>CAMTDV010000019.1:79854424-80454424 GCA_947069175.1 Scalesia atractyloides | reverse complement strand
CCGGGTTTTACCGCAGTAGGCCTTCGGGCGGGCGGGTTTTCCCCGGAACTAGTGTCTTGATTTTCTGGTATGCATCCAACTCTGACTGCTATGAAGGGATGCATTTTCTCAAATGAAAGCATAGGATGGTTATCCGATGATTTAGTTAACTGTTAAAAAAAAGTTTGTGGCCCCCAAACGTCACATTCTTGAGAAAGCGGTGCATTTTATTATAATCTGATACGTCACATTTCCCTGACCAATTTAGTATTCTACTATGATGTTTCAAACACCTATTTTTGGTAACATTTTAAAGCATGAAGTTATTGCATGGTCCAATAAGTATCGTATCAACTTAAAACCATGTTGCAGTGTATTAGTAACCCGCAAGTTTGAACTTGCATGGTACTGTCACTTCTATATGTGGAACAATTTGTTAGATAAGAAACACCAAAATAATTATGATAAACAAGAAAAACATGAGCAGTCGCTGTTGGAGAATTAGTAAAAATGTGTTTTAACTAATGCAATGATGAATAAGAAATCGATTGGTTGGAATAAACAATGCTATGTCACTAATTACGTCATGACATATTTTAACTTGTTTTAGAATAATTATTAACTTGTTTTCAATAGATTAGATCTTAAGTCTTGAGGATGTTTCATGAGATCTCAAAAGTCCAATTTATTACAATTTAGCATTTCATTCAACTGTTGATTAATGGGTATGGAAGTTACCGTTTGTGTGATTTTATAGTGAACATGAAGGTTCATTTTATGTTTTTTTGAAGGTGTAGATCGATTGGAAATCCACTACCGACTGCGTTTCAACCCTTTTTATCGGAAGCACAACCACCCGGGTTCGAATTGAGGGGGAGTGCAGTGCAGAGCCCTTCCTCACACCTCGTGGAAACTTAATCCCGACTGCCAGGCTCGAACCCGTAACCTCGGTCAGGAACCCCACCAAGGTAAAAATCACACCAACTAGAAACCGCAATATATTTCTTCATTCCATACCAAACTAGAGAGGAGCACTCTCTAAACTTAATCTCTGTCTTTCCAAACTTCTAATACACTAATTTATCTGGTGTAACCTCGGGCGTGTAACCTTCTCCGGAAGTAGATAATGCTTCTGCTATTGTATCCTGGAAACAAACGCATGGTCTAAGTGAGACGTGAAATCTGTTTTAGGGGGCCCGTGTTGAACAAGAATCCTCAGCTAGTTTGTACATTCTTGCAGCCAAGAAGGACCATACAAGAAGACGCGGTTCTTAAAGATGAAGCGGAAATCGTAAAACAAGACGTGACTCAAGTTCTTATCGAAGACAACGGTCAGAATCACTTTATTTATTGACGTCAGTTTTTCGTTTGAATTTGTACATAATTTCTCAAATGTGTAAGTATTTTAGATGTTTTTATTTGTCTTCACTTTGACGTCAAAAAAAACCAACATCCATTCTAAGGACTAAATGTTTCCCGACTAAATGCATAACAAAAACTGTAAGCTAGTTTTTGACGGCTAATAATTGGGATTATTAAAATCCATTATTCCAAATTTATAACCCTAACCATATATGAATTTATGTAACTCAACTCAAAATATAACAATGCATATTTTAACTTATTATATTTCTATACTCCATATACTTTTTTATTTGTCATCATCATACTATACAAAAAAATAACATATATTATACTTTTGATAAAATATATCATAAAACTTATTATATAAATCATTATTGGTGTCATTAAATGTCATGTTAACTGGCAATTGGGAATTGGTAGGACAAAGAATTTATGGACCTGTTTGGTTACAGATGATAGTTTCTGCATGGTTTGCAGTAATTTGAAATTTGCAGAAGAGGGCACAATTTAAGCGGTAAATAGTCACGTGCCCCTCACAGGCCGCCTCATGGACAATGAAGATCCAGTTAAGACTGATATTAACTGGTCATCGTAGGTGTAACCGTGTTGTCCCACAACAGCACAACTTTAGGGTTTTTGATACATGGTTGTACATTTTCATGTGATTATTCTGGTTTAAGATGTGGATGTCTATTTATTTTTACTCACTCGGTCATTTTTTTTATAGGTGATACATTTAGTACACATGTGTGTACGTTTAGCTTCACTCATTTTTATTATTCTTTTTGTATTTGTGTTTTCTTTTTTGGTATTTATATGCTCTCTCTTTGCTATTAAATAAAAGTTTTGGCTATATGTTCATGTTGGAACCTTAATCTTGTACATCAAAACAATTCCTTCATTACTTTTTTATTTTTTTCCTTAGTCGGCATTATACTAGAAATGCCTCTCCCTATTAATGCCTCTATAACGTCCACAAGGATAGTGTTAAAGGCGTTATCAAGACACTTCACGCCCCTATAATGCCCATTAATCATGGTCTTAACCTAGGATCTGCGTGTTGCGACGAACCTGTCAGACAGGAAAAACGGACGTAAAAATGTTGAACCACACATGCATGTTGCATCATGTTAACCTCAAAACTTTTTACGATCAACTTTTGCCCCTTATATTTTTCATCTTTCGGAAATATGTATTTTACGTTTCGTTCTAAATTTTTAGAGTTAGTACGGCGCAACGTACGTGTGTGGTTCAACGTTTTTATGTTTAGTTCAAAAATCTGTGAGTTAACATGATGCAACATGCATGTGTGGTTCAACGTTTTTACGTCTGTTTTTCCTGTTTGACAGGTTTGTCGCAACACGCAGGTCCTAGGTCGAGTCAGTGTTGGTGGTTGCTGGCGGTGGTGTGACATTGGTACTATTTGGTATGGTTTTACACCCCGCCGTAACGCATGGGTGCTTAATTCTAGTTGTATATAAATAAAACATGTCACTAGGGTTATCTCTAAAAGTTATGGTGGTTATCAACACACCGTTTCATAGGGAAATTATGAACATATTTCAACCAGCAAACGGCACCGGTTCATATTGTATAAATAGGATCGGTTATCTATTAATCAAATACCGATTTCTGTTCTTATTCTCTCCATTGTTCTATTGTTCTTTTATTCAATCATGTAGATCAGTGCGTATTGTTGTTATTGAAGTTACTGCAGTCAGCAGAAATCTAACAGTTCAATGATGATACTTTTGGTTGGTATACAAACTGCAGGGTATGGGTGGGAGTTTGGGCGTGTGTTGGGGGGGGGGGGGGGGGGGGGCAATGCCAGCTTTTCCAGCTTGGGTGGGCTTGGCTTTTGACGTAGCCCTTTGGGCTTGGGATATCTGCTGGGCGGGGCTGGGGTGTTGTGGCTGGCTATAGTTAGTTGGGCTTTATATACCTAATAATTATAATTTTTTAAAAATCAATTCACATGGCTGGCCATGCGACCACACCTTTTTTTTTTAATTTGGCCAACTAAGCTCACCCATGCCACATGTCAAACAATGTCTCCAACCCACGCCCCACTCCCAGCAGTACTCAACTCAATTATGATATATTAACATCCTGAACTTGTAAGACAAATGTAATTCTGAAATTTTAGAAAACGCAGACTAGTAATGCAGTTATTATTGATGTGGAGACTACATATATGATTATTATTCACATCATCATTTTTGAACACTTGGATGGTCACTTGATCAAACTTGACGCATTTAAAGGCAAAAAATGCTAGTTTTCTTTTCTAATTTAACAAGTGTACTCTCGGGTGGGAACAAGAGGTTCAACCAAACTTCTAAGGGGTGCGTCCGCCCATCCACCACAACACCTAAGTCCGCCTGTGAGTACGACGTGCATGAGTAAGTTCATTTATTTCTATGATATTAAGCTTAACACTTTTAGGAAAAAGTTCAATTACTTAGATAATTACTTGGAGAAAAAGTATTGATTTCAAGATTCGTATCATAAAACCAGCTTTGACTGGGTGGTAGAGGCTTTTGTCAGTCTCTTCAAGAAAAAATCAGGGTTCAAATCCTGACATGGGGTTATGATTAGTATTTATTAGTGTAGTTTAGAAGTAAAGTAGAAACAACCTAACTTTTACCGATCAAGATAGATAAATAAAAAAAAGAAAAAATTAACACCCATATCAACAAAAAAAATCGCTAACATATAAACTCCATATATGTAACAACTTTGTTAGTAATTGGTGTTTATCTTGATTTCATAAATATCTGTATTCTAAGAAGCTCATGGACTTTAATATACTAAAACTTGGCTGAGAGTTTTTTATATCTATCTGAGTTGTTTGGATTTTTCAAAATTTTATTTACATAGCATGAGAGAAATGCAATCTCTACTTGGATCAAGACAAAACTTTTACTTGTTCAAATAACAATTAAGGTGAAGCAGTGTCAGGAATGACGAATCTCTTTATGATATACAAATCTGTTTTGCTAGTTTATTATTACGAGTAGTTCCTACAAAGGATTAGACTAATGGAGTATACAATACTTAAATTCTCAGTGTCGATGCTAGATAGAATGTTCTTATCCTTCAGAGAGAGACTACGAGTGTATTAGGAGCATCCTTCGACAAAAGGATTACCCTAAGGTGACCATCTCCTGGCAATTGAGAACAAATCAAATCAGATGGTTCTACTTTCTGACTTGCTAGGATTCCTCAAAAAGTTAAGAATTAGTAATCTTTAGGATTCCTCAAAAAGTTAAGAATTAATAATCTTTTTTTAGAACTTGAATGGATACGATCTTGTATATATGCGAGGAAGGTAATAAAACTAGAAAGAAAATGAGTTCTTTCTTTTATCACGTGTACACTCGGAAACCATATCGCTAAATTATGCCTACATTAGGGTGTAAATTGTCCTTGTTAATTACACTTGCTATTTTTAATCAAAAATCGATTGGTCCCTTAATTGTTTGGAACTATGACCCTAAGACAAAAGTTAGTGATCCCTAAATCTCTCATATTTTTATTTAAATGTCTTAACACATTAAAGCTAGATAAAGAGACCCGTAATATAAAATTAGGAGCTATTTTTATTGATAAATTTCTTGCTTTTTCAAGACTTGAATTCAAGATCTTACACTTAGATATTTTAAAAGGCTTTGTCTAGTCCACCGAACCACAAACCCAATAATAGGAGTCTATTTTAATTAAAATAAAAAGCCCAAATTATACTTTATTAATTTAGTAAGGCCAAGATTTAAAACAAGCACTAATAAATAAGCCTAACTATTAGGTCATCTGTAATGGTTAATGCCCCTAAAGGGGTATTTTCCGGCACAACAACATCATAACACCCCTTGAAAATATGTGTAATGGTTAATGCCCTTTAATTCCCTCATTACTTTCCAATTTTTTTCCTTAGTCGACATTATATTAGAAATGCCTCTCCCTCTTAATGCTCTATAACGCCCACAAGGATAGTGTTGGAGGCGTTATTAAGCTACTTCATGCCTCTATAATGCCCATGGTCTTAACCTAATTACCCATTTCCCCTCAAATTCAATATATCTAAACTGTAATCACGGACCCTTTCCATGCTCGCCTTCTACCCATGTCCTCTAGGGTGTTGTGCCAGTCTCTTGATTGGTAGGTTTGTTTGTTTTTTTAAAAACTTTTATATATTTAAAAACAATTGTTGAGACTTCAAATTACTTGTTGGTAGTTAAATGTTGGTAGATTAGTGCTATGCTACTTACTTAAATACTTGATTGAAACTTAAATCCTAAATTGCTAAGGTTTGTTTGTTTTTTTAAACTTCAAGACAATTCAAATTACGTGTTATTCGATACTTGAAATTACTTGTTACTTCATCTAGTTTGAATAATTTGATTGTTAGTCGATTTGATTTGAACTTAGATACTTGATTTGAGTTTTAAGGATGATGAAAATTACTTGATCTCATCCGTGCAATAACAATGGTCTCCTTTATCATCTAGATTCTCTCACATGTAAGTTTACTCAATTAGTTTTTATGAACACACATATGTGTTCCTAGCACTTTTTATGATATTCACTTTATGTGTTGTTTGTGATTAGTTTGATTAACTTATTGTTCCTAACACCCATATGTGTTCCTAAAAGTCATTTGCAACCAATTTGGAATAACCAAGTTTCTAGAAGGGTAAATCAGTAGCAAATTCGATTGCTAATGATTGAGGTTGCAAAACAATCCAGTCTCAAATAGTTTTGGTTGCAGTTTTGATGATGCAATTGGTTATTTTGTAGTAGTAAATGCAACGTTTCTGACAAAAGTTGTCATTTGAAGTAATAGCCATATATTCATGTAATATGTTTTGCTACATTTTAAACTAAAGGTTGTCTTTTGGTTTTGATAATGCAACCCTTTTGATAAAAGCTATAACTTCAATGAAATTTGCAAGTTTTTAAGAGGATCAGGTTGCAACAAATCTTCAAATGGGAACCGTTATGTTAAACGAAGTTGCTTTATAATCAAATGCTTAAAGGTTGCTTCTAAAATATTGCATTAAAATTGTTTTTTTAGTAATGAATGGGTGCTGAAATCACTCATAGATATTACAAGATAATACCATTCACACGTACCAAAAGGATACCTGTGTCAAAGGCATGTAGATAAATAGTTAAAGATGAGTATGACATGTTACGAAACCCATTTTGAAAGCATAAGAAGAAAAAAGGGATAATATTATGCTTGAGATGTCTACTTAAAACCGTATAAATATTTCTCTATAGGAGGGCATGTTTAATGCGGGAAGTGATCCCGCAAACCACCTAGAGGTTAGTGGAAGAGTGCCATGAAGAGGACATTCTTTACGTCAAGCTGATGAGTAGGCAACAAGAAATACATGACCAAACTAAGGACATTACGAGTGGTTGCATGTTTGACAATCAAACAAAAAGTCTCATCACAATCAATATTATGTCACGAACTCTTTCAATTAGCTTCCAACAAGCTTTATATCTAGCCAAAAAGCCATCTACATTAAGCTTATGTTTACATAAATACATACATCAGACGACATTCACCAAAGTAGTCTAAAGACCATGATCAGAGTCTCGTTTTTAGTAAGAACATTGTACTCTTCTGACATTGTTACATCCCTGTTAGGATCTTGTATGGCTTAGGTGAGGAGTAAGGAGTGAAGGGCATAGTATTTTTATGAAGTGGCAATATTTGAGGATGATGTAGCCGAAGGTGTGATAATGGGATGGGTGCATGTAAGTTGGACTGTATATGAGGGTGTGGTAATATTTGGTTATACCCAAATAACTTTTATGTATTTTATTATGCTTATATTATCATTTCAAGTAGATATGCACACATAGCAGTAAATAACTTATATTTCTTATTCAAACTTTCTTTCTACGCTTTTACTTTGTTCGCTTTACCCTGATGGATTGCCCAACTAGAAAGTCATGGTATTGTTTTTATATGCTATGGAGGAGACTTCCCATGAGGTCATCCATTCTAGTACTACCCTCACCCGATTACACTTATTTGTAGAGTTTTCATTTGCTTCATAGCCATTTCCCCATAATGCGTTGATTTAAGATGCAAAGCATTCCTTGTACAGCAATAATCTTTCTTGACCGCAACCGATGTGGAATTTGCCTAGGATGTTACGATAGGTGTCGCAACCCCCGACCCCTAACCCGGGAGCGGGAGCCGCGAGACACAGAGCTGGTGGTACCGGTGTTTATTAATTTGGCAGCGGAATTGCAACATCAGAATCGTAGTTAGGAAATAATTTAGCAGAGTTTCAAAACACCAAACTTTTATATTACACAAAATGGGATAAAACCCAAGTTTCAATTACAATACATTTGTAGGGATAAACCCTGACTTATGGAAAACATAAACTCCATTTATTTAGGTAAATTTATAGCCACTTTTCTAAGCCTTCAGTGCTTTTCAGCTGGCTTCTATTAGCTTCACATTAAGTTACCTGAAACGTGTTTTAAAAAGATTTTATCAGCAAGAAATACTGGTGAATACATCCCAGTATAATCAAAACAAATTTTATAGCTTTACAGTTATTGCATCCGCATTTACAATGTTTATATCTACAACACTACCCAATCAGTACTGTCACTCTTGATTTGTGGGTCATGTTACCCATTGGCAAAAATCCATTTGTCCAACGGTAACGGATTCAAATTTCATATACAAAGCCCCAACATACCGGCAGTAATTGTAGAATACATATACTCAATCACTGTTAAGCATAATTAAAATATTTTGACTCACAAAAAGGTTTACAAAAAGAGAATGTACTCACTTTGAAAACTTAGGTATTCCTACGGAGTTCTTGGTGAAAATTCTTGATAACTTCTTGGAATTTCTATTTAAAACATACAATGCACATTCGTTAGTAAATTAACCCAGGTCACTTTTAGCCATACAACCGAGACAGAACCCCAGCGTGCGTAGTCAGGCAGGGCCTTGACATGCGTCGGTGGGTCCTTAATCAATCGGGTAGGATCACCATACAACACAAGGTAGAACCACAACGTACTCAGTCGGGCAGAGCCTTGACATGCGTTGGCGGGTTCTAACTCGGGTAGGGTAACAAATTAGTGATTGGGGGTTAAGATACTTACAGCGGGCAGCGCTTCGCAGGTTTAGGGTTTAGGGGGAGGGGGTTTTGGCGGAGAAACAGAGATTCAGAGAGTATACGATCGATTCAGAAGATCGAAAGTGAGCGACGATTTCAGTCCCAGACCGCTCCTTTTATACCCGATTTTGTCATCTCCCACGCGTCGCGGGAGAGCTCAGAAAACCCCTCGCGTGGCGCGGGAGAAGCCTACATGGCCTAAGTAGGCTACGTGCATGCATAACCTAGCTAGACGTCGCGAAACGGAGACACGTCACCTGGACGTCTCCCGCGCGTCGCGGGAGATGCCAGGGTTTCTGGCGAGTGTCGCCTGAGACGTCCTGGTGGAATTTCTTCGTTTTTCGTGTCGGGTCTTGTGGTGCGTGTCCGGTTTGCCGGTTACGGCTCGGTTTGGGGTGTTTTGGAGAGTTGTTACATCCTCCCCACCTTGATTTAAATCTCGTCCTCGAGATTCACTTGAATAGGTGTGGATATTTTCTTTGCATTTCTCACTCTAGGTCCCATGTATATTCTGGTCCTCTCTTTGAATCTCATTTAACTTTGACCAGAACTAATCTCTTATGCTTGAGATTCTTGATCTTTCTATCTTCAATCAGAATGGGTTTCTCTAGAAATTTAAGCTTCTCGTTAACCTCTATTTCTTGCAAAGATATCACCAATGATTCATCTGCTAGACATTTCTTGAGATTACATACATGAAATACATCATGTATTCCTGCCATTTCCTCTGGCAATTGTAGCTGATAAGCTACGGGCCCTATTCGCTTGATAATTTTAAAAGGTCCAACATACCTTGGGCTTAGTTTTCCTTTCTTACCAAATCTTACAACTCCTTTCCATGGTGAGACTTTTAATAGCACTTTATCTCCAACTTGAAATTCCAAAGGTTTGCGTCTGTTATCTGCATAACTCTTTTGACGATCTCGGGTGTTTTAAGTTTTTCCTTGGCTTGGATAATTTTGTCAGTTGTTTCTTGTACAATCTCAGGACCTGATAATTGCTTTTCTCCAATTTCTGCCGAACACACTGGTGTTCGACATTTCCGTCCATAGAGTGCTTCAAAAGGTGCAGCATTGATGCTGGTATGATAACTGTTGTTGTAGGAGAATTCTATCAAAGGTAAATGTTCATCCTAATTTCCTCCAAAATCAATTACACAGGCTCTAAGCATATCTTTCATTGTTTGGATTGTCCTTTCACTTTGACCGTCTGTTTGAGGATGATATGTTGTACTTAGATTTAATCTGGTTCCCATTGCTTTTTGGAAACTTGCCCAAAAATGCAAAAAGTAAACCGGCTGTCCCTGTCAGATACAATAGATAAAGGAATTCCATGCAATGAAACTATTTCATTTACATATAATTTAGCTAGCTGTTCCATACTGAAAGTTTCCTTTATTGGTAAGAAATGAGCCGAGTTGGTTAATCTGTCTACAATCACCCAGATTGTATCATTGCCTTTTCGCGTCCTGGGTAGTTTGGTAACAAAGTCCATTGTTATTAATTCCCATTTCCAAATTGGCATTTCCAATTGTTGCAACAGTCCTGAAGGTTTCTGGTGTTCAGCTTTAACCTGTGAACATGTTAGACATTTAGCAACGTAGTTTGCTACATCCTTTTTCATACCTATCCACCAGAAATTCTTTCTTAAATCTTTGTACATCTTATCACTTCCAGGGCATTGAATACTTAGTCTTATGGGCTTCCTCTGAAATTCGATTTCGCAGGTCTCCTTGATTAGGAATCCAAATTCTTTTCTTATGGAATCTCCAAACTCCATCGAATCCTTTTTCTAATTCCTTAATCATTCCTTTTAATCCTTCAGCATCGTCCTTGATGGCTATTTCCTTGACCTGTTTAATTTCTCATTTAAATCTGTCTGAAGATTTAGTCTAAGAGAGTGTACTCTTTTCGGGTTCTCATGATACTTTTGACTTAAAGCGTCTCTACTATGTTAGCTTTTCCTGCATGATACTGGATATCACAATCATAATCACTAAGGATTTCCATCCATCGCCTTTGTCTCATGTTTAATTCCTTTTGTCCAAAGACATATCTTAAACTCTTATGATCTGTGAATATCATAAACTTACTACCGTAAAGATAGTGTCTCCAAATTTTAAGGCAAAAATTATTGCTCCTAATTCCAGATCATGTGTAGTATAATTTTCTTCATGCTTCTTGAGTTGTCTAGAGGCATAAGCAATAACCTTTTGACATTGCATTAGCACACATCCATATCCTAATTTAGACGCGTCACAATAAACTATGAAGTCTTCAGTTCCTTCTGGCAATGCGAGTATTGGTGCGTTGGTTAACTTGTGTTTTAAAATTCTGAATGCTTCTTCCTGCTTTGGTCCCCATTCAAATTTAACTGATTTGAAAGTTAGCTTGGTTAATGGAATGGCTATTCTAGAAAAATCTTGAATTAAGCGTCTATAATATCCTGCTAATCCAAGAAAACTTCTTACTTCCGTAGGCGACTTAGGGGCTTCCCATCTAGTAATCGCCTCGATCTTTGTGGGATCCACATGAATTCCTTCATGGTTAACCAAAATGTCCAAGGAATTGTACTTCTTGTAACCAAAATTCACACTTTGAGAATTTAGCGTAAAGCTTTTCCTTCCTTAGCAATGACAAGAGGATATGCAAATGCCCTGCGTGATCTTCCTTACTCTTAGAGTAAATTAGAATATCATCTATAAAGACGATTATGAATTTATCCAGTTATGGTTTACATATCCTGTTCATCATGTCCATAAATGCAACTGGGGCATTAGTTAAACCAAATGGCATGACTGTAAATTCATAATGACAATACCTCGTTCTGAAAGCAGTTTTAGGAATGTCCTCTTCCTGTACTTTCAGCTGATGATATCCTGAGCGTAAGTCGATCTTAGAAAAGAATCGGGCTCCTTGGAGTTGATCAAACAGATCATCGATTCTCGGTAATGAGTACCGATTTTTAATTGCAACCTTATTCAATTCTCGGTAGTCAATGCACATTCGCATTGATCCGTCCTTTTCTTAACAAATAACACCGGTGCTCCCCATGGTGATGAGCTAGGTTGTATGAAACCCTTCTCTAGTAATTCGTCCAGTTGTTTCTTCAGTTCCTGCATTTCCGTCGGTGCTAGGCGATAGGGGGCTTTGGCAATCGGTGCTGTTCCTGGTATTAGGTGAATTCTAAATTCAACCTCTCGATCTGGCGGCAATCCAGGCAACTCTTCTGGAAAGACATTAGAGAAATTTGATATTACAGGAATATCTTTTAATTCTTTTCCTTTAGTGTTGATGATTATGGAAATCATATACACCATTCCTCCTCTTCGTGTATAACTTGCCGCTTTGATCACGGAGATGAACTTTGTAGACCTTGTCGACTTATCTCCCTTAATTGTGATCCTTTCGCCCGATGGCACAATCACTTCTACAAATTTTTGATCACACAATATTCATGCCTGATTGGTTAACAACCATTCCATTCCTAACACGACATCGAATCCGGCTAGATCCATAGGAAAAAGTTAGCAGAAAAATTTTGACTTAAAAGTTCTCTCTTAGCTCCTTGTAGGATTTCGTTTATTTTGATAGATGATCCATCTGCCGTCTCCACTAAACAGTCTTGGTGAAGTTTAGTTAATGGTTAATTAAGAAAATTGCAGAAGGAAGTATTTATGAAACTTTGGTTTGCACCAGAGTCAAATAATACTTTTGCATAAACATCATTAAACTAAAACGTACCGGCAATCACATCCGGAATCATCTTGGCTTCTTCGGCAGTCAGCACGAACGCTCTGGCAGTCTTCTTGGGTCCTTCCGTCGTCCTTGCTTTGTTGTTTGCCGCTAGAGCTAGTTTCGGGCAGTTGGTTTTAATATGACCGGCTTCTCCACAATTTTAGCATAGCCTATTATTAGGTTTCTTTCTGCAGTCTTCTTCCTTATGCCCTGGGAATTTGCAGAAATTGCAGTATGTAGAGCATTTCCCAGAATGCTTCTTTTTGCAGTACTTACATAGGGGTGACGAAGAACTTGCCCCTTTCCGCGATAGGAATTACCATAACGTAGTTCCTGAGTAATCTTTTGAGCTAGGTTCCTTTTTCTGGTTTTCTTCTTGCGTACGTACCAATTCATCTGTCAAGGTGTTTGCTAGGTCTACTACTTCTTCAATAGTTTGTGGTCTAGCTGCCTTAACCACATGTCTGATTGCACTAATTAATCCCCAAATGTAACGGGAGATTAATACTGGTTCTGGTAAGGCAAGGGTTGGTACAATCCTTGCATATTCAAAGAATGTGGTGGTATAATCTTTGTAATTTACCCCAGTCATTCTATGATTTAGGAACTTGTTAGCAATCTGTTCCTTTTCATTAGGAGGACAGAATTTCCTTTCAACTATTTCCTTAAAGTTGTTCCATTCCATACTGTAAACCCTGTCACTTCCTCGGGACTGAAAAATGGTATTCCACCATTCTAAAGCTGCATCTTTAAAAAGATTAGAAGCATACATAACTTTATCCTCATTGGCACACTTACTTATTTTTAAAACTGCTTATGTCTTTTCTATCCAGTGCAAGGCTGAAATAGCTCCTTCACTGCCTGAGAATTCTATCGGTTTGCATGATAAGAATTCTTTATAAGAACAACCATATGAGATGGTTCTTCTTCTTTTTGGAACAGGAGCTTGAATTAATAATTCATGATTTCCGTTCATGCTATGATTTGGTTAAGAGAATACGCGTTTACTTCCGTTTCCGGACTTATCGTTTTCTGCCTTTTTAATAGTATCGATAATATAGGGCATAGCATCTATGATTCCTTGGGCTCACCCCACCCAGCGGAAAAGAGTCGGGGCATAATTGGGTTATCACCAAAGCTCATGATATTTACTAATATGTTTCATATTTATTAAAGTCAAAATTACATTCTCAATAATCCAAACTATGTCATACAAATACAAAGAAAAATAACCAACTAAACAATCCAAGCTCTAAACCAGTTTATTCTTCTAGGCCAATCCTATGTGTTTCTTGCTGCAGCTGGTTCACCTGTATCATGTGTAAAAATGGGGGGTTTTTGGGTCAACATAAGTTGGCGAGTGAACCTTGTTAGTTAAACATTTATTATTGATTTCTTGTTATTTTTATCAAGGAAAAATTGTGCAATAGTCATATGCGAGCAAATGTAATTAATCCAACAATAGCAATAACAACCACAAACTATAACATACAATAACATACAATAACATATGAACTTGCATGAATGTATAACATGAATGAAACTGTATATGTTGGCAACGTCACGTTCACGCTCATAATGTAATGGGGAACGGACGACCTATGATAAATGTCTGTGCGATCAAGGCTCAATCAAACGGAGCCGATCGTATGTTGGCACGCCAGGTTCACGCTTATAATGTAATGGGGAACTGCTCAACGCTCATAATGTAATGGGGAGCGGCGGCCATGAAATTGCATGTACTGAAAATAATAAATTTAATCTAAACAATAACCACACAACAGTTGATACAAGCTGAATACACGTTTGTTCATGATATGGTGTATGCACAATGATTTAAATATAATAAATGGTAAGACACATGATACACCCCAAAAACGTGATTAAAACGGGGAATTTGGAGAGATTCACTCACATTGGGTGCGTTCGGTTGGAGATGATGAGATGCGCACGAGTTGGAAGAATTGAACAACGAGGATTAACTAACCTAAATAATAACGGAAGATATAGAAAATGAGTGGATTTTATTAATAATTTTAATAGGATTTTAGATATATTTTTGTGAGTTTAAGGCTATTTCCTATCTTTAAAAACATTATTTTTAAGTATTTTTAATTGATTTTTAAATTAAATTAAATAAATAAAAATATAAAAATATGTTGACTTTTGCGTTGACCGTTGACCGTTTGACCATAAGCGTTGACTGTTTGACAGGTTTTATTGTGTGTATGTATGCGCCGGGCAGGACTCGAACCCGAGACCTCCCGTATGCGTGCACGCAGCTTACCAACTGAGCTACGTGTCTAACCCGAAATAATTCTGTTTTTAATTATATTTATATACTAATTCAGTTTATTCAAAATTCCTTTATTTTCAAAAAGTGTTTTAAATCATCGAACCGGTGCCGTCAACAGGTCTCGAAACCCGGGACCTGTGATTTATCGTTACACACAGTCCACCGCTGGACTGTGTGTCTATACTTGGTAAACATACAGATTTTTATTATACTTAACATCTAATTGCGAAAAGGATCCGGTTCAGTTCGAAAAATAAAACATTTTTATTACAGAGCATACGTGTGTCAAGGATCAAACTCACGGCGTGTGATATGTATGTGCACACAGTCCACCGCTGGATTGTGTGTCTAACCCGAGATAATATCCAAATTATAATAAACTTATAATCAACCTACTTGTCTTCTTCGTTACCGAATTACAGTTTACGATTTCTCTATTGTTTCTTGTTTAATTTGATTGACAAACATTCATAAGACTAAAATGAAATGGCAGAGTCGGTGTTGGAAGTAAACATACCGGAGGAATGATTTATCTCAGAATTCCGGCAAGTCGTCGGCTCTGTTTTTATGAACTTCGACTGAGCGATCAAATTAATAGTTTTGATTAGCTAATTGTGGAGTTGAAGTACTAAACAAGAGTTATCAGAAGGTTTGAATGGCTATACCATTTCACAGCGGAAGATAAGAATTTTCAGAAGTTTTCCGACGAGAGTGAGTTATCCGATATCGTCGTCTGAAATTGATTCCGATTGAAGGGTTTGAGTTAGTAACAACTTAACAACTGATAGACAACGAAAGAATTTAGAGACACACGGTTTTCCGGCGAAAGTCCGCGAGTTCAAATAGCTTCTCCGGCGAACTGAAAGTTGTGCGAAAATGCAATTGAGGTTTGCAGAGTGTGTTTGAGTCGCGAGAGGGGACAATGATTGAAGTAATTAAGGAATTGAAAGTTTTCGGTTATTAAAACCGATCCAACTCTTGAATTCAAGTCCATTCAAAGCTCAATTGATTGGAGGTGTCGGTGTAGCGGTTATAATCGGTAAACCGCAACAATCAAACGTTTTTGGACGTTTGGTGACCGATTTCGGTTACAGTTAGCGTTATCAGGTCGCTTCATGATTGACCATAAAATTTAATTGTTTCCTGGCATTTACAGAAAACAACAAGTGGCGGAGTGGTTATATGTGTGGGTGATAAGTCTTTGAACTTAAACCCGGCTGACCCGGGTTCGAGTCCCGGCAGCCTAATTTTCTTTTTAATTATTTTATTTTTACATTTTATCAATTATAACTTTTATATTCTAGTTTGTTTATTAATTATGCATTATTAAAAATTAAAATGGGACATAATACGCAACGAAACATTTATAACTTGATATTCGATTACAAACGGAGCGGGTTTGGAAACCCGTTTTTTGACAAATGTTACAGTATCCCCTACTTTTAGGAATTTCGTCCCGAAATTTAAGTAGTAGTAGTAGGAAAAGATGCGGGTATTTTTCGCGCATTGAGTCTTCACGTTCCCAAGTAAACTCAGGTCCCCGTTTCGACTCCCAGCGTACCCTAACAATTGGAATGCGACTTCGTCGAAGACGTTTTTCTCCGAAGTCCATGATCTCTACTGGTCTTTCAATAAAATGCATAGATTCATCAATCTGAATATCTTCAGAGGAATATGGAGGTTCTCATCAGCGAGGCACTTCTTCAAGTTTGATACGTGGAATGTGGGATGAATCCTGTTGAGTTCTTCTGGTAGATCAAGCTTGTATGCTACAGGTCCTAATCTTTCGAGTATCTTGAAAGGTCCTACGTAGCGTGGTGCTAGCTTGC
The DNA here is from genome assembly GCA_947069175.1 of Scalesia atractyloides. Lineage (NCBI taxonomy): Eukaryota > Viridiplantae > Streptophyta > Magnoliopsida > Asterales > Asteraceae > Scalesia > Scalesia atractyloides. The sequence continues at coordinate 80,438,052 of CAMTDV010000019.1, read as the reverse complement.
CTTTTCGACCAAAACGAACTACTCCCTTCCACGGTGATACTTTTAAAAGTACATGATCACCAATGTTAAACTCCAAAGGCTTCCGTCGTTTATCTACATAACTCTTTTGACGACTTTGAGCCGCTAGAAGATTGTTTCGAATTTGATGGATCTTGTCTGTGGTTTCTTGAATCAATTCTGGTCCGGTGATTTGAGCTTCCCCAATTTCGTGCCAACATACTGGAGATCGGCACTTACGACCATATAAAGCTTCAAAAGGTGCCATGCCGATACTTGAATGATAGCTGTTGTTGTAAAAAATTCAACTAATGGTAGATGAGCGTCCCAATTTTCCTTGAAGTCTATGACACATGCTCGGAGCATATCTTCAAGAGTTTGAATGGTGCGTTCAGATTGTCCATCAGTTTAGGATGATAAGCGGTACTGAGATCTAATGCGTACCCAAAGCGGCTTGTACTGCTTGCCATGTTCGTGAAGTGAAACGACCATCACGATCTGAAATAATGCTTAACGGTACACCATGTCGGCTTACGATTTTGCTGATATAAATACGAGCTAGCTTTTCGTTCTTGAAATCTTCGCGGATAGGAATAAAGTGAGCTGATTTTGTAAGACGATCAATGATTACCCATATAGTGTCATACCCACCAGAAGTGCGAGGTAACCCGGTAATGAAGTCCATGGTTATGTTTTCCCACTTCCATACAGGTATTTCAGGTTGGACCAGAAGTCCTGAGGGTCTTTGGTGTTCAGCTTCACCTTGGAACATGTAAGGCACTTGGAAACAAAAACAGCAATATCCTTTTTCATTCCAGGCCACCAATAGGTGTATCGAAGGTCTTGATACATCTTATCGGATCCTGGGTGTATAGAGTATCGTGTTTTTGAGCCTCATTCATAAGAAATTCACGAAGGTTGTTATGGTCAGGAATCCATATCGATCTAGATAGTATAGAATACCTCAGATTTAGTTTCAATTTTAAGTTCAGCTCCACAGGACAGCTCCTTTCGTACATCATCCTCCGTTACTGAAACATGTTGGGCTTCTCGAATTTGATTATGATTTGCGAACATAGAAGATGAATGGAGTTCGCATAACCCTTTCGACTGAGTGCATCAGCCACCACATTTGCCTTGCCAGGGTGGTACCGAATTTCACAGTCGTAGTTGTCACACCCCGACCCGCAGCGGAAAAGGTGATCGGGGCATGATTGGGTTATCATCAAAGCTCATGACATTTATTTTAACGTTTCATATTCATTAATACACTTTAATGGAAAATTACAATCAATATTACATCATGTCCTAAATATCAATCTAGGCTTCATTGTTTTCTTCTAAGGCATTTCCTATGTTTTCCTTGCTTCATCCTGTTCACCTGTATCATGTGTAAAAAGGGTTTTTGGATCAACAAAAAGTTGGCGAGTGAATCCTATGGAAAACATTTGAACAAGTTTATTTAATTGATTATAAAATAGAGTGCACAACCACACATGAGTAAAAATAGATATAAACTTATTCACCAATCAATTTAATATTAAACAATACACACATGAACAATAATGGATCGTTTAGAGGCACGCGTTGCTCAACTCGTCTCTCACGAGGAACTGATGGGCCTAATGAATGAATTGCATAAACTTGACAATATGAAATACATAACTACAAACAATATAAACTCAATAATACACACACGAACAATAATGGATTTGTTTTGAGACACGTGTTGCTCAACTCGTCTCACACGAGGAACTGATGGGCTTAATGAATGACTTTCATATAAGTTGACCAAATGAAATACATAACCACAACAATATAAACAATCTAAGTTTAGATCACAATATGGTATGGCACGAGTTTAAATAAACGAGTTAATTATTTTGTGACACATGACACACCCCAAAACGTGTAATTAAAAAGGGGGAGTTGTAAGATTCACTCACATTGGGTGCGTTCGGTTGATGATGTTGAATGCGCACGAAGTGGTTTTAACCACGAGTGAAATTAACCTAGATAATGGCATAATGTTTCGGTAAGTAAACGGGTTTTATTAATCCATTTTAGTAGGATTGTTGGGTGTATTTTTGTGAGTTTAAGGCTATTTTCTAACCTTAAAAATGTTATTTTTAAGTTTTTTTAATTGATTTTTAATTAAAATAAATAAATAAAAATAATAAAAAAATGTTGACTTTTTTGACCGTTGACCGTTGACCGTTGACCATTGACTGTTGACGGTTCGTATGTGTAATTGTGTGCGCTGAGTGAGGCTCGAACCCGAGACCTCCCGTACGCGTGCACGCAGCTATACCAACTGAGCTACGTGTCTAACCCGAAATATTTCTGTTTTTAATTATATTTATATACTAATTAGATTAAACTGAAAATCATTTATTTTTAAAAACGATTTAATGCGTGGACCGGTGCGCTCCACAGGTCTCGAACCCGGGACCTGTGGTTTAGGTTAACACACAGTCCACCGCTGACTGTGTGTCCAACTTGTTAAATAAACTGATTTTTATTATACTTAAATACAAACTAAGTATTTTCATTTCTGACTTAAATAAAAAGTTTGATAATTGTCCGGACCGGTGCGGTAGTCCGGATTCGAACTCGTGACGTGTGATTAAACATTCACACAGTCCACCACTGGACTGTGTGTCTAACTTGGTTATTATTCTGGTTTTTATTAAACTTAACATGTAACAGCAGTGAATCCGGTTCGGTAAAAAAAAGAGCATTTTTATTAAGGCGAGTGTGCGTGGGACACGTATCGAACTCGAGACGTTTACGTGTTTAATGTGCACACAGTCCACCGCTGGACTGTGTGTCTAACCGAGTTATAACTTGATTTTAAATATACATATACACAACTAAAACTTCGTTTTCTTCGTTGAATTTAACCAGAATCGGAAGTCCGACTGGTTCGATGTTTTAATCATGTTCTTTAGTGTTTTGAGGTTAATTACAGGTGAGATATATAAAAAGAATGAAAGATTTAAGCGTAAGGTATACCGACTGGACTCCTTGTTTCTCCGGCGAAACTCCGGTGACAGCAGAAACTTCCGGCGACGTGTGTCCTGCGGCAGAGAGTCTTCAGCAAGCTTGAAATGGATGTGGGTGACTTCAGTATAAGCTCTGGGGGTTCAGTAAGGCTCAGAAGTGAAGGGTTCGGTTTTCCGGCGATGTGCAGAACTTTTCCGGCGAGTGGAATTACGTCGGGTAAAGGTGCGGTTTTGAGCGAAAAAGCTTGCAGAGGTTTGAGGGGGTATTTATAAGGCAGGTCATCGATGAATTTGGTCCGATTTCGACTTGATTCGTCGGTTAGAAACTTTCCGGCGGTTATAGCTTGTGTCGCGGGTTCAGGCGTCGGTTATAACCGATGATGAGTTTAAAGTTTACGTTAAGAATAAAAGAAACCGTCCAATCTCGCGAGATCGCCGGGATTTCCGACGACTGCAATTGGGCGCGTCGCTATTTGAATTCGAGATTTATTTAGTGTATTAATTGTCTCTCATAATAAACAAGAATCATCAGTGGCGCAGTGGTTGAACGGCTGAGTGTTAAGTCTTTGACTCGCTGGCTGACCCGGGCTCGAAACCCGGCAGCAATATTATATTTTTATTTCATTATTTTTAACAATTTTTCAAAAACAAATTATATATTCCAATATAATAATTAATTATGTATCGTTTAAAATTAATTTGGGCATTAAATACGCCACGAAATTTTAAACTGATTGTTCGGTTAATAAACGGAGCGGGTTTGGTAAAATCCGTTTTTTGACGGATGTTACAGTAGTCATTTAGAAGTTCGACCCATCTTCGTTGCCTCATGTTTAACTCCTTTTGATTGAAGATATGTTGAAGACTCTTGTGGTCAGTGAATATTTCACACTTAGTACCGTAGAGATAATGTCTCCATATCTTAAGAGCGAACGGCTCCAAGTTTTAGGTCATGAGTGGTGTAGTTCTTCTCATGAGTCTTGAGTTGTCTCGAAGCATAAGCTATAACCTTTCCTCTTTGCATTAGAACACAGCCTAATCCTTGCCCTGACGCGTCGCAATAAACGACGAAGTCATCACAACCTTCAGGAAGAGTGAGGATTGGTGCATCACAGAGATTTTGTTTAAGGGTTTGGAAGGCTTCTTCTTGATTGGGTCCCCATATGAAAAGTTTTCCCTTATGAGTTAAAGCCGTGAGTGGTACAGCAATGCGAGAGAAGTTCGAGATGAAACGGCGATAATAACCAGCCAAACCAAGGAATGATCTTACTTCAGTTGGTGTACGTGGCGCTTGCCATTCTTGTACCGCTTTGATTTTTTAGGGGTCGACATGTATTCCTTTGTCATTGACTACATGGCCAAGGAATTGTACCTCTTTTAACCAGAATTCGCATTTGGAGAATTTGGCGTAAAGCTTTTCATTCTCTAAGAGTGTAAGGATGAGTCGAAGATGCCGTTCATGATCAGACTTAGACTTTGAATAAATGAGAATGTCGTCGATGAAGACTATAACAAAACGATCGAGATAGGGTTTGCAGACTCTGTTCATTAGATCCATGAAGACAGCTGGAGCGTTGGTTAAACCAAATGGCATGACCATGAATTCATAATGACCATAACGAGTTCGGAAGGCGGTCTTTGGGACGTCTTCTTCATGTACTCTAAGTTGATGATAACCAGAACGAAGGTCGATTTTTGAAAAACAGCTGGCGCCTTGAAGTTGGTCAAGAAGATCATCAATGCGAGTTAATGGATAGCGGATTCTTGATCGTTAACTTGTTGAGTTCTCTGTAGTCGATGCACATGCGAAACGATCCATCTTTCTTCTTCACAAAAAGAACAGGTGCACCCCAAGGCGAGGAGCTAGGACGTATAAATCCTTTGTCAGTTAACTCTTGCAATTGACTGGCTAGCTCTTGCATTTCAGATGGGGCTAACCTATAAGGAGACTTTGAAACTGGTGTAGCACCAGGTATAAGATCGATACGAAATTCGACTTCTCTCACGGGAGGAAGTCCTGAAATGTCGTCAGGAAAAACTTGCGGGAAATCTTTTACTACAGGAATGTCTTCAAGTTTCTTCTCCATGGTTCCCTTTTTGACGACATGAGCTAAAAACGCGACATAATTCTTGCGAAGATATTTTTGAGCTTGAAGACAGGACATTAATCTGAGCCCTTTCGACGAGGTTTCTCCAAAGATTCGTAGAGTCTGACCGTTTGAAAGAGGAAGGCGTATAAACTTTTCGCGACATACAACTTCAGCCTGATGTTGACTGAGCCAGTCCATACCAATTATAATGTCAAAGCTTCCCAACTTCATTGGAATGAGGTCAACTAGAAAATTGTGATCATTTAAAGTGAGAGTACAATTGCGTATAATAGAGTTTAATGAGACCGGTTTCCCGTCAGCAACTTCTACTGTTATGGATTCCATGAGCTTATCACGATTTTGGTTTAGGATGGGTTCAAACTCTAAGGACACAAAACTTTTATCCGCGCCAGTATCAAACAACATGGATGCAAAACTACCATTGATAAGGAACGTACCGTTAACCACATTGCTGTCAGCTCTAGCCTGATTAGCGTTGATGTTGAAAGCTCTTCCTCTTGCAGGTGGAGGAGCTTGGTTAGCTTGATTCACCGGATTGGCTTGGGCTTGAGCATGAATAATGTTCACCAACCGTGGACAAGTGTTTCTAAAATGGCTTGGATCTCCATAATTGTAGCAAGCCCGCATAGGTTGTACCATGGGATGGTTGGGTTGATAGTATGATTGGGCTAAATGTTGGGTAGGTGGTAGTAGTAGGGGTTGTTGGGCTTGACCCATTATTTGTTGGTGGGTTTGGGTTGAAGGCTGGTGGCGGTTCGTTCGCTAAGGTATGCGACAGGTTTGAACAGTATGACCTGCGCGACCGCAGCCGGTGCAATGTTGGCAGGGATGATCAGGAAAATGGTGGTATTGGCAACTGTTGCATTTTGGTAATGGGCCAGAGTATGGCCTTTTGTATGGTGCAGGTGAGGGGGCAACTTGGGTAATGGGTGCAGCAGGGATAGGGAAATTGGTTTGTGTGACAGCGAAGTTTCTGGTGTTACGTTTCCTCTTGTTAGCAAACTTAGAGGAGGAGGTGGAATGGTTTGAAGTTTGGCCCTCAACGGGGGCTTTCTTTTCCTCCTCTTTAAACTTACCGTTGCGAATTCGATTCTCGGTCAGTCAGTAGCTAGTTCCATAGCAGCTTCAAGTGTTGCTGGCGAAGTGCTGAGAACTGAATCTTGAATTTTCGAGGGAAGACCTCGAATATAATGCTCGATTAAATGGTAAACTGGGGTGAACAAGTTAGGGACCATCTGGTTCAACTCTAAGAATCTCTTGTTGTAGGAAGTATGATCTCCCTCCTTTTGCTTCAGAGAATGAAATTCGTCCTCCAACTTTTTAATCTCACTCCTATGACAGAACCGCCTCGTCATGATTTCCCTTAACTCCTCCCACGTTAAGGCCATAGCATCTTCGATTCCCCTCTTACCCTTTTCAGTATTCCACCAGGTAAGAGCTACCCCAAATAGTCTCCCGGTCGCGTATCGTACCTTGCGATCATCGGGACAATCGCAGTTGAGGAAGGTGTTTTCCATTTCCTCAAACCAGTGGAGGAGAGCAGTGACACCTTCGGTCCCTTCAAATTTAGGAGGATCGCAAGACTTGAAATGTTTATATGAGCACTTGCTGGTAGGAGGGTTGCCGATGTTCTGGTCACCTTGCTGGGGAGGATTAGTGGGATTTGTGGCGAGAGCTTGTTGTACTTGAACCACAATGTCAGGAAGCACCGCGGCCATTTGTTTCGCGATTTGTGTGGCCAAGCGTTCGTGAGACCTTCCTGATCTTTTACCCCCTCGTTGTTGTCTAGCCGACATCTACAGGAACATACATAAGAAGATTGTGAGTTTATGGAGTCTTCTTAGGTGTCATGTGTCTTAAAGAAAATGAAAATAACATAAATATCAATAATGCAACTACATCCATAGGATGTCTTGGGTTTGCTCATGTTAGGCCTCAAATGTCCCCCATACCTTCACCTGTATAGTCATGTGGGCCCCCATGACTATTGGCTTGGTAGGATTCACATTAGTATTGGCGATTTAACACTCGCATGACCCGAATGAAAACCACAAAATATGTTTACGAGATGTATGGTCGGAATGTGTCCAGGTGTAGACACAATGACAACTCAAAGTGGGGTTAGCTCACACGACGTTTGGTATAGCATGCTTTGGCCTAATAGGTACTTCGTACTCTCATCGTTAGTCCCCGGGTAGGCAAACTGGTCCTTTATTTTGGATTTATACGAATGCCAAGCCTAGATAGGACGTTCCGACTACCGGTACTTGTACCCTTCCAGTTACTACATGCCCGTCATGAGAACTCACTTTGATGAGATTTGAAAATACAAAAATCATTGTAAAAACAATCATGAAAATGATGTGATGTGTGCTTTCATGGATATGATATGTTATGAGAATATGATTCATGATAGGCATTATATGATAATATATATACTTATGAACATGCTTGCATAACATTGAATGTAACATTTAACATAAAACATATAAACATCATGAAATTTGGCATGTAACACACAAAAATCTTAAAAATTTCTAATCAACTATAGTATAGGCTCTAAGGGTCTAATAACCTATCCTATATCCCTATAGTCATGGCTCTGTTACCAATCTGTCACACCCCGACCCGCAGCGGAATAAGAGTCGGGGCATAATTGGGTTATCACCAAAGCTCATGATATTTACTAATATGTTTCATATTTATTAAAGTCAAAATTACATTCTCAATAATCCAAACATGTCCATACAAATACAAAGAAAAATAACCAACTAAACAATCCAAGCTCTAAACCCAGTTTATTCTTCTAGGCCAATCCTATGTGTTTCTTGCTGCAGCTGGTTCACCTGTATCATGCGTAAAAATGGGGGTTTTTGGGTCAACATAAGTTGGCGAGTGAACCTTGTTAGTTAAACATTTATTATTGATTTCTTGTTATTTTTATCAAGGAAAAATTGTGCAATAGTCATATGCGAGCAAATGTAATTAATCCAACAATAGCAATAACAACCACAAACTATAACATACAATAACATACAATAACATATGAACTTGCATGAATCTATAACATGAATGAAACTGTATATGTTGGCAACGTCACGTTCACGCTCATAATGTAATGGGGAACGGACGGCCTAAGATGAATGTCTGTGCGATCAAGGCTCAATCAAACGGAGCCGATCGTATGTTGGCACGCCAGGTTCACGCTCATAATGTAATGGGGAACTGCTCAACGCTCATAATGTAATGGGCAGTAGGCGGCCTATGAAATTGCATGTACTGAAAATAATAAATTTAATCTAAACAATAACCACACAACAGTTGATACAAGCCGAATACACATTTGTTCATGATATGGTGTATGCACAATGATTTAAATATAATAAATGGTAAGACACATGATACACCCCAAAAACGTGATTAAAACGGGGAATTTGTAGAGATTCACTCACATTGGGTGCGTTTGGTTGGAGATGATGAGATGCGCACGAGTTGGAAGAATTGAACAACGAGGATTAACTAACCTAAATAATAACGGAAGATACAGAAAATGAGTGGATTTTATTAATAATTTTAATAGGATTTTTAGATATATTTTGTGAGTTTAAGGCTATTTCCTATCTTTAAAAACATTATTTTTAAGTATTTTTAATTGATTTTTAAATTAAATTAAATAAATAAAAATATAAAAATATGTTGACTTTTGCGTTGACCGTTGACCGTTTGACCATAAGCGTTGACTGTTTGACCGGTTTTATTGTGTGTATGTATGCGCCGGGCAGGACTCGAACCCGAGACCTCCCGTATGCGTCACGCAGCTCTACCAACTGAGCTACGTGTCTAACCCGAAATAATTCTGTTTTTAATTACATTTATATACTAATTCAGTTTATTCGAAATTCCTTTATTTTCAAAAAGTGTTTTAAATCATCGAACCGGTGCCGTCAACAGGTCTCGAACCCGGGACCTGTGATTTATCGTTACACACAGTCCACCGCTGGACTGTGTGTCTAACTTGGTAAACATACAGATTTTAATTATACTTAACATCTAATTGCGAAAAGGATCCGGTTCAGTTCGAAAAATAAAACATTTTTATTACAGAGCATACGTGTGTCAAGGATCGAACTCGCGGCGTGTGATATGTATGTGCACACAGTCCACCGCTGGACTGTGTGTCTAACCCGAGATAATATCCAAATTATAATAAACTTATAATCAACCTACTTCGTCTTCTTCGTTACCGAATTACAGTTTACGATTTCTCTATTATTTCTTGTTTAATTTGATTGACAAACATTCATAAGACTAAAATGAAATGGCAGAGTCGGTGTTGGAAGTAAACATACCGGAGGAATGATTTATCTCAGAATTCCGGCAAGTCGTCGGCTCTGTTTTTATGAACTTCGACTGAGCGATCAAATTAATAGTTTTGATTAGCTAATTGTGGAGTTGAAGTACTAAACAAGAGTTATCAGAAGGTTTGAATGGCTATACCGTTTCACAGCGGAAGATAAGAATTTTCAGAAGTTTTCCGGCGAGAGTGAGTTATCCGATATCGTCGTCTGAAATTGATCCCGCTCGTCATACTTCCAGACGAGCTTCTCTCCGATTTGGCGAATTCGGTTTCCTTCCTCCACCCGTTCATCTCCAAGCTGGCGGAGTTCTTCCACATGCTCCATGGGTAGCACTGGAGCTGGCACTGGTTCAGGGTAAGGTGGAACTACTTCTTCGTAGGGGAATGGGTTTTCTTGTAATTGCTGTATTTCCCAGTTGTTGGCCCACCATAGGTTTAGAGGATTTGGTGCTGGAATCCTGGGTTCCTCGTTGTTGGAAATTGGTTCCCCTGGTTCTGGTCTAGATTCAAGGGTTGGTTGGGAAATAAAGGAAGTATCTGTGGTTCTGGATTTGCTGCTTGGTTAAAATTAGGCTCTCCACCTATATTCCCATACAAGTGGAATTCGGTAATTGTCTATCCAGCTCTTCTTCCTATAAGGGCTAGCTTCTGGGTTCTGGGTATTTCTAACTGCTATGGCTTGCTGTTGAGCTTGTCTTATCTTTTCCTCCTCTCTCCATGGCCTCGACTAAACCAACCTCTCTTTTTAGGGGGAAAAAGTTCTACAGCTTTGGCTTTGAAAACAAAGATTCCCTCGGAATCAGTAGTGGATCCAGCGGTTGACTGGGAGGCTCCTGCATCAGTGGGAGAATGAGGTAGGTGACGATAAGCGTCAGAAGTACCCTGATTACTCATACTGTAAACTAAGAAAATTTGTCAGATTAACACAAAATAATCATAGAAGTTATAGATATTTCCTAACACAATAGGATAAAATTTAGGTATGTAAAAGAACACCTAAATGGCTTAAACCAGTGGCATGGCTCTGATACCACCTTCTGTCGCAACCCCGACCCCTACCCGGGAGCGGGACACAGAGCTGGTGGTACCGGTGTTTATTAATTTGGCAGCGGAATTACAACATCAGGATCGTAGTTAGGAAATAATTTAGCAGAGTTTCAAAACACCAAACTTTTATATTACACAAAATGGGATAAAACCCAAGTTTCAATTACAATACATTTGTAGGGATAAACACTGACTATGGAAAACATAAACTCTGTTTATTTGGGTAACTTTTATAGCCACTTTTCTAAGCTTTCAGTGCTCTCCAGCTGGCTTCTATTAGCTTCACATTAAGTTACCCGAAACGCATTTTAAAAAGATTTTATCAGCAAGAAATACTGGTGAATACATCCCAGTATAATCAAAACAAGTTTTATAGCTTTACAGTTATTGAGAGCATCCGCATTTACAATGTTTATATCTACAGCATTACCCAATCAGTACTGTCACTCCTGACTAGTGGATCATATTACCCATTGGCAAAAATCCATTTGTCCAACGGTAACGGATTCAAATTTCGTATACAAAGCCCCAACATACCGGCAGTAATTGTAGAATACATATACTCAATCATTGTTAAGCGTAATTAAAATATTTTAACTCACAAAAAGGTTTACAAAAAGAGAATGTACTCACTTTGAAAACTTAGGTATTCCTACGGAGTTCCTGGTGAAAATTCTTGATAACTTCCTGGAATTTCTATTTAAAACATACAATGCACATGCGTTAGTAAATTAACCCAGGTCACTTTTAGCCATACAACCGAGACAGAACCCCGGCGTGCGTAGTCAGGCAGGGCCTTGACATGCGTCGGTGGGTCCTAAATCAATCGGGTAGAATAACCATACATCACAAGGTAGAACCACAACGTACTCAGCCGGGCAGAGCCTTGACATGCGTTGGCGGGTTCTAACTCGGGTAGGGTAACGAATTAGTGATCGGGGGTTAAGATACTTACAGCGGCAACGTGCATGCATAGCCTAGCCAGACGTCGCGAAACGGAGACACGTCACCTGGATGTCTCCCGCGCGTCGCGGGAGATGCCAGGGTTTCTGGCGAGTGTCGCCTGAGACATCCTGGTGGAATTTCTTCGCTTTTCATGTCGAGTCTCATGGTGCGTGTCCGGTTCGCCGGTTACGGCTCGGTTTGGGGTGTTTTGGAGAGTTGTTACAATAGGACATGTTAATCTTCTATGTGTCCTTTGCAATCATCCCTTAGGACTCATTGTCCTCGATAAAGTTTTCCCCACTATCCCGAACAACGTAGGAGTGACTCTAATGCGATTTGTAACACTCGGCCTCTCATACCATCAATATTGTCAGCTTCACCCCTGATGAGTTGCCATCTGGGAACTCAAATATTTGTTTTTGGTTTCCCCGGTAGAGACTTTTTAGGAGGTCATCCGTCCTGATACCCTGATACTACTTCCACCTGAGTATGTTTAATTGTGGAGTTTTCATCTGCTTCACAACCAATGCGACCAAAACATAGATGATTTCGAGGCAAGACATTGTTATGAACCAAGAGTGTCACAATGGGTCATGCTAATCTTCTCTGTATCATTACAAATCCGTGAGTTCTTGAATACACAACTCATTGGGGGGGGGGGGGGTGGGTAAAGTGGACAATATTGACGGTACGGGTGGGCAGATGCTACAACACCAATGAGGATTATCTTAGTGACAATACTAATAAAACATCACCCATGGATATGATTGCCCAAATCTCAACCTTAATACATTTTCTAATATATCCTTTCCAAATTTAGCAAATCATAATGTTCTTAAACAAAATAACAAAAGTGCAATCATTTTTATCTAAATGAACATAACTTACAACTTCTTAATTGAATCATTTCAAGCAAATTAGTTCGGAAATTTCTCTAATGACTTTAAAATTACCCTTGCTTAGCAGCCGTCATATGCAAAAATCACATGTAAGCAGTGCTATGAAACCTTTTGACAGTCCATAGATTTAAGATCTTTAATAAAACCGGATTAGTTATGCATCTCGGAGTCTTGAACTGGCTCATTGTTGCACCATTGCCGATAAAATGTTCCATGATCTTCTTGAAGGTGCCTGGTTCCACAATACAAAGTTCCAAAGGTCCAATTGAGTTGTTTTTCCTTGAGACAACATAACCATGATCCGCAAATGCTGCATCTATTTCCTTGCAACATAGAGCTAAAATGTGATCACTGACTTCACCCTTGATCTCCCAATACACTACATAGTGACCGGGTTGGTTTGCGGTTTTAGCATGGCTTGTGAAATCTACTAGCTCGGCTCGAGACTTGATAAGTGGCTGTGAACCCTTCTGGACCGCGAGTTGAAGGTCCTTTTCTGTGTTCTTATCGATATTTATTGTTAGGATTAGTTTTCTCCTGCATATAAAGTTGAGTTTTGGGGTTCCTTTGTAAAAACCAGCCACTTCCACTACATCTCCTAGTCTATATCTGTAAAGACCTGAAATTAGATCGAAGAGTGAATATTAATATAAAAAAATACATTATAATAAACCCTAATCTAATACATAGTTTTGTGATATAAAAAAAGTTTCTTTATGGTAAAAAAACATTTTAATATAAAAAACCTATTATACATTATTAGTAAGAAAACCTTTTTTATATGGCTTTCTATACCATAAATAGCATTTAATATCAAAGTTGCCCAGCTGGACAGTACAATGTATCCAAATTCAAAAGAAATTAAAGGAAAGACACAATTGAGTTTTACTTCTATAAAAAGATAATTTTATATGAAAACTAATAATATATATTCTCATTTCATACTTCTTGTAAAAGAATGAAAACATCAAAACAATAAATACATCCAATTTCATAGGGCTTCAAAATATCTTGTTCTCCTATATGAAGAAAGGCTTAGTGGTTGGAAAGGTTTGGGTTTTCCTTAGAGACTCAAGTTCAATTCTCACTAGTGTCACATTTGATAGATAAAGACAATGAAGACTAGTTCTCCCAGACCCTAGGTCAAGAGTTTGAGCCCGAGCCACCCTGGGTTTAGTCCACCGTGTGTTACGCCAGAGAGATTCTCTCTTGTGGCGGCGCAAGCCCCTGCCATTGGCAGTGGGTGGTATGGTTTCCGGGAAACGCCGTTAGCTAAACTCTGACGTCAGCGTAGGCCTGTTAAAACAACAAAGTCTGGCCAAAGTGAGGTTAGAACCTTCTGTTTAGAAGGGTGTAAGATCTTTCTCGCAACAAGTTATATACTCTCACCGTTCAAAAAAGATTATTTAAAATTTGTTACCCAAGGTAGTGAACCATCTATTAACTAAAACACTTCCAGAAACCTCCTACAGAAACATAAATTTTACTAAAAAAAACCTAGAAATCAAAATAATGAACATGTGCTGTGACTAAAAAAACCTAGAAATCAAAATATTAATGAACATGTGCTGTGACTATAAAAACCTAGACATCAAAATAATTAATGAACATGTGCTGTGACATTTTGATTAGTGGCTTGTGGTGTCAGTTAGAGCTGATAATATATTAGGGTAGGCTATTGTAATTATTTTTTATCATTATTCCAAAATATTTTTGATTAGATTTCTTTTGTGTATCACAGATAATTACAATAAATCTTAGTTAGCTAAGATATTGTCTCAAACAGTGACACCAGATAATATAAAGGGGATATAAATTGATGGAGTACATTGTTCAACAATTTACCTGTGAAAGTCGTAAGGACAATCTCATATTGTTGACCAATCTTCACCTTCGATAACGGCACTGGATCTGCTTCTAGATAGTCGTCACCACCACTAGTACTTGCATCACAAGCTTTGTGATAGTGTAGGTGCAATGGTATGAACTCAAAGTAAGAAAATGTTGGAACCACCGTGAATCTCACATTTTCTGGTGCGGAACAAGGGTCCATGTTCACTCCGATCCAACTCTCTGTGGCCCCGTACTCTGCACTCACCAACGGTAAGCGGTCTCCAGCGAAATGCTTTAGTTTCTCCAAGTAGGGTTGCATTGAACCCGTCATTATCGAGTACACATATTTGGCATTTGGCCACAACTTTGGGATCAAACCATACCAATTCGACTCCTTCAATTCCTCGCATTGTGAGCTTACCCACGTTGCTAAACATTTGTCGGGTTTGATCAAGTCCAGAACCGATCTCCTAATACCTGCAGTAGTGGACCCATAAATGTTTTTCACTGGGGTTGGTTTTTCTGAATACTTGATTATCTGTAACTCGACGTTTGAATTTTCGGGTGTGTCACAAATAACAATAGCTTGTCGTTGCAAGCGATAGAACTGAACTAAGAACTACAATAAGGTTTTTAGGTAATCATGATCATGAATAGACGAACTTTTATCTAGTTTCCATTTAGAGTAAAAAAGGTGAGTACTTAATTAAATTTTTTCTATTTTTTTTATTTTCACTTTGTTTTTCAACCATAGATTATAGGTTGATCTTTTCTTAAATGAAAAACTTTGAGTTCAACATTCAAAAATCTTGGGGTCGGTAAAAATCCATAATACAACACTGCGAGGTCGATCGTTGACCCCGCACCCTATATACACACTAGGTTCATTCATGGATACCTGGGAGTGTGATTTTAGGACTCAAAGTTCCGTTAAAAAGATCATCGCATAGATCTTGCCAATAATCTTCGAACAAGCGAAGTGCTTGAACGATGCAATAGGCGAATGTGGAGGGATGAATTCGACTTGTGGCGAGTGAAAGAGACCCAGGAGGAAGTGACAATAGGTTGATTGTTTGTAGTCTCCACTGAAGATGACTTCCTGGGGGCTACAAGTGAATGACTTGGTTTGTTGTTGCTTGAGTTTGAACCCTTGGCTTGCAAAGTAATGTGTTGTGGCTGTTCCTGCTGATAGCCCACCTTTTGTTTTGAAATGTTTGCTGCCATAGATAAACTCAAGAATCCTGCCTCCTTCCCTTGTTGGGTAAACCCTTCACATAAGTCATGAACTTTATTAGGAAAAATAGATATAAATGGGCATACCGGGCAGGAGGCTCCCGCATGCGCGAGGTCTAGGTGGTGCCAGATCATCTTGGGCCTAATGTCGAATCTTTGCCATGCATTTCTACAATCTTTGTTTCTATTGTTCGCACCACCGTTCGCCCCAAGAAAGAGAATAATTTTGTTAATCTTAACGGATGAAAGAGATAAGAGTGAGAAAAAGACCTTGATCTATAAGCTGCAGCTAGCTTAAAGATTTGTAGAGTGGTCTTGGAGCTATGGGAAGTGAAAGGAACATACTTTTGTCTTCCTTCAGTTGTTCCAGAACTATGCAAGCAACCCCAAAATTAAAATAGTCTTTATGTTAGCATTCTAAAAGAAACGTCGTTTCTAATAAATCACAAGATTTAGCTTTTTATGCATATGTTTAGTGTATGTATGTACATACCTATCTAAATCACAAGAGAGTATATGTCCATTTTTTAATGGTAGGTTGGTTAGGAATTAACGAGCGTGTTACTTCTAGGTGTTCACGGTAACTTCTTATACTTCTATAAATTTTGCATTTTGGCAAGTGAACTCAACAAGTTTGGTGGTATGAACAACTCAACAACTTTGCATAGTTTTGTTTATCCTTATCCAAGACCGCTTGCCATACCAGCAAACTCCATGGAGTTCGCTTGCCACACAAAGAAACTTATAATTGAGTTTGCTTGCCACTAGTTTGAAACAAGAAGTGTCGAAAAAACACCTAGAAGTACCAGTCTTGTTTCTAAACAACCACTTTCACACACACAAACAATAATAATAATAATAATAATAATAATAATAATAAATAAGTAATTGTCAAAATCGTCCCTGAGATTTGGGCATGTTTGTAATTTTCATTCAAAATAACTTTTTTGTACCAGGTCCTTCACTTTTGAGATTTTTTGCCATTTTCACCCAAACGTCTGACATTTTTTTTACCAAAATCATCCTTGAGATTTGGGATTTTTTTGCCATTTTCATCAAAATCTTTGATAGAAAAAAATAAAACAAAGTAGATATTTGGAATGAAAATGACAAGTATCTCGGTTTAGATTGTTTGCATAAACCGAGATATGTGTTATGCTGCATATACCTTAAGGAGAGAGTAGTGATGGGTTGTTTGGTAAGTAAAGGAGAAGTTTCTCCATCAGCAATCCTCTGAATATAAGGCTCTAAATCTGCATGGGAAGCCAGTGGAACTCTTGATACAAAAATAGACTGCAATGCTTGTGCATCCATGTTATGAACATCAACATCTTTTAACCATTTCTCAAGATACTCAACCCATGATTCATTTCAAGAATCATCTTCAGTGTTTCCAGCTGCACTTTCCCAGCATTCTTAGCCACTTCTTCGAACCATCTTATCACGTCATCACCTGAACTACTTGTATCCATTAATGCCTGGGAACCTTTCTCTCTGGTCTCTCTCTCTCTCCAGAAAGACCATGAGAGAGAGATGACTGAACTACAGTAAATGGATTGGGCTGAGAGATGATGATGATGTGCCATTTAAAGAAAATATATCTGAGGTGGGGCCTGCCCTCTACACATGGATTAAATTTTATACCAAACAGATACAAGTCTATGTTTCCACTTATCGAAAGTTAACCATGACTAAGCCTACGTTTACTTGTACTAATCACGCAATGATATGGTGATTATAAATTAAGGAACGTACATGGACTGTCTATATCATGTGGATCTTCAAATGAATAAATTCTTTGTAAGAATAAAAAAGAACAAATTTTAATCAATAATAATGTTTTGTTTTTCTCATTTAATATTTGTATTTAATGTTATTTTAAGTGTATATTAGTAAATTTTCATATATCATTATTTTGTAGTTTTTTTAATAACTAACTACATTAAATTTATAATTTATTTTTAAAATATATATTTAAAATTAATATAGAGTGTAGAATAAATTACGAGGCGTGCATAATAAATTACAAAATGTGTAGGACAAATTGTAGAATAAATGTTAGATCGCTCCTTGATAGCACAGGGATCTAATTTGGTATCTCATGTGCAATTAGGCGGAAACTAAATGACATGTTAATCATATATACAAGAATTACATATTAAACCGTCTGTTTATTGATCTTAAAGTTCAATACATGTGAGGTCCAGATCCGACAGAGCTTCGCCTCAATTCTGCCAAAGTTACAAATGAAAACCTAGACGCCACTATTTATAGACTAACAAGTTCGCTTGGTGAGGAACAAGTTCAGGCGAACTTGCTTTGAACAAGTTCGGCCGAACTTGTTCACTTTACA
The DNA here is from genome assembly GCA_947069175.1 of Scalesia atractyloides. NCBI lineage: Eukaryota > Viridiplantae > Streptophyta > Magnoliopsida > Asterales > Asteraceae > Scalesia > Scalesia atractyloides. Next base: position 80,420,272 of record CAMTDV010000019.1, on the reverse strand, counting down.
TATTCCGGGCGAACTTGGTCTATAGATTACATAAATACGACTTTTTCTAACGTAATCTAGCCCAATCTAAACAGACTCGATACAAGATTAAGACATAGACATACTGTACTAACAGACTCCCCTTGGATATCGTCTTCGTCTTTATCAGTCTTCAAAACTCTATCTTCTATCTGCAGCGCCCAAAGAAGTTCTTGAACGGTTTCTTTCTTCGTTCTTGCGCAGGAATAGGCGTTTGATCTGTAGGTGACACTTAGTCATAAATTGGAAACGTCTAAGTCTTGCCTCCTTTGTCTTTTCTTGAAAATGTTTCAGACGCCTTTCTTCCTTAATAAACTCTTTGCGCTCTAACTCTCTACAACTGGATTCTCACATTCTTCCTGAATTCATGCTATGAGCGTAACAAACGTTTATGATCATCTGATACTGCATCGCTTGTACCTCTTCGCGCTTCTCATAACATATCTTGTTAAAGAATAAACATCGAATATCCTCTTTCGAACAGTTCACTAGCCACATTGGGTCTAGTATGCGTATCATCCTCCATAACCCCCATAACCCTTCTTTCTGAATGTCACACCCCGACCCCAGCGGAAAAGGTGATCGGGACATGATTGGGTTATCATCAAAGCTCATGACATTTATTTTAACGTTTCATATTCATTAATACACTTTAATGGAAAATTACAATCAATATTACATCATGTCCTAAATATCAATCTAGGCTTCATTGTTTTCTTCTAAGGCATTTCCTATGTTTTCCTTGCTTCATCTGTTCACCTGTATCATTGTAAAAAGGGTTTTTGGATCAACAAAAAGTTGGCGAGTGAATCCTATGGAAAACATTTGAACAAGTTTATTTAATTGATTATAAAAGAAAGTGCACAACCACACATGAGTAAAAATAGATGTAAACTTATTCACCAATCAATTAATATTAAATAATACACACATGAACAATAATGGACCGTTTTGAGGCACGCGTTGCTCAACTCGTCTCCCACGAGGAACTGATGGGCCTAATGAATGAATTGCATAAACTTTACAATATGAAATACATAACTACAAACAATATAAACTCAATAATACACACACGAACAATAATGGATTTGTTTTGAGGCACGTGTTGCTCAACTCGTCTCACACGAGGAACTGATGGGCCTAATGAATGAATTGCATATAAATAGACAAAATGAAATACATAACTACAAGCAATGTATACAATCTAAGTTTAGATCACAATATGGTATGGCACAAGTTTAAATAAACGAGTTAATTTTATGACACATGACACACCCCAAAACGTGTAATTAAAAAGGGGAGTTGTAAGATTCACTCACCTTGGGTGCGTTCGGTTGATGATGTTGAATGCGCACAAAGTGGTTTTAACCACGAGTGAAATTAACCTAGATAATGGCATAATGTTTCGGTAAGTAAACGGATTTTATTAATCCATTTTAGTAGGATTGTTGGGTGTATTTTTGTGAGTTTAAGGCTATTTTCTAACCTTAAAAATGTTATTTTTAAGTATTTTTAATTGATTTTTAAATAAGATAAATAAATAAAAATAATAAAAAAATGTTGACTTTTTGACCGTTGACCATTGACCTTTGACCTTTGACTTTGACCGGTTCGCATGTGTGTATGTGTGCGCTGGGTGAGGCTCGAACCCGAGACCTCCCGTACGCGTGCACGCAGCTCTACCAACTGAGCTACGTGTCTAACCCGAAATATTTCTGTTTTTAATTATATTTATATACTAATTAGATTAAACTGAAAAACATTTATTTTTAAAAACGATTTAATGCGTCGGACCGGTGCGCTCCACAGGTCTTGAACCCGGGACCTGTGGGTTGAGTTAACACACAGTCCACCGCTGGACTGTGTGTCTAAATTGTTAAATAAACTGATTTTTATTATACTTATATACTAACTATCTTATTTCGTTTCTGCCTTAAATAAAAAGTTTGATAATTGTCCGGACCGGTGTAGTAGTCCGGACTCGAACTCGTGACCTGTGATTAAACATTCACACAGTCCACCACTGGACTGTGTGTCTATCTTGGTTATTATTCCGGTTTTTATTAAATTTAACATCTTACGCAGTGACTCCGGTTCGGTTAAAAAAGGAACATTTTTATTAGGGCGAAGGTGCGTGGGACAAGATTCGAACTCGAGACGTAAGCATGTTTTATGTGCACACAGTCCACCACTGGACTGTGTGTCTAACCCGAGTTATATCTTGATTTAAATTAAACTTATATGCTACCGAAACTTCGTCTTCTTCGTCAGTCTTAACCAGAAACGATGACTGACTGGTTCAACGATTTTAATCATGTTCTTTAGTGTGTTTCAGTTATTTACAGGTGAGATATATAAAAAGAATGAAAGATTAGGTGTTGGATATACCGAAACTGGACTCCTCTGTTTCTCCTGCGAAACTCCGGTGACAGCAGAAACTTCCGGCGACGTGTGTCCTGCGGCAGAGAGTCTTCAGCAAGCTTGGGATGGATGTGAGTGGCTTCGGTACGAGTTCTGGGTGTTCAGTAAGGCTCAGAAGTGAAGGGCTCGGTTTTCCGGCGAGGTGCAGAACTTTTCCGGCGAGTGGAATTACGTCGGATAAAGGTGCGGTTTTGAGCGAAAAAGCTTGCAGAGGTTCAAGGAGGTATTTATAGGGCAGGTCAACGATGAATTTGGTCCGATTTCCGACTTGATTCATCGGTTAGAAACTTTCCGGCGGTTATAACTTGTGTCGCGACTCAGGCGTCGGTTATAACCGATGTAGTGATTAAAGTTTACGTTATAACTGAAGAAACCGTCAATTCTTGGCGAGTTAGTCGGGATTTCCGACGACTGCAATTGGGCGCGCCGATTTTGAATTCGATAATCATGTTATGAATTAATTGTTTCCATTTATGAACAAGAAAATAAGTGGCGTAGTGGTTGGATGATTAAGTGTTAAGTTATTGTTGACCCGGCTGACTGACCGGGTTCGAAACCCGGCAGTACCATTTTATTTTTATTTCATTATTTTTAACAGTTTTTCAAAAACAAATTATATATCCCCATATACTTATTAATTATGTATCGTTTAAAATTATTTTGGGCATTAAATACGCAACAAAATTTTTAACTGATTGTTCGGTTATTAAACGGAGCGGGTTTGGTAAATCCGGTTTTTTACGGATGTTACAGTATCCCCTGCTTTTTAGAAATTTCGTCCCGAAATTTAAGTAGTGTTATATTTGACTAAAAAAATGATGGTGTTTAGTTTGACAGTTACATACTTAGAAAAAGTGTAAGAGTTTAAATTTTGTTTGAGGCGGTAACGTCCCTTGTAAGGGTTAAGTATCCTGTTACAGGAATCGCTTTTTGTTGCCTACGGTAAAATATTGATAAGCAGAGTTGATTCGCTAAATATGATATCATGCGTAAGAGTTTTGATATGTTTGGAAGGATATGGTTATATCCTAAAGCAAAACTTCTAATACTACAACCTACATGGAACTTCTCATAACCGTCTAACAATACCTCTGATCCTTTGACAAGAATACTTATATATAGGAAGTACCAGCGGCGTATCCACCATATTCTTGTCAAATTTTCATTGGTTTTATCAGTAAGTTATGATTGGTTCTATGATATAACTATAGAACATAAATAAACACAACAACTAATGTTTGAATCCACATTCTGATAGCATATATGTTTGAATGGTGACAGTTCCTCTCTCGTTTGTTATGATGGAGAGGTTAGTTTATGTAGAAATAGAACACAATCCAATTTCATTAAACTGGCGAGATGATATGAATGTAACACAAATTTCAATCAAGGCAATACTAAATCCTACATGGAACTTCTCATAACCGTCTGATAATGCCTCTGATCCTTTGGCAAGAATACTTATATATAGGAAGTACCAGCGCGTATCCACCATATTCTTGTCAAATTTTCGTTGGTTTTATCCGCAAGTTATGATTAGTTACCAAGAAACTACTAAATCCTACATAGAACTTCTCATAACCGTCTGACAATGCCTCTGATCCTTTGACAAGAATACTTATATATAGGAAGTACCAACGGCGTATCCACCATATTCTTGTCAAATTTTCATTGGTTTTATCAGTGAATTATGATTAGTCCTATGTGACTCTACAACCAATACAACAAACACAAAATACTAAAATGAAAAATGTCTGTGCGATCAAGGCTCAATCAAACGGAGCCGATCGTATTGCATGTACTGAAAATGAAAAATGTCTGTGCGATCAAGGCTCAATCAAACGGAGCCGATCGTATTGTATGTACTGAAAATAATAAATTTAATCTAAACAATAATCACACAACCGTTTATACATGGAACCTCTCATAACCGCCTGATAATGCCTCCGATCCTTTGACAAGAATACTTATATATAGGAAGTACCAGCGGCGTATCCACCATATTCTTGTCAAATTCTCCTTGGCTTTATCCTTAAGTTATGATTGTTCTATGTAATTCTAAAACATAAAGAAAAACATAAAACTAAACGATTGGAGTTGAATCTTGATTTTCGGTGAAGGGGACTAGTTGGGTGTTTTCGTTTGGGCCGTCATTATCTTCGTCAGGATTGGCGTTGATGTTGAAAACTCTTCCTCTTGCTGGTGGCCTAGTGATTGGGTTTTCTTGATTTACTTGGTTAACTGGGTTTGATTGAGCTTGAGCGTTTATGATGTTAACCAATCGAGGGCACGTGTTTCTATAGTGGGTAGGGTCGCCACAATTGAAACAAGCTCGAACATATGGGAACATGGGGTATTGGGGTTGTTGATAGGTTTGGATCATGTCTTGAGAAGGGGGAGAGAGTTGGTTTTGAGGGGTGCGGCAAACCTTGCTCAAATGACCATAGCGTCCACAAGTTGCACATAGTCGACAAGGTAAGGTAAGGGGATGGTGATAAAAATAGGTGTTACATCGAGGGTGAGGTCCAAGGTATGGTTTCTTATTTGGGTAAGTTGAGTTGGGTGCTACTTGAGTGATTGGGATAGCTTGGATGGGTATGGCGTGTGAAATTGGTTGATTACGTTGGATAGTAGCGAAAAGTTTGCCCGTCTCTTTTTCTCTTAGAAATGGGTTGAGAAGGGGATTCGGTTTGGGTGGAGTTTGAAGTTTCAGTCGATGCTTTATCCTTCTTCTTCTCCTCCTTGAAGTCTTTGTTCCGGATTCGGTTCTCGGTGAGCTCTGTAGCTAACTCCATTGCTGCTTCCAAGGTTGCAGGCGTGGTACTTATTACAGAGTCTTGAATTTTTGACGGAAGACATCGAATGTAGTGCTCGATCAAACGGTAGAGGGGATGAACAAGTTGGGAATCATTTGGTGTAACTCGAGGAATCTTTTGTTGTACGTGGTGTGGTCGCCTTCCTTTGGCTTCAACGAATAGAACTCATCTTCTAATTTCTTGATTTCGCTCCTTGGGCAAAATCGTCTGGTCATGATTTCCTTCAATTCATTCCAAGTTAAAGTCATAGCATCTTCAACACCTCGTTTGGCCTTCTCTGTATTCCACCAAGTAAGTGCTATTCCATATAAACGACCGGTAGCATATCGCACTTTGCGGTCATCGGGGCAATCGCAATTCAGAAAAGTGTTCTCCATTTCTTCAAACCAATGGAGGAGAGCGGTGACACCTTCAGTCCCTTCGTATTTTGGAGGGTCGCATGATTTGAAATGCTTGTAGGTGCATTTAGTGGTATTTGGGGAAGGGTTGATAACGTGTTGATCTTCTTGATTGACAGGATTCGCGGTAAGTGCTTGTTGGACTTGGATTACAATGTTAGGTATTACGGCAGCCATTTGTTGAGCGATTAGGGCAGCCATGCGTTCGCGGGCTTTTCCTGCTCTCATCTTCCTACGGGCGAGGTTAGAAGACATCTACAAGGAATACATGTCAAGAGTATGAGTTGGATGTTTTTGGGATCATGGGTCGCACTAGGAATGAACATTCATAAAATAATTACAGAAAAATAAATCTACTACATCCATAGGATGTCTTGGGCTTTGCTCGTCGTTAGGCCCTACATGCCGCCATACTTCACCTTCGTAATCATGTGGGCCCCCATGAATACCGGGTTTTTCATATGGTTCGCATGTGTTAGCCTGGTTACGTACACTAAAACCCGGAGAAAATCGAGAAATATGTATATAACGTATGATATTCGGAATGTGTCCAGGTGTAGACACGGTGACACCTCAAAGTGGGGTTAGTTCGAACGACGTTCGGTGTGGCATGCTTTGGCCTAATAGGTCCTTCGTACTCTCATCGTTAGTCCCCAGGTAGGCAAACTGGTCCGTTATATTGGATTTATACGAATGCCAACCTAGACAGGACGTTCTGACTACCGGTACTTGTACCCTTCCAGTTACTACATGCCCGTCGCAGAACTTACTTTGATGAGATTTGAAAATTGCAACAAAATCTTTGAATAACAAAAGTATGAAGATGAATTGATATGTGAACATTGATATATGTGTGATGAATGTGTATATAAGTATGTATGTTTGACTGTAAGTATAAACAAATATGAAACAAATAAATATCATAAGTTTGTATGTAACCACCTAAACAATTAAAATTTTAGGCAAACTATAGTATAGGCTCTAAGGGTCTAATAACCTATCCTATATCCCTATAGTCATGGCTCTGATACCAATCTGTCACACCCCGACCCGCAGCGGAAAAGGTGATCGGGGCATGATTGGGTTATCATCAAAGCTCATGACATTTATTTTAACGTTTCATATTCATTAATACACTTTAATGGAAAATTACAATCAATATTACATCATGTCCTAAATATCAATCTAGCTTCATTGTTTTCTTCTAAGGCATTTCCTATGTTTTCCTTGCTTCATCCTGTTCACCTGTATCATGTGTAAAAAGGGTTTTTGGATCAACAAAAAGTTGGCGAGTGAATCCTATGGAAAACATTTGAACAAGTTTATTTAATTGATTATAAAAGAAAGTGCACAACCACACATGAGTAAAAATAGATGTAAACTTATTCACCAATCAATTAATATTAAACAATACACACATGAACAATAATGGACCGTTTTGAGGCACGCGTTGCTCAACTCGTCTCCCACGAGGAACTGATGGGCCTAATGAATGAATTGCATAAACTTGACAATATGAAATACATAACTACAAACAATATAAACTCAATAATACACACACGAACAATAATGGATTTGTTTTGAGGCACGTGTTGCTCAACTCGTCTCACACGAGGAACTGATGGGCCTAATGAATGAATTGCATATAAATAGACAAAATGAAATACATAACTACAAGCAATGTATACAATCTAAGTTTAGATCACAATATGGTATGGCACAAGTTTAAATAAACGAGTTAATTTTATGACACATGACACACCCCAAAACGTGTAATAAAAAGGGGAGTTGTAAGATTCACTCACCTTGGGTGCGTTCGGTTGATGATGTTGAATGCGCACAAAGTGGTTTTAACCACGAGTGAAATTAACCTAGATAATGGCATAATGTTTCGGTAAGTAAACGGATTTTATTAATCCATTTTAGTAGGATTGTTGGGTGTATTTTTGTGAGTTTAAGGCTATTTTCTAACCTTAAAAATGTTATTTTTAAGTATTTTTAATTGATTTTTAAATAAGATAAATAAATAAAAATATAAAAAAATGTTGACTTTTTGACCGTTGACCATTGACCTTTGACCTTTGACTTTGACCGGTTCGCATGTGTGTATGTGTGCGCTGGGTGAGGCTCGAACCCGAGACCTCCCGTACGCGTGCACGCAGCTCTACCAACTGAGCTACGTGTCTAACCCGAAATATTTCTGTTTTTAATTATATTTATATACTAATTAGATTAAACTGAAAATCATTTATTTTTAAAAACGATTTAATGCGTCGGACCGGTGCGCTCCACAGGTCTCAAACCCGGGACCTGTGGGTTGAGTTAACACACAGTCCACCGCTGGACTGTGTGTCTAACTTGTTAAATAAACTGATTTTTATTATACTTATATACTAACTACCTTATTTCGTTTCTGCCTTAAATAAAAAGTTTGATTATTGTCCGGACCGGTGTAGTAGTCCGGACTCGAACTCGTGACCTGTGATTAAACATTCACACAGTCCACCACTGGACTGTGTGTCTATCTTGGTTATTATTCCGGTTTTTATTAAATTTAACATCTTACGCAGTGACTTCGGTTCGGTTAAAAAAGGAACATTTTTATTAGGGCGAAGGTGCGTGGGACAAGATTCGAACTCGAGACGTAAGCATGTTTTATGTGCACACAGTCCACCACTGGACTGTGTGTCTAACCCGAGTTATATCTTGATTTAAATTAAACTTATATGCTACCGAAACTTCGTCTTCTTCGTCAGTCTTAACCAGAAACGATGACTGACTGGTTCAACGATTTTAATCATGTTCTTTAGTGTGTTTCAGTTAATTACAGTTGAGATATATAAAAAGAATGAAAGATTAGGTGTTGGATATACCGAAACTGGACTCCTCTGTTTCTCCTGCGAAACTCCGGTGACAGCAGAAACTTCCGGCGACGTGTGTCCTGCGGCAGAGAGTCTTCAGCAAGCTTGGGATGGATGTGAGTGGCTTCGGTATGAGTTCTGGGTGTTCAGTAAGGCTCAGAAGTGAAGGGCTCGGTTTTCTGGCGAGGTGCAGAACTTTTCCAGCGAGTGGAATTACGTCGGGTAAAGGTGCGGTTTTGAGCGAAAAAGCTTGCAGAGGTTTGAGGAGGTATTTATAGGGCAGGTCATCGATGAATTTGGTCCGATTTCCGACTTGATTCATCGGTTAGAAACTTTCCGGCGGTTATAACTTGTGTCGCGGACTCAGGCGTCGGTTATAACCGATGTAGTGATTAAAGTTTACGTTATAACTGAAGAAACCGTCAATTCTTGGCGAGTTAGTCGGGATTTCTGACAACTGCAATTGGGCGCGCCGATTTTGAATTCGATAATCATGTTATGAATTAATTGTTTCCATTTATGAACAAGAAACATAAGTGGCGCAGTGGTTGGATGGTTAAGTGTTAAGTTATTGTTGACCCGGCTGACTGACCCGGGTTCGAAACCCGCAGTACCATTTTATTTTTATTTCATTATTTTTAACAGTATTTCAAAAACAAATTATATATCCCCATATACTTATTAATTATGTATCGTTTAAAATTATTTTGGGCATTAAATACGCAACGAAATTTTTAACTGATTGTTCGGTTATTAAACGGAGCGGGTTTGGTAAATCCGGTTTTTGACGGATGTTACACTGAAACACTTCAGCTGATCTTTCCTTTGTGATATCCAAGTGTTCTTCAAACCTCTACACTATAACTGCTTCACACGTTGTAGGATCAACCTGCCACCATTTGAAAAACGGATAGAAATCTTGTTCTATTGGCATTAGGGGCATGTTCTTCATCGCACGTGGACGCTTCATAATCAAAGTTATGTCTTTCTCACCCGTTTTCTTGTTTGTTTTGATTCTGCGCTTCGGTATAAACGGTTTCCAGTATTTAAATCCCTACGTCGCTTCAAACTTTATCATCTTCCACAATAATTGATCAATAAACTTCATGTGGTAGCTCACATTTCTCGTCTGCACTAACTCCTCCACATCCCAATAAGGTAATGTACTGAAGTCTGCCAAATATCTGAAGTATTGAACCCCAAATTCACGTTTAATTGCGTAGACATTCAGCTCTTTCAACCAACCCCAACTTAGGATATCTCCCAATGACTTATCTGCGTCTCTGGTAAAGAAAGCTAATGGACGTCGGAACTTTCTTTCTCTTGGCATTTCTTTAAACAGGACTTTTTAGCTTTTGCAATCTCTTCTTTAGTCATCGGTTTAGGAACTTTACCTTCTCGCACAGACTCATCAATCTTTTCTTTCAGCAGATCTTCATTTAGCTGCTCGTACATTTCTTCAAATGTCGGAAAGCTGTCTGTATTCACACCAAAATACTTTACTGCTTCATCTGTTTCATCATCTGACCGGTCTTCAATGATAACCTTGTTATAATCATCTGCATCAGATCTTCTTTTGTAGCAGTATTCATTCGGTTCAAACGTATCTATATTAACCACATCTTCTTCAAAATTGAAATCAAACTTCAGCATCAACGTTTAGCAGTTTAGCCAAATCTTCCTTCGAATAATTGTGAACAAATTCACCTTCCTCAACATTATGCTCTAACATTAAAACCATTGGCTTTGACGGCATTGCAATAACAGGCATTGCAACCATTGCATCTGTCATATCTTAATTAATTTGTTCTGCTTGTCCTGTTTGTTCCCCCTGATTTTGATCTTCCATCATATTTGTATCATCGCTTAGCTGTGAGGAAAAATCAAACTCATCGGACACTTTGGCATCAAGATGCTTTTAAAAACTCCTCCCTGATCATCATCATTTCCATCATCGTTATCGGAGTCGTCTTTTGTATCATCAACAGGCTCTTCATCATTATCGTCCTCAGCTTCTTCATCGTCTTTCTGCTCAGTTTCTTTCTCAGTAATGATCTCAGACTCGAAGCTTTCACAAATTCAACCACAGGCTCTGTTGATTCAGGCATACCCTTAATCACATGCTTGCCTTTACCCTGTTCTGTAATTTCTTTCTCTGCTTTCTCTTTCGCCTCTTGTAAATCCAAACTTTCATATTCTTCTTTGAAGTTGATTCCCAGACTGTTAGATAAAACTTTCTGAAGCCTTGAAAACCTTCGATCATTCAAATCCCTCTATGGTTGTAACTCAGCCATTTCTTTCTGCAGTCTTTCATTTGCATCCCGCAGACTTTCAATTAGGGATTTAAGGTATCCACGATCACCTTCCAACAATTTTACTTTGTCGTTCAAGATTTCTTTCTCGACTTCGCTTTGTTTTACCAACTGTTCCAAAGCAGCTTTCTCAGCTTCGTTTTTTGATACTTTATCTTCCAGAAATTTGACTCTCTTCTCCAGTTCATCAATATCAGATTCTGGGAAGAAATCATTCAGATCTTGAATATCAACTAGTTCATTTGGAATATTTCCAAAAATCTTTGACCTCGGAGTAGTCTTTGGTGTTGACTTTGGAGTACTCTTTGGTGTATGAACAAGAACTTCTTTATGAATAGAACTTTCAGGTTGTGAAGACGTTGGTGGATCTTGAGACTCCACAATTGGAATTTCAAGAAAATCAGATTTAGGAGGTTCTTTTGTGGCTCCCGTTTGCACAATAGTCTCAGAAGTTTGAACTGTTTCAACCGTAGGAGGTTCTTGTGTAACTCCTGATACTTTTGCACCAGAAGGTTCTTGTGGGACTTCTGTGCCTTTCTTCTTGCCAATGTAGGCTTTTGAGCTTTCTTGCCTTTAGTACTAGGAGAATCAGTAGTCTTCAATGTTGTATCCGTTGCAGAAGACTTAACATGTTTCGCTTTTTTCTTAGGTCTCTCCTCATCAGAACCCTTTTCAGTTTCCGGTTCGTAATCAGCATCAACTTCCTTTATTTTCTCTGACTCTTTTTCAGCTATGGCTTTCTTTGTCGCTCTTTCGATAGAATCATCGCTATCTTCATCCTTATCTGACGTCACAGAAATAACGTCATCTTCTTGTGTAGACTTCTCAGTCTCTTGACTTTCAATATTCACAGCAACACTCGAACCAACTTCAGGTTGTACATTCTCAGATTCCTCTTCATCGATCAACATAGTGTCGACTTTCTTTGATTTCCTGGAGGTTTTCTTCTTCTCTTCAACGACTATTTTCTTTAAGAACCAATCGCTGTGCTTTTCTTTGAATGTAGACAACCATTCTTCTTCAGCATTCTTTTCTCTTTCGTCACCACTTCCATCCTTACGCCATTTGTATGCCGGTGGAGCAATGTAATCAGCAGTAACCATGGCACCAAATATAGGCTTTGCGACCGGCGCTGAAGCTTGTTTCTGGAAAGTAATCAGCTTCTTGTCTGTAACTTCATCCATGTGGATAAGATAAACAATATCGTTGGGATCTTTCGCAATTTTCTTGAACTTGTCGTCGATGAGCATATGTACAAACCTTGGATACATAGCAAGTCTATTCGTTCCCATATTAGTCTTCATGTGAGTGAATACGAGTTTAGAGAAGTTGAATTTATTGTTTAGGACAAGCGCTGTGGCCATACACGCCATATAATCTTGTACATCGTCTAAACCTTCTTTTCGATGACTGAATGCATGAATAATTGTGTGCATCAAGAATTTGTAGGGATTCGGAAACTCGCCCTTTGTATCCCATTCGGCAAAAACAACCACGAACCATCCTTTCATCCAGCATCATCGGATCATTTGCTCCATCGTTGAAATTCAGCACTTTCCGAATATCAGCTTCTGTCACTGTCATGTCTTTGTCTTCATTTCCTTCGCGGACGATCTACTTAATCACTGTATTGTCTTCGTTTAGAGATGAGACGTTCCAAAATCTGTAGATGTGAGACGTTTATACGATCGACTTAATCACTGTATTGTCTTTGTTTAGAGATGCGACGTTCCAATATCTGTAGACGTGAGACCTATATACCACTGTCTTTTCCGTGATCGCTCTGTGTATCAGAATACGCTCCATAAAGTCGATAATACTGTCGTATGCTGCTAGAGATGGACAGACAGTCTTGTCAAGCGTAATGCACGTGTTGTGAAATTTGTTGAATGAAAGCTGCATATTCTGCAAACACGAGAATCGAGACAAAATTAGAAAAGATTACAATTTTCACAAAATCATACATCAAGTTCGGGCGAACTTGATAGCATTTAAACATCACATTTCTGTCAAGTCCGGGCGAACTTGTCTTGAATATATTTCATTGATTAACAGACAAGTTGGGCGAACTTATGTTGTGCAGATTTCATTGATTATTAAACAAGTTCGGGCGAACTTGTTAAGACTTTATGAATTTTGAAACCAATATACAAGTTCGGGCGAACTTGTAAAATATTAACATTTTAATATTTTAGGACAAGTTCGGCCGAACTTGGTTCAAAGAACCAATTGACAAGTTCGGGCGAACTTGTCATCTCTTTCATTCAAAGTATGCAACAACATGTTCATGTCATTCTGATTCAAATTACAATGCATGTTAAGGATGGATTATGCTTGTTTAATGTATTTTATGGTCCGATTTGTTTTTAAACATCTTAAATCACGTCCATTTGTCATGTCCAGATCTAGATCGTTCAAACATGGTGAATCACGGTCCAAATGTTCAATTAATACCTGTGCCATGATCCTTAATGTGCCAATCACTAAAGATCACAAAGAAATTGGGCAGCAATTGGACATAAAGATGACAATTTAGATGTTCGCTCAAATCGCCTCAAGTTCGCTCAGAGTTCAGGAAATCAGTAATGAAGTTCGAGCGGACTTTTATTCTATTTGTATCTAACAAGTCCGGGCGAACTTGTAAAACCAATCAATTAAGATCAGTACAAGTCCAGGCGAACTTGTGAGATTCATCAATTAAGCACACACAAGTCCGGGCGAGCTTATGATCACAACAATGTAAACATGCCCTGAACAAGTTCGGGCGAACTTGATCAATTTCAAAAACCAAATTTTTCAAAATTTTCAATTTTACCTTGAACTTTCCAAATTTTACCAGTTTTAATCAATCCACTCAGTTGACCAAGTCCAAGCTAATGACCTTGGTTAACTGATTTGTCTGCCGAGTCCAAGTTAATGACCTCAGTTCGACCCGTTATGAACAAACTGTTGGTTTTTCTCAAATTCAAGTTTCAAATTAATGAACTTTTAATCTTTTTTGCTTATCAAATTTTACAGATTAGCTCCCAGCTCGTTGTCAATCAGATTTCCACTAGTTTAGCACCTTACCAGACTTTGAAGATCCGTTTTCCAACATTGGCTTGTTGAAACTAATGTAGAAACAAAATATTTTGGTATTTTAGCAAGTTTATGCTAAAACACACTGAAATTCTCTTTGGTTTTAATTTGTAAAGTAAGTAAGCTATGTACAGACTTATAACAAGTAAACTATGTACAAACATATTTACAGACATATTTTTTTGTGAACTCGTGTCTAAGGATCATACTAGTTGATTGAGACATATCACTAGTACCATTGACATTTTGATGACTTTAAGTTTTAAACTCATTTACCTAGATTTCGATATGTTTTTCCTATTAAACTTGACACATTTCTCAATTGTTCCAATATATTTAAAGTACAATTATGAAACTTGACTCAACTATGGTTCCCATCTCAGAATATACCCCCGTATCAAAATTCCCTAGATTTCATCTTACAGGTGAATATAGCGTAATTGATATCTGTATCTGGGTTAAATGCGAGGCCTTGAGAGCTCAGGTTAATACCATCTTATCGACAAAGAGATGAAGGCTCGACTTTGAGGTGTGTTCCAATTAAGGAATCTTTTAAGCACTGCAAATGATTAGATCTTTCGATTCTTTTCAATTTTGCATGCAGTTTAGGGGTTTTAGCAAAAGCATTATAGAAGTTCTAGGCTATTGCTTCCGCAAAATCAGAAGAACTTGTATAATACCCCATATATCAATCATCTATAAAGACCTCGTATCTCAGAATCAGGCAATCTCTCAAACGAAATTTCGGAGTACTAAGTCCATATATCCGAGAGATGTTAATCCACAAGTTTAAGCAGTTGTAAAATTTAGTTTATATCCCGGAAACAATCTACTGAACGTGTAAATCCTATCGACACATCCTCAGTAAGACTTGTTTATCACTTTTTAAACTTTACAATTCGTTAGCATACTAAGATAGTCCACTGATGTACTATCATTCCCTTTGTGATACAAAATTCTTTTTGTCTTTTTCAATGTTTTTGTACTTTTTGAATTTTTCATATGTTTTTGTATTTTCTCAAATATTTCTCCCCCTAAAATCAAAAATATATTTTTGTATTTTAGTTTTTAAGAAATACTAATCTAAAAGATAAACAAACCAATGTGATTACGTGAACTCGTCGTCCGATCCATATTCAACCTCTGTCTCCGCACCTGTCAACAAATTTTAATACCGTTAAGCCTCATTAGATATTAAAATCTTGTTAAAGGAAAAGCTTTGGTATAAAAATCAGCTTTTGTTCATCGGTGTGGATTTTTTCTATTCGTACCAAGTTCTTTTCGTAACAGTCACGAATGAAGTGATAACGAATTTCTATGTGTTTAGTTCTAGAGTGATGAACATGATTTTTGGTTATGTCGATTGCTGCCTTATTGTCTACATATAAAGGCGTATCAAGAAATTGGAATCGAAAGTCCCTCATCTGTTGTTGAATCCATAGGATTTGTGAACAACAGCTGGAACCAGAAATGTATTCTGCCTCATAAGTAGAGAGAGAGACCGTGGTTTGTTTCTTGCATTGCCACGTTACTAATCGAGTTCCGAAAAACTGGCAACCAGCCGTCGTAGACTTTGAATTCAGCTTGTCCACCCCAAAGTCAGAATTAGCATATCTCGTCAGATCAAAATTATCGTTCTTTGGATACCACAAGCCGGTGCTTGGATATCCCTTCAGGTAGCGGAATATTCTCTTGACTATTTGCATGTGTGAAACTCTAGGACTGGACTGATATCTTGCGCAAAGACAGGTAGGATACATGATATCTGGACGAGATGCCGTCAGATACATAAGTGATCCTATCATCGACCGATAGAGCGTATCATCCACTTTGGTTCCTATTTCGTCAATGTAAATCCCATGATTCAGTGCCAGAGGAGTCGAAAGCGGCTTCGAGCTATCCATTTCAAACTTCTTCAGAATATCATGAACATATTTTGTTTGATGAATGAATATGCCGTCTGGTAACTGATCCAACTGTAACCCGAGGAAGAATTTCATTTCGCCCATAGAAGACACTTCGAACTTCTTCTTCATGATCTTTTCGAATTCGTTGCAAAGACTATCATCCGTTGAACCAAAGATGATATCATCCACATAGATTTGTACGATGATTAGATGACTTCTGACTTCTTTGGTAACAATGTACTATCCACTGTGCCTCTAATAAAGCCGTTTCCAACGAGATGTTGAGATAACGTCTACTACCAAGCTCTCGGTGCTTGATGTAATCCGTATAAGGCTTTGTCTAGGAGATAAGCTTTGTTCTTGTTCAGCGGATCGACGAACCCCGGTAGTTGGCCGACATACACTTGTTCGCGTAGCTTACCATAGAGAAATGCGGATTTTACATCTAACTGGTACACCTTAAAACCTTTCCAAGCAGCGAATGCTAGGAAAATGCGGATTGACTCTAAGCGTGCAACCGGCACATAGACTTCTGTGTAGTTAATACCTTCTTGCTGGTGGAAACCTTTGACAACCAACCGAGCTTTGTTTCTAACGATCACACCTCGATCATCTCTCTTGCACTTGAAGACCCACTTCGTGTCTATCGCTTTCTGCTTTGGTGGTAACTCTACAAGTCTCCAGACTCCCAATTTCTCAAATTGTAACAATTCCTCTTGCATCGCTATCACCAATTCTCATCACCCTAAGCTTCATTTACGGTCTTCGGCTCGATTTGAGATATGAAACATGAATAATAACAATAATCTTGAGTCGGAGCCACTCGAGTATAGAAACAGCTTAATGCTTTGTTGATCTGGCTTCGAGTTCTCACACCAGTCTGTAACTCTCCAATAAGGTTTGTTAAAGGGTTATATGAATAAGATCGTGACATCTCCTCACTAGGAACATCAACCGTACTATTCTGATTTGAAATATTCAGATCAACAATCAAATCAACTTCAGGAGTACTAGATGTAGCTTCATTTCGATTGCCCGGGCCAGCAGATTGGTTTAACATGTTTAATATCTGCTCGGATTCTTCATCAGATGAAGATTCTCCATCATCACCAAAAGTCAGAGCTTCATCAGAGTCGGAATTCTGATTCTGAGAAGTATTGGGCTCTGTAGCTGTATTTCCTGGTTCATAACGATTTGGTCAAAGGAGTAAATCTTCTAAGCTTCCATATGACGGATCATTGTCTTGAATGCAAGAAAGGGAAGCAAATCAAAAAGTCACATCCTAAGAAGATTCTTAACTCCATAAAGTTGCCACTTGAATGTAACATCCGTAAAAAAAACGGATTTTACCAAACCCGCTCCGTTTAATAACCGAACAATCAGTTTAAAATTTCGTGGTGTATTTAATGCCCAAATTAATTTTAAACGATACATAATTAATTATTATATTGGAATATATAATTTGTTTTTGAAAAACTGTTAAAATAATGAAATAAAAATAAAATGGCACTGCCGGGTTTCGAACCCGGGTCAGTCAGCCGGGTCAACAACAGACTTAACACTCAACCCTTAAACCACTGCGCCACTTGTATTTCTTGTTAATTATTAGAATCAATTAATTCATATCATGATTCTCGAATTCAAATCGGCGCGCCCAAATGCAGTCGTCGGAAATCCCGGCGATCTCGCGAGATTGGACGGTTACTTCAGTTATAACGTAAACCTTAAACACTACATCGGTTATAACCGACGCCTGAGTCCGCGACACAAGTTATAACCGCCGGAGAGTTTCTAACCGACGAATCAAGTCGGAAATCGGACCAAATTCATCGACGACCTGCCCTATAAATACCTCCTCGAACCTCTGCAAGCTTTTTCGCTCAAAACCGTACCCTTTCTCGGCGAATATTTACTCGCCGGAAAATACCTGCAAATCGCCGGAAAACCGGGTTTTTCACTTCTGTGCCTTACTCTAAACACTGAACACTCAGAACTCATACCGAAGCCACCCACATTCATCTCAAGCTCGTTGAAGACCCTCTGCCGCAAGACACACGTCGCCGGAATCTTTTGCTGTCACCGGAGTTCTGCCGGAGAAACAGAGGAGTCCTTTCGGTATACTTTACGCTTAAATCTTTCATTCTTTTTATATATCTCACCTGTAATTAACCTCAAAACACTAAAGAACCTGATTAAAACATCGAACCAGTCGGACTTCCGATTCTGGTTAAATTCAACGAAGAAGACGAAGTTTCAGTTGTGTATATGTATAATTAAAATCAAGTTATAACTCGGGTTAGACACATAGTCCAGCGGTGGACTGTGTGCACATTAAACACGCTTACGTCTCGAGTTCGAATCTTGTCCCACGCATGCTTGCCTTAATAAAAATGTCATTTTTTTAACCGAACCGGAGTCAAGGCGCAAGATGTTAAGTTTAATAAAAACCGGAATAATAACCAAGATAGACACACAGTCCAGCGGTGGACTGTGTGCGCATTTAAAACACAGGTCACGAGTTCGAGTCCGGACTACCGCACCGGTCCGGACAATTGTCAAAATTTTATTTAAGTCAGAAATGAAAATACTTAGTTTGTATTTAAGTATAATAAAAATCAGTTTATTTAACAAGTTGGACACACAGTCCAGCGGTGGACTGTGTGTTAACATAAACCACAGGTCCCGGGTTCGAGACCTGTGGAGCGCACCGAGTCACTGATTAAAATCTTTTTAGAAATAAGTTGATTTTCGGATTAATCTAATTAATATATAAATATAATTAAAAACAGAAATATTTCGGGTTAGACACGTAGCTCAGTTGGTAGAGCTGCGTGCACGCGTACGGGAGGTCACAAGTTCGAACCTCACTCAGTGCAAACATATACGCATACGAACCGGTCAACAGTCAAAGTCAACGGTCAACGGTCAAAAAAGTCAACATTTTTTATTATTTTTATTTATTTATTTTAATTAAAAATCAATTAAAAATACTTAAAAATAACATTTTTAAGGTTAGAAAATAGCCTTAAACTCACAAAAATACACCCAACAATCCTACTAAAATGGATTAATAAAATCCGTTTACTTACCGAACCATAATGCTATTTATCTAGGTTAATTTCACTCGTGGTTAAAACCACTTCGCGTGCATTCAACATCATCAACCGAACGCACCCACTGTGAGTGAATCTTACAACTCCCCCTTTTTAATTACACGTTTTGGGGTGTGTCATGTGTCACAAAATAATTAACTCGTTTATTTAAACTTGTGCCATATCATATTGTGATCTAAACTTAGATTGTTTATATTGTTGTGGTTATGTATTTCATTTTGTCAACTTATATGAAAGTCATTCATTAAGCCCATCAGTTCCTCGTGTGAGACGAGTTGAGCAACGCGTGCCTCAAAACAAATCCATTATTGTTCATGTGTGTATTATTGAGTTTATATTGTTTGTAGTTATGTATTTCATGTTGTCGAGTTTATGCAATTCATTCATTAGGCCCATCAGTTCCTCGTGAGAGACGAGTTGAGCAACGCGTGCCTCTAAACGATCCATTATTGTTCATGTGTGTATTGTTTAATATTAAATTGATTGGTGAATAAGTTTACATCTATTTTTTACTCATGTGTGGTTGTGCACTTTATTTTATAATCAATTAAATAAACTTGTTCAAATGTTTTCCATAGGACTCACTCGCCAACTTTTTGTTGATCAAAAAAACCATTTTTACACATGATACAGGTGACAGGGTGAAGCAAGGAAAACATAGGAAATGCCTTAGAAGAAAACAAAGAAGCTTAGATTGATGTTTAGGTCATGATGTAATTATGATTGTAAATTTCCATTAAATTGTATTAATGAATATGAAACGTTAAAATAAATGTCATGAGCTTTGATGATAACCCAATCATGCCCCGATCACCTTTTCCGCTGCGGGTCGGGGTGTGACAGATTGGTATCAGAGCCATGACTATAGGGATATAGGATAGGTTATTAGACCCTTAGAGCCTATACTATAGTCTGCCTAAATTTTAATTGATTAGGTGGTTACATACAAACTTATGATGTTTATTTGTTTCATATTTGTTTATACTTACAGTCAAACATACATACTTATATACATATTCATCATACATATTTCAATGTTCATATATTCATTTCATCTTCATACTTGTGTTATTCAAAGATTTTGTTGCAATTTTCAAATCTCATCAAAGTAAGTTCTGCGACGGGCATGTAGTAACTGGAAGGGTACAAGTACCGGTAGTCGGAACGTCCTGTCTAGGTTGGCATTCGTATAAATCCAATATAACGGACCAGTTTGCCTACCTGGGGACTAACGATGAGAGTACGAAGGACCTATTAGGCCAAAGCATTCCACACCAAACGTCGTTCGAACTAACCCACTTTGAGGTGTCACCGTGTCTACACCTGGACACATTCCGAATCTCATACGTTGTATACATATTTCTCGATTTTCTCCGGGTTTTAGTGTACGTAACCAGGCTAACACATGCGAACCATATGAAAAACCCGGTATTCATGGGGGCCCACATGATTACGAAGGCGAAGTATGGCGGCATGTAGGGCCTAATGACGAGAAAGCCCAAGACATCCTATGGATGTAGTAGATTTATTTTTCTATAATTATTTTATGAATGTTCATTCCTAGTGCGACCCATGATCCCAAAAGCATCCAACTCATACTCTTGACATGTATTCCTTGTAGAGGTCTTCTAACCTCGCCCGTAGAAAGATGAGGCAGGAAAAGCTCGCGAACGCATGGCTGCCCTAATCGCTCAACAAATGGCTGCCGTAATACCCAACATTGTAATCCAAGTCCAACAAGCACTTACCGCTAATCCTGTCAATCAAGAAGATCAACACGTTATCAACCCTCCCCCAAATACCACTAAATGCACCTACAAGCATTTCAAATCATGCGACCCTCCAAAATACAAAGGGACTGAAGGCGTCACCACTCTCCTCCATTGGTTTGAAGAGATGGAGAACACTTTTCTAAATTGCGATTGCCCCGATGATCGCAAAGTGCGATATGCTATCGGTCGTTTATATGGAATAGCACTTACTTGGTGGAATACAGAGAAGGCCAAACGAGGTGTTGAAGATGCTATGACTTTAACTTGGGATGAATTGAAGGAAATCATGACAGACGATTTTGCCCAAGGAGCGAAATCAAGAAATTAGAGGATGAGTTCTATTTGTTGAAGCAAAAGGAAGGCGACCACACCACGTACAACAAAAGATTCCTCGAGTTACATCAAATGGTTCCCAACATGTTCACTCCCCTCTACCGTTTGATCGAGCACTACATTCGTGGTCTTCCGTCAAAGATTCAAGACTCTGTAATAAGTACCACGCCTGCAACCTTGGAAGCGGCAATGGAGTTAGCTACAGAGCTCACCGAGAACCGAATCCGGAACAAAGACTTCAAGGAGGAGAAAGAAGAAGGATAAAGCATCGACTGAAACCTCCGACTACACCCAAACCGAATCCCCTTCTCAACCCAATTCTAAGAGAAAAAGAGACGGGCAACTTTTCGCTACTACCCAACGTAATCAACCAGTTTTACAAGCCATACCAATCCAAGCTATCCCAATCACTCAAGTGGCACCCAACTCAACTTACCAATAAGAAACCATATCTTGGACCTCACCCTCGATGTAACAACTGTTTTTATCACCATCCCCTTACTTTACCTTGTCGACTATGTGCAACTTGTGGACGCTATGGTCATTTGAGCAAGGTTTGCCGCACCTTTCAAAACCAAATCTCTCCCCCTACTCAAAACATGGTCCAAACCTATCAACAACCCCAATACCCCATGTTCCCATATGTTCGAGCTTGTTTCAATTGTGGCGACCCTACCCACTTTAGAAACACGTGCCCTCGATTGGTTAACATCATAAACGCTCAAGCCCAATCAAACCCAGTTAACCAAGTAAACCAAGAAAACCAATCGCTAGGCCACCAGCAAGAGGAAGAGTTTTCAACATCAACGCCAATCCTGTTGAGGATAATGACGGCCCAAACGAAGATACCCAACTAGTCCTCTTCACCGAAAATCCAGATTCAACTCCAATCGTTTAGTTTTATGTTTTTCTTTATGTTTTAGAATCACAAAGAACCAATCATAACTTAAGGATAAAGCCAATGAAACTTTGACAAGAATATGGTGGATACGCCGCTGGTACTTCCTATATATAAGTATTCTTGTCAAAAGATCAGAAGCATTATCTGGCGGTTATGAGAGGTTCCATGTGTAAACTGTTTGAGTAATTATTGTTTATTATTTTCAGTACATGCAATTTCATAGGCCGCCGCTCCCCATCACATTATGAGCGTTGAGCATGTTCCCCATTTCATTATGAGCGTGAACCCGGCGTACCCACATACGATCGGCTCCGTTTGATTGAGCCTTGATCGCACAGACATTTTTCATTTTCAGTACATGCAATACGATCGGCTCCGTTTGATTGAGCCTTGATCGCACAGACATTTTCATTATCAGTATCTTGTGGTTGTTGTGTTGTGTTGTAGAGTCACATAGAACTAATCATAACTTGTGGATAAAGTCAATGAAAATTTGACAAGAATATGGTGGATACGCCGCTGGTACTTCCTATATATAAGTATTCTTGTCAAAGGATCGGAGGCATTATCAGGCGGTTATGAGAGGTTCCATGTATAGGCTGTTGTGTGTTATTGTTAGATTAATTTATTTTTTCAGTACATGCAATACATGTTCTTGATTGACCTTGATGCACAGACTTTATTCATACATGCAATACGATCGGCTCCGTTTGATTGAGCCTTGATCGCACAGACATTTTCATTATCAGTATCTTGTGGTTGTTGTGTTTGTTGTAGAGTCACATAGAACTAATCATAACTTGTGGATAAAGTCAATGAAAATTTGACAAGATAATGGTGGATACGCCGCTGGTACTTCCTATATATAAGTATTCTTGTCAAAGGACCGGAGGCATTATCAGGCGGTTATGAGAGGTTCCATGTATAAGCTGTTTGTGTGATTATTGTTTAGATTAAGTTTATTATTTTCAGTACATGCAATACGATCGGCTCTGCTTGATTGAGCCTTGATCGCACAGACATTTTCATTTTCAGTACATGCAATACGATCGGCTCCGTTTGATTGAGCCTTGATCGCACAGACATTTTTTCATATTCAGTATTTTTGTGGTTGTTGTATTGGTTGTAGAGTCACATAGGACTAATCATAATTCACTGATAAAACCAATGAAAATTTGACGAGAATATGGTGGATACGCCGCTGGTACTTCCTATATATAAGTATTCTTGTCAAAGGAGCAGAGGCATTGTCAGACGGTTATGAGAAGTTCTATGTAGGATTTAGTAGTTTCTTGGTAACTAATCATAACTTGCGGATAAAACCAACGAAAATTTGACAAGAATATGGTGGATACGCCGCTGGTACTTCCTATATATAAGTATTCTTGCCAAAGGATCAGAGGCATTATCAGACGGTTATGAGAAGTTCCATGTAGGATTTAGTATTGCCTTGATTGAAATTTGTGTTACATTCATATCATCTCGCCATTTAAAGAAATTGGACTGTGTTCTATTTCTACATAAACTAACCTCTCCATCATAACAAACGAGAGAGGAACTGTCACCATTCAAACCTATATGCTATCAGAATGTGGATTCAAATATTGGTTGTTGTGTTATTTATGTTCTAGAGTTACATCATAGGACCAATCATAACTTACTGATAAAACCAATGAAAATTTGACAAGAATATGGTGGATACGCCGCTGGTACTTCCTATATATAAGTATTCTTGTCAAAGGATCAGAGGTATTGTTAGAGGGTTATGAGAAGTTCCATGTAGATTGTAGTATTAGAAGTTTTACTTTAGGATATACCCATATCCTTCCAAACATATCCAAACTCTTATGCATGATATCATATTAGCGAAACAACTCTGCTTATCAATATTTTTACAGTAGGCAACAAAAAGCGATTCCTGTAATAGGTTACAGTAGGCAACAAAAAGCGATTCCTGTAATAGGGTACTTAACCCTTACAAGGGACGTTACCGCCTCAAACAAAAATTTAAACTCTTACTCTTCTTCTAAGTCTGTAACTGTCAAGCTAAACACCATCATTCTTTTAGTCAAATATATCACTACTTAAATTTCGGGACGAAATTTCTAAAAAGCAGGGGATACTGTAACATCCGTCAAAAAAAACGGATTTTACCAAACCCGCTCCGTTTAATAAGCGAACAATCAGTTTAAAATTTCGTGGCGTATTTAATGCCCAAATTAATTTTAAACGATACATAATTAATTATTATATTGGAATATATAATTTGTTTTTGAAAAACTGTTAAAAATAATGAAATAAAAATAAAATGGCACTGCCGGGTTTCGAACCCGGGTCAGTCAGCCGGGTCAACAACAGACTTAACACTCAACCCTTAAACCACTGCGCCACTTGTATTTCTTGTTAATTATTAGAATCAATTAATTCATATCATGATTCTCGAATTGAAAATCGGCGCGCCCAAATGCAGTCGTCGGAAATCCCGGCGATCTCGCGAGATTGGACGGTTACTTCAGTTATAACGTAAACCTTAAACACTACATCGGTTATAACCGACGCCTGAGTCCGCGACACAAGTTATAACCGCCGGAGAGTTTCTAACCGACGAATCAAGTCGAAAATCGGACCAAATTCATCGACGACCTGCCCTATAAATACCTCCTCGAACCTCTGCAAGCTTTTTCGCTCAAAACCGCACCCTTTCTCTGCGAAAATTTACTCGCCGGAAAATACCTGCAAATCGCCGGAAAACCGGGTTTTTCACTTCTGTGCCTTACTCTAAACACTGAACACTCAGAACTCATACCATCTCAAGCTCGTTGAAGACCCTCTACCGCAAGACACACGTCGCCGGAATCTTTTGCTGTCACCGGAGTTCTGCCGGAGAAACAGAGGAGTCCAGTCGGTATACTTTACGCTTAAATCTTTCATTCTTTTTATATATCTCACCTGTAATTAACCTCAAAACACTAAAGAACCTGATTAAAACATCGAACCAGTCGGACTTCCGATTCTGGTTAAATTCAACGAAGAAGACAAAGTTTCAGTTGTGTATATGTATAATTAAAATCAAGTTATAACTCGGGTTAGACACACAGTCCAGCGGTGGACTGTGTGCACATTAAACACGCTTACGTCTCGAGTTCGAATCTTGTCCCACGCATGCTTGCCTTAATAAAAATGTCTTTTTTTTAACCGAACCGGAGTCAAGGCGCAAGATGTTAAGTTTAATAAAAACCGGAATAATAACCAAGATAGACACACAGTCCAGCGGTGGACTGTGTGCGCATTTAAAACACAGGTCACGAGTTCGAGTCCGGACTACCGCACCGGTCCGGACAATTATCAAAATTTTTATTTAAGTCAGAAATGAAAATACTTAGTTTGTATTTAAGTATAATAAAAATCAGTTTATTTAACAAGTTGGACACACAGTCCAGCGGTGGACTGTGTGTTAACATAAACCACAGGTCCCGGGTTCGAGACCTGTGGAGCGCACCGAGTCACTGATTAAAATCTTTTTAGAAATAAGTTGATTTTCGGATTAATCTAATTAATATATAAATATAATTAAAAACAGAAATATTTCGGGTTAGACACGTAGCTCAGTTGGTAGAGCCGCGTGCACGCGTACGGGAGGTCACAAGTTCGAACCTCACTCAGTGCAAACATATACGCATACGAACCGGTCAACAGTCAAAGTCAACGGTCAACGGTCAAAAAAAGTCAACATTTTTTATTATTTTTATTTATTTATGTTAATTAAAAATAAATAAAAAATACTTAAAAATAACATTTTTAAGGTTAGAAAATAGCCTTAAACTCACAAAAATACACCCAACAATCCTACTAAAATGGATTAATAAAATCCGTTTACTTACCGAACCATAATGCTATTTATCTAGGTTAATTTCACTCGTGGTTAAAACCACTTCGCGTGCATTCAACATCATCAACCGAACGCACCCACTGTGAGTGAATCTTACAACTCCCCCTTTTTAATTACACGTTTTGGGATATGTCATGTGTCACAAAATAATTAACTCGTTTATTTAAACTTGTGCCATATCATATTGTGATCTAAACTTAGATTGTTTATATTGTTGTGGTTATGTATTTCATTTTGTCAACTTATATGAAAGTCATTCATTAAGCCCATCAGTTCCTCGTGTGAGACGAGTTGAGCAACGCGTGCCTCAAAACAAATCCATTATTGTTCATGTATGTATTATTGAGTTTATATTGTTTGTAGTTATGTATTTCATATTGTCGAGTTTATGCAATTCATTCATTAGGCCCATCAGTTCCTCGTGAGAGACGAGTTGAGCAACGCGTGCCTCTAAACGATCCATTATTGTTCATGTGTGTATTGTTTAATATTAAATTGATTGGTGAATAAGTTTACATCTATTTTTTACTCATGTGTGGTTGTGCACTTTATTTTATAATCAATTAAATAAACTTGTTCAAATGTTTTCCATAGGATTCACTCGCCAACTTTTTGTTGATCAAAAAAACCATTTTTACACATGATACAGGTGACAGGGTGAAGCAAGGAAAACATAGGAAATGCCTTAGAAGAAAACAAAGAAGCTTAGATTGATGTTTAGGTCATGATGTAATTATGATTGTAAATTTCCATTAAATTGTATTAATGAATATGAAACGTTAAAATAAATGTCACGAGCTTTGATGATAACCCAATCATGCCCCGATCACCTTTTCCGCTGCTGGTCGGGGTGTGACAGATTGGTATCAGAGCCATGACTATAGGGATATAGGATAGGTTATTAGACCCTTAGAGCCTATACTATAGTCTGCCTAAATTTTAATTGATTAGGTGGTTACATACAAACTTATGATGTTTATTTGTTTCATATTTGTTTATACTTACAGTCAAACATACATACTTATATACATATTCATCATACATATTTCAATGTTCATATATTCAATTCATCTTCATACTTGTGTTATTCAAAGATTTTGTTGCAATTTTCAAATCTCATCAAAGTAAGTTCTGCGACGGGCATGTAGTAACTGGAAGGGTACAAGTACCGGTAGTCGGAACGTCCTGTCTAGGTTGGCATTCGTATAAATCCAATATAACGGACCAGTTTGCCTACCTGGGGACTAACGATGAGAGTACGAAGGACCTATTAGGCCAAAGCATGCCACACCAAACGTCGTTCGAACTAACCCACTTTGAGGTGTCACCGTGTCTACACCTGGACACATTCCGAATCTCATACGTTGTATACATATTTCTCGATTTTCTCCGGGTTTTAGTGTACGTAACCAGGCTAACACATGCGAACCATATGAAAAACCCGGTATTCATGGGGGCCCACATGATTACGAAGGTGAAGTATGGCGGCATGTAGGGCCTAATGACGAGTAAAGCCCAAGACATCCTATGGATGTAGTAGATTTATTTTTCTATAATTATTTTATGAATGTTCATTCCTAGTGCGACCCATGATCCCAAAAGCATCCAACTCATACTCTTGACATGTATTCCTTGTAGAGGTCTTCTAACCTCGCCCGTAGAAAGATGAGAGCAGGAAAAGCTCGCGAACGCATGGCTGCCCTAATCGCTCAACAAATGGCTGCCGTAATACCCAACATTGTAATCCAAGTCCAACAAGCACTTACCGCTAATCCTGTCAATCAAGAAGATCAACACGTTATCAACCCTCCCCCAAATACCACTAAATGCACCTACAAGCATTTCAAATCATGCGACCCTCCAAAATACAAAGGGACTGAAGGCGCACCACTCTCCTCCATTGGTTTGAAGAGATGGAGAACACTTTTCTAAATTTCGATTGCCCCGATGATCGCAAAGTGCGATATGCTATCGGTCGTTTATATGGAATAGCACTTACTTGGTGGAATACAGAGAAGGCCAAACGAGGTGTTGAAGATGCTATGACTTTAACTTGGGATGAATTGAAGGAAATCATGAGCAGACGATTTTGCCCAAGGAGCGAAATC
Source organism: Scalesia atractyloides (assembly GCA_947069175.1). Taxonomy (NCBI): domain Eukaryota; kingdom Viridiplantae; phylum Streptophyta; class Magnoliopsida; order Asterales; family Asteraceae; genus Scalesia; species Scalesia atractyloides. Next base: position 80,392,345 of record CAMTDV010000019.1, on the reverse strand, counting down.
AAGAAATTAGAGGATGAGTTCTATTTGTTGAAGCAAAAGGAAGGCGACCACACCACGTACAACAAAAGATTCCTCGAGTTACATCAAATGGTTCCCAACATGTTCACTCCCCTCTACCGTTTGATCGAGCACTACATTCGTGGTCTTCCGTCAAAGATTCAAGACTCTGTAATAAGTACCACGCCTGCAACCTTGGAAGCGGCAATGGAGTTAGCTACAGAGCTCACCGAGAACCGAATCCGGAACAAAGACTTCAAGGAGGAGAAGAAGAAGGATAAAGCATCGACTGAAACCTCCGACTACACCCAAACCGAATCCCCTTCTCAACCCAATTCTAAGAGAAAAAGAGACGGGCAACTTTTCGCTACTACCCAACGTAATCAACCAGTTTTACAAGCCATACCAATCCAAGCTATCCCAATCACTTAAGTGGCACCCAACTCAACTTATCCAAATAAGAAACCATATCTTGGACCTCACCCTCGATGTAACAACTGTTTTTATCACCATCCCCTTACTTTACCTTGTCGACTATGTGCAACTTGTGGACGCTATGGTCATTTGAGCAAGGTTTGCCGCACCTTTCAAAACCAAATCTCTCCCTGTCAGTTTCTGGAGTGAGGTGGTTGCAGCGGCATGCTACACTTTAAACAGGGTCTTAACTGTCAAACCGACTAAAAAGACGTGTTTTGAAATAATTAACCGAAGGAAACCAAATTTGAAATATCTAGAACCGTTTGGCGCACCGTGTACAGTAATTGATCAAGATGGAAAGTTCGGTGCTAAAACGCTTGAAGGTTTCTTTGTTGGTTATGCTAGTCCGCTCAGAAGGGTTTATATTCCTACTTTGAGAAGAGTGGTCGAGGCACAACACGTAGATTATTTTCGGTACACAACTCCTATTCAGAGAAAAGGTGATGCGTGGTTATTTAATTACCAAGATTTGTGGAAGTCTTTCGACTTGCCAAAAGAACCGTCTGAAGAAGAACTTGCAGCTCTTTATTATCTTCAATAGTCAGCAAATCAAGAACAGATTCTAAGGCCAATATTGGTTAATCCACCTACTGTTGGTTCTACATCATCTTCTGGTGCAGGTCCGAGTAAAAGTGGTGTTCCAGTTGAACAAGTTTCTGAAGCAGAAATGACACCAATTGAAGGTCCGTGATCAGGCGGTTCTAGACGGAAGTTAGTGCGTAATGTGTCAATTTTGGTAGAATGTTATTAACAGAAAGGAGTAGAAACAGAATACAGCGGAAGTCTTCATTCATACCGAAAGAGTATACATCTTTAAGTCCAGTTGTCGGAGTTCCTGGAGAGAATCCGGCAGCACCTTCCCGTAGAGATTGCAAAAACTTAAACAACAAATGAACACACACCTATATATAGGCACACAAGTTCGCCCGGAATGTGTATAGGACAAGTTCGGGCGAACTTGTCTATAATATGACAAGTTCGGGCGAACTTGTCCTTCATTTATCAAGTTCGGGCGAACTTGGTCTCCCAAGACCAAGTTCGAGCGAACTTTTCCCATTTTCACTATACGCTCCGTGTTTTGGTCGTGTGTTCGATTCTAACCTATACAATATTCAACACACGCTCAATTTAGCCTATTCGACAAGTGATGAACACCAAGTGCATCAACAGTTTCCCCCTTGTTCGTTATTGTCGAAGCTTGACCTTGATCTTCAAATCTCTGAGTCGTGTTTGAATATTCTGCAACTTCAATCAAGGTGTATGTCGATGTCGTCGAAACGCGTCAACATATTCCCCTTTAATTGATGATCCAGGTTTGCATTATCAACTTTCAATACCACTGAAATCTCCAGTTCAGATCTTTGGTTGCATGGTTTCCGACCTCCTCTGAGTTGTTTGATCAACAAATTTTCTCGAATAACCACCAACTTGAAGCTAATCAATGCAGCAGCTTCTCCATTTCGACAATAACCGCACCCAAGTCCAGTTTTTGAATAAGTGTTGAGCGTCGAGAGTTTATTCCACACACTCCTAAAATATCAAAAACTCAACTGGCAATTGATAGAAACTTCGAATCACCGCATCGGAAAACTTCAAATTAACGAATACCCTCGAAATTCTGAAATCCCGATTTTCATAATCGCAGTTAAGGACCTTTCAGAAAGATTTGATCAATAAATCGGTAATCTGCTCAATCAGCAAATCTTCATCAGAAACAAATACTCTGGTAACGCAACGAATCTGAGAAACATACGTCCGTGGCCAAAATCACATTCTTCCTCTCCAGTCACAATGCCTGATATATAGCTATCTTCGGTAGACCAGCGCCACTTAGTCAGCAAACATCGTCATCCAACGGCGGTTAGTCCAAAGAGAAGAATGATTCATCTGCTTGAAGACTAAAAATAATGGCCACCAAAGGCTATCATCAGTTATATCTTGAATAACTTCGGATCTCCTTGGTAATTTTGAAACTGTCCGTCTTCGGAGCTAGTTTTTAATTCCTAAGATCATCACTGAACGTTTTGAACGTCCTCAGTTCCTCACTGGTACTAATGACGCTAATCCAGCTAACTGTTCCTTCACTGGAGATCAGGACACTAACCCTTAAGCATCAATCTGTATCATGATTTGAAAATTCAGAACTTCTTGTGATCTCAGAATCCCAATGAATCTCAAATCTCTGCATTTCCCGGTTAATCTGTAATCGGTAACCACCCGGATACTGTTGCAGCAGTCATGAATTTCAAAAATGCCGGAATCTTCATATATTGTAAAATTTTTATTCGCCCTCATTTTTGTAAATTCTGACCATACTGAAATTTTCACCGAAATTCCCCCTAAAATCCGGAACTGCAGTAGTTAACAAATGCGGATTTAACGTTTAGGCCCATTACTAGTCACGACACCCAGATGATCAACATTCTGCACCGATATCGATGACTCTCGGGTTATCTTCAAAATTTTGTGACCGCATAACCAAATCTGTACTCTGAAGCTCTAGACGGTGTCTCCGAACATGTTGAATCAGACGTTGAAATCTCGAAAAAAATTTTATCACCAAATTTTTCTAGACACTCGTCTCGTTAAAACGATCAACAAAATTTTTCCATGCCTTTTTTTAGGCTCCTTGGACAAGTTCGGGCGAACTTGTCCACCATGTTACAAGTTCGGGCGAACTTGATCAACATGTTACAAGTTCGGGCGAACTTGATCAAAATGATACAAGTTTGGGCGAACTTGATCAAAATGATACAAGTTCGGGCGAACTTGATCTTTAAAAACGATCCATTTTTCACATTTTTGATCCAGAATCCTTATTTCTTCGAATTTCAAGATGATTCCACCATAAATCTGGTCAAAAATGATTTTCTAATAATCCTATCCGTTCAATTTTACTTTTTATCCGAGGATTGTATGTTTATTTGATGATTTACGTCTAAAACCCCTCCTAATGTCCATAAATGTCCAAATTCATGAGCGTAGATGATAATCGTAGCTCTGATACCACTTGTTAGATCGCTCCTTGATATCACAGGAACCTAATTTGGTATCTAATGTCCAATTAGGCGGAAACTAAATGACATGTTAATCACATATACAAGAATTACACGTTAAACTGTCTGTTTATTGATCTTAAAGTTCAATACATGTGAGTTCCAGATCCGACAGAGCTTCGCCTCAATTATGCCAAAGTTACAAATGAAAACCTAGAGGCCACTATTTATAGACTAACAAGTTCGCTTGGGGAGGAACAAGTTCGGGCGAACTTGCTTTGAACAAGTTTGGCCAAACTTGTTCACTTTACGTATTCCGGGCGAAATTGGTCTATAGATTACATAAATACGACTTTTCTAACGTAATCTAGCCCAATCTAAACAGACTTGATACAAGACTAAGACATAGACTACTGTACTAACAATAAATTTTGATATATGTAGGATAAATTTCAATACATGTAGGATATATTTGAAATGTTAAGTATAAATTTTGATGTGTGTGGACATAAAATTATAGTATGGAGGATGATAGTGTTTGTGACTAATTAATTAATTAAAGATAATTATAAATAAGATTAAAGAAAAATTATTTAATATTTTAGAATTGCACCAGCTTTTATTTTTCTTCTTAAATCATCTCCTTTATGTAACATACCATTTTTGGCTACTTTATATAAAAACAATGAAAAGCATTTAAATATTTATATATGTTTATATCTCAAAGATAAAAGGTGAATACCTAATAATATTCTTGGGTGACTAAGAGTTACCTTAATTATTGTTTTATTTATTAATTTGCATGATGGAGGTTGAAAATGCACCCTTAATCACTTTCGATAGTTGACTTTGTCCACCTTTAACATCGGGTCATCGCCACAAGTAATAATGATTAGTTGTAAAAAATCTAGCCTTTTTTAGAGATGTTAGAGGATAAGGAGACTTTGGAACTCATCACCATTAGGAATGGCAATGAGTTCACTATCATCATCACTAATGACGAGGGGTTGACTTGACAGCTACGTGCTGACATCTCTGATGAAACTAGTTGCTTGGATAATGATTGTCATTTACAATGACAATTACCTCATTCTAAATGTAGATAAATAATCTCCCCCCTTGTTATTAAAGGTGTATTTGAAGCTCTCATCATGCATAATAATAATAATAATAATAATAATAATAATAATAATAATAAAAGACCGAAGAGGTTATGATCAACATCAACATCTTAGTTATGACCATTTACCTAATTTGAAGCATCTCCCTACTTTATTAAAGGAGAAAGAGCATTACTTAAGCATTGCTTAGGTGTCAATCATTAAGGCCATCCAACAATGTCATTGTTACATCATAAATCAATAAATCAATTTACCTATTTATCCTAATTTTTTTAAACAATCAAGAGGGAGGCAAATTTGAATTTCAAAATTCAAACCCTTCTCCACATTTCAGAGAACAAAGACCAGATTTATGAGAGAGAAACATGAGCTCTTTCAAAACAAAAACTTTACTCAACCATCTTCAAATTTCAAACCTCTCCAGCTTTTCTTATACGCAGCTACCTCTTAATCCATCTTCAAATAATCTTCATCTGTACGTATTCCGATCAATAACGTTGCTCCATCGAAGATCTCCGTCGAAGATTCCGTCACCGCATTCCGTCGAAGACTCCGATCATTCCGTCACTGCATCTCCGATCGTTTTAGCAAAATGTTCTCTTAATCGCGATAAGAGGTTTAGAGGGTGTTTGGGGTTGAGTTTTGAAAATAGTTTATGTGTTTTGAATAATCAGAATCAGATGATTAGCTGTAACAAAACGTGCTGCAGAAAGATAGTGTTTGAATTTGATTATGTTGTTTGATATCCCAATAACCAGATAATCAACTATTTGAGTGTTTGACAAATATATATATGTGAAAAAAAGAATAAATAAATAAATAAGCTTTGATATCTACAAAACCAAAGAAATCAGTTTTTTTTTATTATATACTTACCAAACACAAAAAAAACATAGTTTTTTTTTGCTTTAAAAACACAATAATCAAAGGAATCAGGAAAAAAATAATAACAACAATCCCAACATACCCTTAGTAAAGCGATCCCATAATGTTTATAAGATATTGGTTTGGCTTTTGTTTACAAATGAAAGCTCTTAATGTAAAGTTATCGCGTGATCGTGTTTTAGTGATTATGTTAAACATAAGATTTGTGGGCAAGGTATTCATTGGACTGATTAAGTTGGTAGGTAGCATTCCGTCGAGCTTTGAAAATCGTGAAACAAAACGTTCATGTGGTGACCAAGTATATGCGTATGTGATTTATATGAAATAGATTACAGGATGGGAAATACGTTTGATAAAATAGTACGTTTTGAAATTCGTCTAAGTAAGAATTTTGACAATATGATAAAAGATTTAGGTATACAATTTAAACATGTGGTTTGTGTAATAAAGTCTCCAAGAAGGAGGGTTGGTAACGATCACCGAGGTATGGGAATCACCCTTAATCCGTTGGTGAGGTCGTTTTAAGGAAGGAAGGAAACGGAGTTTGATCGTCTAGGTAAGGAATTCACTCCTATCTCGACGACGCTCTCCATTTCGGACTTTTCGAGAAATATAAGTCTAGTTGATGACGTTTTGAAATCATGTATGCAAATAATGTATAAGTGGATGAAAAGGTTTAATATGAATTGCTTAAAAACCTTCTAATAAATTGGAAATTTGAAAGGAATGTTAACTAGTATATAAAAAGTCATGTATAAATTGAAATGGTATAAAAGAGAGTCTCAGAAAACGTTAGATTGTTTCGGGTAGAGAAACGCCGACTATTCAAAGGTGAATCGAAGATCCTTTCGAATTAGAGAAACGTGCTTTGGCCTATAGGTAAAACGCTCTCGTCGAGAAGCGATTAACGACATTTTACCCTTCCAGTTATTACACGTCTCCAATCGATTGGAAAATCGAAACTTTGGCGAGATTGAAAATCGAGGAATGGGACTTAATCGACAAGGTGCGGGTTTCACCCCTAACTCGACGATTTCGTACCCTAAGTTTGGTTGGTACTCGTCGGGTCAAACTTAATTTCAACACTTGACGAGAGTCCACTAGAGTTTGAATAGGAGTTTCCCATCAAGGTGTGGATGTCACTCCTAACTTAATGGTGTAACTTCGTGAAAAAAATAAATAAATAAAGAATTGGCGGAATGAGAGTCGTTCACCAAATTGGGGATATCACGCCTATTTGTAGAAGTCGTCTCACTTGTGTAATACGAGTGTTTTCGAGTTTAGTATAATCGAGTAAAATGCATTAGGAAAGGCGTATGATCGAGATAATGTAACAAGTATGAACACGTAAAGCATTTCATGAATTTAGCACATAAAGGACGTTTTAAGAAATTAGCATGTGAATCACGTCTGGTCAAGTATGGTACTTAACTATAGACTAGGTCAAAAGCATAGCAATTTGCCTACTTCCCTATAGTTATGGCTCTGATACCAATCTGTCACACCCCAACCGATGGCGAAAACATCGAGATGAGACGAAAACGAGATTGCTCATTGCTCACAACGCTAATAAATGACAATATTTAATTAAATCCAAATTTCATTTCACAACATTGTCAAATACAACATGAAGCAATACAATAAATTCATAAAACATAACAAAATTTGGTACAATATTTATAAATCTAACGTCTAAAATGTGTGTATCTAAGTCCTTGCTATTTTGGTTTCATAGCATCATCTCCTTCAACCTGTAACATATTTTAAAATAAAGTCAATGCAAAAGCAAAGGCGAGTACACAAGTTTAAGCATAGCATACGTATACGAATAAAGTTTTAACAATCCTCATGGCAACCAAATCTATACAAGAGCAATATCAAGGCATGCAATACTAATAATCAAACCCTTAACGCAATCACGATATTTTAACATGACCTCACGAATAACACGATAGAGGTGGATGCGTGAATTCCTATAGCGCTAAGCATGTCAAACGAAGGCTAAAAATAGTTAATGACTAAAGCATAGCATAACGAATATCCAAGACAAGCAACAAGTATACGATTCAAGTATTCATGGGTATAGGATTGTTTGTACGTTTCATAAAGTTTAATTGTTTGTGATTTTTGTATAGGTAAAACATGTTACACCCAAAAGTGTTATAAACAAAAGTGGGTCGAGTGTACTCACAATATTGCATATGCTTTCAGATTGGTGATTCCGTGAAGAGTTGGAGGTTGGAGCTTCAAAACTTCTTTTAAAACACTTAATGTTTTCTTTTAGAACTCTTAGAGCTCTCTTCCTTGCTTGGAAGATTTGTGAGAAGTATAGAAGTTGAGAGAAGAATGGGTGGAACACTTAGAGTCCTTTTAGAATTCTTGATTTAGAGAGATTGAGAGAATTAGAGAGATGGAGAGAAGAATGGTGTGAAGAAAATGGTAGAAGTGGGTTGGTATTTATAGGTAGAGAATGTGGAAAAGGGTGAAATATGATTGGTTAAAAAAGGTGGAAGAGGATTGAGAAGGTGATTGGTCAAGAAAAGAGGTGGAAAAGGGTGAAATATGATTGGTTAAAGAAGGTGAAAGAGGATTGAGAAGGTGATTGGTGGAGAAAGCAGGTGGAAAAGAGTGAAATGTGATTGGTTAAAGAAGGTGAAAGAGGATTGATGAGGTGGAAATATGATTAGTACATTTCTTGGTATTTCTTGAGTATATATTATGTAATTGAGTATATAAAAAGTATAAAAGTATAATTCAAGTATTGAGGATGTGCGTATAAGCATTTATACGTATAAAAGTGTCGGTTTGCGTATAAATACGTATTTTAAATGATCGGTTGTGTGAATAAAATAAAAAATATAAAATATGAATTTTCTTATGATTAACGCCTCGAATTGTGAGATTGAAATTAAAATACGAATGTAAGTTTTCTAAAATTAGAATACGAATACGAACATTTTTTTAAAATAGAAATACGAAGATACGAGGCGTTACAGCACAGGAACCTAATTTGGTATCTAATGTCCAATTAGACGGAAACTAAATGACATATTAATCACATATACAAGAATTACACGTTAAACTGTCTGTTTATTGATCTTAAAGTTCAATACATGTGAGTTCCAGATCCGACAGAGCTTCGCATCAATTCTGCCAAAGTTACAAATGAAAACCTCGAGGCCACTATTTATAGACTAACAAGTTCGCTTGGGGAGGAACAAGTTCGGGCGAACTTGCTTTGAACAAGTTCGGCCGAACTTGTTCACTTTACATATTCCGGGTGAACTTGGTCTATAGATTACATAAATACGACTTTTCTAACGTAATCTAGCCCAATCTAAACAGACTCGATACAAGACTAAGACATAGACATACTGTACTAACAATAAATTTTGATATATGTAGGATAAATTTCAATACATGTAGGATAAATTTGAAATGTTAAGTATAAATTTTGATGTGTGTAGACATAAAATTATAATATGGAGGAAGATAGTGTTTGTGACTAATTAATTAATTAAAGATAATAATAAATAAGATTAAAGAAAATTTATTTAATATTTTAGAATTGCACCAGTTTTTATTTTTCTTCTTAAATCATCTCCTTCTTATATAACATACCATTTTTGGCTACTTTATATAAAAACAATGAAAATCATTTAAATATTTATATATGTTTATATGTCATAGATAAAAGCTTCAAAACTTCTTTTAAAACACTTAATGTTTTTTCTTTTAGAACTCTTAGAGCTCTCTTCCTTGCTTGGAAGATTTGTGAAGAAGTATAGAAGTTGAGAGAAGAATGGGTGGAACACTTAGAGTCCTTTTAGAATTCTTGATTTAGAGAGATTGAGAGAATTAGAGAGATGGAGAGAAAAATGGTGTGAAGAAAATGGTAGAAGTGGGTTGGTATTTATAGGTAGAGAATGTGGAAAAGGGTGAAATATGATTGGTTAAAAAGGTGGAAGAGGATTGAGAAGGTGATTGGTCGAGAAAAGAGGTGGAAAAGGGTGAAATATGATTGGTTAAAGAAGGTGAAAGAGGATTGAGAAGGTGATTGGTGGAGAAAGCAGGTGGAAAAGAGTGAAATGTGATTGGTTAAAGAAGGTGAAAGAGATTGATGAGGTGGAAATATGATTAGTACATTTCTTGGTATTTCTTGAGTATATATTATGTAATTGAGTATATAAAAAGTATAAAAGTATAATTCAAGTATTGAGGATGTGCGTATAAGTATTTATACGTATAAAAGTGTCGGTTTGCGTATAAATAGTATTTTAAATGATCGGTTGTGTGAATAAAATAAAAAATATAAAATATGAATTTTCTTATGATTAACGCCTCGAATTGTGAGATTGAAATTAAAATACGAATGTAAGTTTTCTAAAATTAGAATACGAATACGAACATTTTTTTAAAATAGAAATACGAAGATACGAGGCGTTACAGCACAGGAACCTAATTTGGTATCTAATGTCCAATTAGCGGAAACTAAATGACATATTAATCACATATACAAGAATTACACGTTAAACTGTCTGTTTATTGATCTTAAAGTTCAATACATGTGAGTTCCAGATCCGACAGAGCTTCGCATCAATTCTGCCAAAGTTACAAATGAAAACCTCGAGGCCACTATTTATAGACTAACAAGTTCGCTTGGGGAGGAACAAGTTCGGGCGAACTTGCTTTGAACAAGTTCGGCCGAACTTGTTCACTTTACATATTCCGGGTGAACTTGGTCTATAGATTACATAAATACGACTTTTCTAACGTAATCTAGCCCAATCTAAACAGACTCGATACAAGACTAAGACATAGACATACTGTACTAACAATAAATTTTGATATATGTAGGATAAATTTCAATACATGTAGGATAAATTTGAAATGTTAAGTATAAATTTTGATGTGTGTAGACATAAAATTATAATATGGAGGAAGATAGTGTTTGTGACTAATTAATTAATTAAAGATAATAATAAATAAGATTAAAGAAAATTTATTTAATATTTTAGAATTGCACCAGTTTTTATTTTTCTTCTTAAATCATCTCCTTCTTATATAACATACCATTTTTGGCTACTTTATATAAAAACAATGAAAATCATTTAAATATTTATATATGTTTATATGTCATAGATAAAAGTGTCCAATAATTCTTTTAAATACACTTAATGTTTTTTCATTTTAGAACTTAAGCTCTCTTCCTTGCTTTGTAAGATTTGGACAAGTATAGAAGTTGAGAAAAATGGTGAACACTTAGAGTCTTTTAAGAATTCTTGATTAGAGAGATTGAAGAGATATTAAGAGATGGGGAGGAGAATGGTGTGAAGAAAATGGTAGAAGTGGGTTGGTATTTATAGGTAGAGAATGTGGAAAAGGGTGAAATATGATTGGTTAAAAAGGTGGAAGAGGATTGAGAAGGTGATTGGTCGAGAAAAGAGGTGGAAAAGGGTGAAATATGATTGGTTTAAAGAAGGTGAAAGAGGATTGAGAGGTGATTGGTGGAGAAAGCAGGTGTGAAAAGAGTGAAATGTGATTGGTTAAAGAAGGTGAAAGAGGATTGATGAGGTGGAAATATGATTAGTACATTTCTTGGTATTTCTTGAGTATATATTATGTAATTGAGTATATAAAAAGTATAAAAGTATAATTCAAGTATTGAGGATGTGCGTATAAGTATTTATACGTATAAAAGTGTCGGTTTGCGTTTATAATATATTATTTTAAATGATCGGTTGTGTGAATAAAATAAAAAATATAAAATATGAATTTTCTTATGATTAACGCCTCGAATTGTGAGATTGAAATTAAAATACGAATGTAAGTTTTCTAAAATTAGAATACGAATACGAACATTTTTTTAAAATAGAAATACGAAGATACGAGGCGTTACAGCACAGGAACCTAATTTGGTATCTAATGTCCAATTAGACGGAAACTAAATGACATATTAATCACATATACAAGAATTACACGTTAAACTGTCTGTTTATTGATCTTAAAGTTCAATACATGTGAGTTCCAGATCCGACAGAGCTTCGCATCAATTCTGCCAAAGTTACAAATGAAAACCTCGAGGCCACTATTTATAGACTAACAAGTTCGCTTGGGGAGGAACAAGTTCGGGCGAACTTGCTTTGAACAAGTTCGGCCGAACTTGTTCACTTTACATATTCCGGGTGAACTTGGTCTATAGATTACATAAATACGACTTTTCTAACGTAATCTAGCCCAATCTAAACAGACTCGATACAAGACTAAGACATAGACATACTGTACTAACAATAAATTTTGATATATGTAGGATAAATTTCAATACATGTAGGATAAATTTGAAATGTTAAGTATAAATTTTGATGTGTGTAGACATAAAATTATAATATGGAGGAAGATAGTGTTTGTGACTAATTAATTAATTAAAGATAATAATAAATAAGATTAAAGAAAATTTATTTAATATTTTAGAATTGCACCAGTTTTTATTTTTCTTCTTAAATCATCTCCTTCTTATATAACATACCATTTTTGGCTACTTTATATAAAAACAATGAAAATCATTTAAATATTTATATATGTTTATATGTCATAGATAAAAGGTGAATACCTAATAATATTCTTGGGTGACTAAGAGTTACCTTAATTATTGTTTTATTTATTAATTTGCATGATGGAGGTTGAAAATGCACCCTTAATCACTTTCGATAGTTGACTTTGTCCACCTTTAACATCGGGTCATCGCCACAAGTAATAATGATTAGTTGTAAAAAATCTAGCCATTTTAGAGATGTTAGAGGATAAGGAGACTTTGGAACTCATCACCACTAGGAATGGCAATGAGTTCACTATCATCATCACTAATGACGAGGGGTTGACTTGACAACTACGTGCTGACATCTCTGAGGAAACTAGTTGCTTGGATAATGATCGTCATTTACAATGACAATTACCTCATTCTAAATGTAGATAAATAATCTCCCCCCCCCCCCTTTGATTAAAGGTGTATTTGAAGCTCCCATCATGCATAATAATAATAATAATAATAATAATAATAATAATAAATATAAAAAAAGACCAAAGAGGTTATGATCAACATCAACATCTTAGTTATGACCATTTACCTAATTTGAAGCATCTCCCTTCTCTATTAAAGGAGAAAGAGCATTACCTAAGCATTGTTTAGGTGTCAATCATTAAGGCCATCCAACAATGTCATTATTACATCATAAATCAATAAATCAATTTACCTATTTATCTTAATTTTTTTAAACAACCAAGAGGGAGGCAAATTTGAATTTCAAAATTCAAACCCTTCTCCACATTTCAGAGAACAAAGACCAGATTTATGAGAGAGAAAATGAGCTCTTTCAAAACAAAAACTTTACTCAACCATCTTCAAATTTCAAACCTCTCCAGCTTTCCTTATACGCAGCTACCTCTTAATCCATCTTCAAATAATCTTTATCTGTACGTATTCTGATCAATCACGTTGCTCCATCGAAGATCTCCGTCATCGCATTCCGTCGAAGATCTCCGATCATTCCGTCAACGCATCTCCGATCTTTTTGGTTCAGGTAATCCAGGTTGTTCAAATGTTCTTTAGGTTTTTTCAAATCACAAACCCTATATCTTGATATTCCACTTTTAATTTATAAGTTTTTTATGTTGAATCAGTTACAAATAGAAGGTATGTCATGTAAATCAACTAGGTTTAATAGTTTTTGATTCCTTGTGTTCTGGATCATTTTGGTCAGGATTCTTGATTATAGGTAATGTATGATTTTTATGAAGTTGATGGGTTATGCTTGATTTTAATGGTTAAGATAATATATGATGTCGAAATGTTTGCACGCCAAGTGTTCGATTGAATGTCCAAGTGAAAAGTATTGTAAGAAAAGATAATAGTTGGAGATGTAAGTATAAGAACAATATCTCTGGTTTAGCCTAAGCTTTCAGTAATTGTTATTGTCTTTTTCTTTTATCAAGTAGAAATACGCCTGAGGATACATCTGCGAGTGCACCTCTTCATGACATTGATTTGTATCACGAGGATTAAGCTTTTGAGCACAAGGAAGGTATGTTCGACGTAGCTTTAGTGTTATCTTCTCCTTTTGCTCTTAGTAAAATTCTTCATGAGTATCTGATGTTTAAAAAAAACAGTTATACGATTATATGTAATGAAATTGTGAAGGTATACAAACTTAAAACAACTGGTCGGAATGTAATTTTACCTTTTGATTTAACAACAATATTTAGCCTTTATGATTTGTGCGTAAATACTTAGATTGGTCTTCTTTTTGCAGATATCTCATGATTTAAGATACTTCCGGATTCAGGTATGTAAGAGTTGATAAATCTTTTTAAATGCGTTATTACTTGATACCGAAAACAAAACATACAAGAGCTCGGTCTATATGTCTACAATTCAAATTGATAATGAAAGAAGATATAGTGAAAAGAACTCTAAATTATTAATGTTGACCGATTTTACTTGATGCATATTCCAACAAGATTGCTTGGGATTTCTTTGTTTACACTAAATATCACAAATTTCTTTAACGGGTAATGTTTTTAGGAAACAAGGTCGACTCAAGTGGTGGTTCCTGTAACATCAATTTCTCACCATGTAGAGCTTAATGTGCACTTGGAAGCAAATGCTAAATATGTTCTTATGGCTTCAGTCAAACAAACAAGTAGTGATAATGCAGTCACTACTGAGATCAGTACAGCTAATCTAAAGCCAGATTATACAGGTACATTCCTTTCAATGTTAATCTTAAATAAAAGGTCAAATTGCATATTTATGTTCAGAGATCATGTTGTCATATCGACAGTGATGGTCCTTTATGATGTTGACAAAGCCGATGAGAACATTCAGAACTTAATAAAGTGGATTCTGGATTGCTATTCAGATGTTTGTAAGTTGTTTCTTTGTTGTCAAGATGATGTCAACATTCTTGAATCAGTGAAAACTCGGTGCCATATTATTAAGCTTGATGCTCCTGTAACGCAGGAAGTAAGTGCTATATATTTTACCTATACGCGTAATTTTCAACCGTTAGAGATCGAATATACACATAAACGTTCTAAAAATCATAGTTGTTTTATTCATGTTGTATGCATCTGATTTCTTTGTGTTAAAATCATAGATCATGGAAGTATTCAGGTATCAAGGAAAGAGAACTTTGATTTACCGATGAAATTTGCAGCAAAGATTGCTAATAAATCCAAACAGTGGTTTGACTTTGGTCAAAGCAGACTTTTGCTCAAACAGACTTTGGTCAAATTGTGGTTTGACTTTTAATTTTTATTTATTAAAAAGTTTGTAATCTATTCGCATGCAAAGCTGAAGCGTTATTGAAGCTCCATCAGTTGGATGATGCAGATTCATTTATTTCACATTTGCCGAAATTCGAAGCAAGTAATAGGTTTTGTTCACTAATCACTATCTTAATTCTTTTGTTGTATGATAATCTAATATGATAATATCTTGTGTTTGTGTTTCAGTTTTGTCAAAAGATCCTGACGTCGATGAAGAAATGGCTGAGATGATAGCTTCTGAAATTGAATCTTTATCTGACCAACTTTTATTATTTGAAGAAAAGCTTAAGGTTTAGTTTTCTAAAATATAGATTAATCTTCATCGTCAACTTTTAATATTGATACATTGTCTCTATTAATAGATGTTGCTGATTCCGAGTAATCCTTTAGATTCTAGAAACATCTTGCTTGAAGGTATGTTTTCCGTTAGAAACCTAATGAGACATCAATTGATTTCCATCGAATCGAAACTTACTTAGCATATACAAATATACAATAATATATCTAATTATCATATTTCAGTAAGGGCTGGTACAGGCGGTGAAGAGGCTGGACTTTGGGCTGCTGACCTTGTAGGTACATTTTTTTATTATTAAAAAGCTTGTAATCTATTCACATGCAAAGCTGAAGCGACTGGTGGTGGTTTGATGAAGTGATTAACTGTGCATTATAAGTTATAATATAAGATGGAGAATTAGTAGTTTGAGTTAGTTTGATTATGTGTTCGAGTTTGATACTGATGATCGAATTCAATATGCTTATTTTGAAGAACTTTTGATGCTAAATTTCGTTATGCTTGATTGCTTCTTTCAGGGTCCCGCTATGATAGCGTATTCCTTTTGTGCATTTTTTGGGTTCCAAGTTCTGTTTGGCCTGTTGAAGGTTAAGAAACTCCATCAACGGGAGAAATTGATTACTGGAACAGCTTAAACAAAATGTAAGTAATATATATGTTTGATCCTTAAGCATCATGTTTTGTAGATAATGATATCTTATAAACCATTAAGCGTTATACTAAGTGTACATGACTATAACAATAGCTAAGAAACACTCATCACAAAAAGGAAAAGTTAAATTAGCATTTTCATATGCATTTATCTGATTATCATAATCTGGTGTCACATAATCACTTTCGCAACGCACATCCAAACACCCTTTGAAATTCCTTTCTATCACTTGGTGAATCCCTGACTATATGAAAATCTTGTGCAGATTAAAACAGTAAATACTTGTGTGTTCTTGATACAAGTTCACAACCTAACCTCCAAAAAGAAGCTACAGAGTTTTGTAGACAAACAATCCTTCCAATCTAAAGATCTGTGTGTAAAAGATTGTAGGCTGGTTGATATATCCTGGATTGTAAGGTATCATAACTTCACTATTCTTTTTGGTCATTTTTCTTTTTACTCTTTTAAACAAGTTTTGTTATGGATTAATGAAGTTATATAAGTTGTTAATAAATCAGTAAATCCAGTATAATATATATAATAAACAAGTTCATTATATTATATTATATTCATTAAGTAATAACTATTATTACACTATTTACAAAAATTCAATAATAATAATAATAATTTGGAGTTTTATTTTTGTTTTAAGACATCTGGCTGGAGAAGACCTTTCCACATTAGGGATGAAAGAACTAAACCAACGCCAATTTCGCTATAATAATCAAGTTATTATTAACGTTAGTAAAAGTTATACCGGTAATCCTAATAAAGATTTAATAAATGAATATCGAAAGTGGCGCCTTTTAGCGTTAACTGGAATCATTCACCGTGACTTAAAGCCAGGTGAGTTCGAATAGTTGAAATCGTCGCTGTAACCGTTAACTGGTACCATTATATAAACTGTTGAGATAGTCATGTTGTTTTTTATTATATATGATGAAGTTCATATAAGTCGTAAATTATAATAATTTACTTTATTTTTTATTCCAGAAAACTTGCTGCTAACAGCAGACCACAAGAATATACAAAGAAGAAGCACCGGGACACCTTTTCTCACGAGAACTGGTTTCGGCGAAGAGGTAAGATCAAACTATTTTCAGTTTCATCTTATAGTGATACTTTTCTGGGAGTGTATTCTACTTTTTCAATTTTCATTCACTACATTGTATGTTTCAGCCACATGATATTGAGCTTACATATTACTAATTTTATTAACAGCTTTGGCTAATGGAACCAAATCTGGAAATAGAATTAGTTCAAGTTGATTACCATCAATGGAAGTTATGATTTAGGTATGTTAGGTGTTGAATTCGAAGTTGTCTGTTAATAATTGTAGCAATTTATGGACTTAGTTCTTCTTTATATTGTAGCTGGAAGGTTCAGGGAGCTGGCTGATGGATGATGCGGCAATTGAGAAAACTAAAGTTGTGTTCCTGCTTAGAATTGGGAATTTTAGTACTTCAGGTAGGTTTATGTGGGAACTAATGCTTTTGGGTGGTTCTTTGGGATAAATATTACAAACTGATGTAATTTTTTAAGAGAGTTAAATACTATAAAATCTTAGAATTTTTTAAGCATGTTGATTGCTTTTAATTTGGCGCTTAATTGTAGTGAAAAGATGTTTTTTCTGCGACACATTGCATAATAAATCACATTCAATTAGTATTTGTAATCTACAAGCGAGCGAGCGAAGAAGACAGAGGCCTAATATCAATTACCTTCGTATCTGCACCCCTCTCGCCTTCAAGCCTTTAAAAGGTAACCCCTTTGGCCTTCAGTTGTGCTAGAGTGAGGGGCGGCTGTAAGAATGAGTCATGTTATGGAAGTTGTGGAGAAACACAAAAAAGGGTTAATCCCTCAATTTATGTGTAGATACATATCCCTGTGTGTTTATAGTTCATAAAAGTTTTGGTACCATCTCATTTGTGTCTACTGTCAGTACATATGTTCAAAATGTCAGTATTCATTGGTACAAGTAACATGTTAAAAAGCAAGAACATGTTATTGGTTTAGCATGTCGCTTCCCTTTGTTTATAATCCATTTTTAATTAAACCTTAAAAAATGTATAATCATCCATCGTTTAATGATATCAAATCCCTGACAATCTAAATGAACCGATAATTACTTACTAATTAATATAATAAAACGTTACTAAAACTACCCGTGTTTTACACGGGTCCGACTACTAGTATATATATAAAGTTCTTGGAATTGGAACCACTAATCGAGGGTAGTGGGTGTGGCAAACTACGGAAGAAAGCAGTTATGGTGGACGCTGGTCGTAAGCGAAAGGAGGTAAGGGTTGCCATCGAGGGTTTAGCGTATACGAGGCATCGCAAGGTAAAGCTTTAAAACTCAAAGATATTGGGGTGTGCTTTAAGGGCATCATCATCCAAAACAGGCTAAACCAGAGGATCATGTATGTGAACTGGTAAGAAAGCCTTTCTATCGTCCTTTAGGATCATGTTGTGCAATATAATGCATGCATACGTCACGCTCCTAATTTTGTCTGCAATCATAGCTCGCATGGGTAGCCTAAGTATGCCCCATTTTTCATTTAGAACACCGAAGGCGTGCTCCATATCTTTTTTTGCTGACTCTTGCAAATTTTTGAACTTCTTTTCATTCAGATCAGTCGGATATGCAAACATTCTCACAAACGTTGACCAAGTAGGATAGATCACGTCGGTTAGATAGTACCCACGTTTGTATGAGTGTCCATTCACATTAAATTGACAGTTAGGTGCATTTCCGCTTCGTTGAGTGAGAAATGTTGGAGATTGCTGGAGAACGCTGATGCCGTTGTTTGACCTACATGGCCCATAGTGTGCATGCCAAAACCATAAGTCATGTGTCGCAAAGCATGACCGACATGAATTTTATAACCTCTAGTATATTGGCCTCGTAACGTAGTGGGACACATTCTCCAAATCAAATGTGTACAGTCAATGCTACCCATCATCATGGGAATTTGATACTTTTCTTCATGTGATTGGTACAATACCTCAAAATCGTGACTTGTTGGTCTAAGCAAGAACTTATCGTCGTGTAAGTGAATGATAGCGTTGCAGAAAAATTGTAGGCATTCCGATGAAGTCCTTGCATACATGCATAAATACTCATCGTTTTCATTAGGAGTATTACCGGTCGCGAGTTGTTTAATGGCAGATGTGATATTTTGTAATGGAGTAAACTTTTATTTAGCCTACCATCTACGCCCTATTGAAACCATTCAAACCATGTGTCTACGTCACCAACAATCTTTATGAACAATCGTTTCGATATACGAAACCGTTGATTGAAAATAACCTCATTGTATTTTGGGTTATCCACAAAGTAGTCTTTCACAAGAACTTGGTGACCTTTTTCGCGATCACATGGAACGATTCTTTTAGTAGATGTTGAAGTTGCCATGTCTTCCTCTTCGCCTTACTTGATGAGATCCTTAAAAATTTCTATCCTACTATCATTAGAGAAAAGATCACTGTCGGAATCATTGGGAGGAATGAATAAGCAGATGTCTTTATAGGAGAAATTAGCTATGTGATTGGGTAAGTGATAAAATTGAGAAGATTATAGGTTTGTGAATAGTGAATATCTTGATTGGTGAATGATTATGGTGGAATGGTTAGATATTTATATTGTTTTGAAATGTGTTTAAGTTTTTTTTTCTAGACCCCTATACGATCATATTTGACCACCATCCGTGGCTTCCTCTACACTCACGAGCTATCCGCCAAGCCTACCTAAAGGAGTGACTCTGGTGTAGCAGTTGTTGGTTTAAAGCCTCAAGCCAAACGAACGGGACGTCCTCGATCTCAACCCTAAATGTCATATTGTCATTAAAAAAAAAACTGAAAAGACGTTTTATAATATATTAATTCACTCCTCACTTGAAATGTATTGCAGGTTCGGTATTTGTGACTTTTGGATATGAATTAAATTAAACATTAATTTTACAAGTTCTACATTATGGTTAAGATCTAATAATTCACCAAACAAATACTTAATTCACTCACCAAACAAATACTTATTGATGACATGACATGAAATGAATTTTTTGTTTGCGATATTATTTTAATAATTATATAAAATAAAAAATATATTCGTTAATGTTATAAATTTAATATACTCTAAAAATACGTAGTCTGAGTTAAGAATGTTATAAACTTAATATACTCTAAATAAATAAGTCTGAATAGATTTAGAAGTAATATATATAATATATATATATATATATATATATATATATATATATATATATATATTGTTGGGGTGTTCACAAGCTGAGCCGAACCGTGCGATATTTACTCGTACTTGGCTTATTTACAAACCGAACGAGCCGAAAACCGAGTGAGTATTTTTCGAGCGCGTATTTTTCTAAGCGAGCGGCGAGAGATTTTGTCAAACATAAATTTGGATGTTTCCTTTGATGTTTTCGTTGTCGGGTGATGACTGAGGTCCGACTGTCGGTGACACTAAGCCTGAGGTCTGACCATCCAAGGATGAGGCTCAAGTTGAGGCCAGTGAGACGATGAGTGTACTGCAAAGAACAATTGTCGCATTGTGGCGTAGGGTGATAGGGGAGAGGATTGACGACGAACAACTAATGAGAGAAAGAAGTCAAGATTGTCACTTCATGACTTAGGGTTTTATTGTTAAACTTAGTGTAAATATTTTTATTGGGTTGATCGGGCTAGTAAGTATACATATAATTGTATATTTGCATATATTTTGCAAAACCTAATAGTGGTATGTATAAAACTACAAATATAGTTGTAAATATTTTTATTGGATTGATTGGTTTGTCTTTTGTTTTATTTAAATAAAGAAACAAATATTTTAAAAAATGCTACTGTAGATGCGGACCAACAGTTTTTATTAGAGTCATCCTATTGGGACACCCAAATTTCTTATTTTGACACCCTTCCATGCGGGTCGCATAGGCCCATGCGCCCTCGCATGGGGTTAGGGTTTCCCGACAAAGGCAGCAGACTGACATGTGTGCGTGAAAACACGTGAACCTCGTACCCATACACCCCGCAGAGGCCCATGCGGGTCGCATAGGGTACCAAGAATCAGAATATAACCTCGTACACCTGCGTGACCTAAAGTTGATGTGCATGTTTGAACTCAATGCGCCCAGCAATGGCCTCTGCGGGGCGCATGGACCCTCCAGAAAGGCTATAAAACCATGCATTATCGTTGGTTATCGTATGAGATTTCCAATTCCATAATAAACCTTTCAAATCACAATCACGTATATTCACAGTATGTCGTGGTTTTTCAGAATATTCGGTGAGGATTCTAACGATAGTGTTGTTCCAGACTCATACGAAACCGCCATTTCTGATTCTTACGAATCTTCGTTTCAGCCCAACCATTACGAGGAAGTTGTCAACCGCGTCCCTTCTCATGTCGACATTCCGCCTCTTCCAGACCCGAACTACTCGCCACACAGTTATTCCAGAGGTTATTCTGGATACAACTACGGAGGTGATAATTCGTATGCAGAGGGTAGTTTTCATCACGAATATGACGAGGAAGAAATCAAACTGGAAGATGAGGAGAAAAAAATACACCCTATCATAGTTTCCTATGCAACTAATCAGGGTTTTGCCTCCCGTGAAGAGATGGAGGATTGGGTAGATAAGAGGGCTCGTAATCACGGCTGCATCGTTAAGTGTGGAAGATCAAAGAAGAAACATGGTGAATTCGTGAGGGTGTGGATACATTGTATCCTTAGTGGTGATCGTAAGAGTGTAGCCACTGTTCGAAAAACCGGTAGCAAAAAAACTCGTTGCCCTTTTGAACTGGTAGGGTTCTATGATGAAATGCTTAACGTTTGGCGGCTACAGGTTAAGCACGAGTCACACAACCACTCTCCTCTTGAAACTTTAGAGGGGCACGCGTATACTAGAAGACTTTCTGAGGACGAATACAGATTAGTGGAGCAGCTGGCCGAGCAAGACATTCCCACACGTAACATCTGGGCAACATTAAGGAATCAGAACCCTAATAATAACAGCATTCCAAAAGATATACATAACGTTGTTCAGAAGATTAACGCGGGAAGAGTTTAGGAGATTCTCCGATGCAAAAACTAGAAAACTTTCTTATTTCAAAACGTTTCACTTATGAAAGTCGGGAGGATCCATCCACAAACAATCTTGAAGATATTTTCTTTGTCCATGAGCATTCCGGACAAATGTGGCGTGCATTCCCGCATATGCTCATTATTGATGCTACCTACAATACCAACCTCTACAATCTTCCATTCATTCAGGTTGTTGGTATGACTTCTACAAACATGTCGTTTTCAGTCGCACATGCTTTCGTATCTAAAGAGAACTGTGAAACGTATGTGTGGGTTTTAGAACAGATCAGGTCAATGTTGCAAGAGGGTATGGAGCCCCGGGTCATTGTAACATACAGGGAACTAGCGTTGATGAACGCGTGTGATATAATATTCCCTAATGCCCACAAGTATCTATGTAGGTGGCACATTTCACAGAATATATTTAAAAATAGCAGGAATTGTTTTACCAATAAGGAGTGGAAAGAATTTCTTCGCTCATTAGGGAGGTTGTGTGAGTCTGCGACCGAGGAAATATACGAGTATCAAATCGAGCGGCTTAGTCGAACACTAAATGCAGCCGTTCATGGTCGTAAGTTTTTCAACACATACATACATACATACATACATACATACATACATACATACATACATATATATATATATATATATAACATACAAATAACATGTATGTTTTTACATTTCAGATGTTTTTACTTATATGGTAAATAACTGGTTGAAACCATACCATACAAAGTTTATATCTGCATGGACTAACCGAACAATCAACTATCATCAAACTACAACTAACAGAGCCGAGAGCCAACATGCTGCTTTTAAAAGATACATTCAAAATAATCGCAACACGTTGGTTAAACTAGCGGGTTTTGTCGACCAGCAAGTTATGAAACAACGTATGTTAATTTTGATGAGTTTTGAAGAAAGTAACAGAAAAGTCATGAACCACCACAAAAAATGTCCAATGTTCAAGTTCCTGCTTCAAAAGGTTTCCATTTTTGCTCTTGAAAAAATATACACAGAGCTAGAAGAACGGAAGATATCAGTTATGCGAACATATGGTCATACATGTGGTTGCCAACTTTTCACGAGTTGCGGTTTGCCATGTGCTTATCGACTTGAAAAGTTAGAAAATTAAGGTGATTTTAATACTAGTTTGACAATATATCACACTGTTTTTAAATAATCGCAAATGATTGATAGTATTCATTTACAGGGGAAGCAATCCCATTCACTTCCATTGACAAAATATGGACAAAGCTTGATCTCAAACCGGTAACGAAAAAAGAGCTAGAATTTGACTTGAACGGTGAATTTGAGAAATTGAAAGAAATATTCAGGCCACACCCTACCCAAGTCAAAAAAAGTATGTTTGAGAAAATGATTCAAGCGATTACACCGGGAAAATCCCAAAAAAAACATCCTGTCGTTAAACAAAATACCCGTGGTTGACCAACCTTGAAGGTCCAAAAACAAAGAAGACAGGATGCTGCTCATCATAGCTCATACGTGTCCTCCCAACAAAGCACTTACGGGTCTCCCTCTGAAGCTCCTCGTCATAGCTTAGAAGACTTTAAAAGACCGAGCGCCGTGACAAAGCCTGTAAAGCAACGTAGTAGTTCAACTCCCACGCAACGACCATATGACCCTGAGTTTCCCTTAATCCACGGGGGTACGGATCTTTACACAATTACCAAGTGTAAGAATCACATTCCTAGAATGTTTCATCCGTGCGTATCCGTAATAAAGAATGTAAATCCAGATGGTCATTGTGGATTTCGAGCTACAACTTTGGGCTTAGGGTGGGAGGAAAAGGACTTTAGAGACGTAAGACGGTAGTTGGTAGATGAGATGGTAAGAAACCAGAGCATTTGGTTCCCAATTTTCGAGGCGATGGAGTGTGGAAAATATAAGACCCTGTTAGACAACATAAATTTCGACTCGTTAGAAATGGCATCATCTGAACATTGGATGGATATGCCTTATACAGGACTTCTTATTGCTGAGAGATTTGGTGTGATCGTTCATACTTTGGATACGAGGGGCTCTGATACTAGTTTCCCAATTACGAAGGGTCCAGATGAGGTCGTGTTCCCTCATCGATCTGTTACGGTTGTGTACCTTCGTGAATCCGAACATTTTATACATGTGAAGTTGGAAGGACAGTATCCGATGCCTACTCCAAACTTTTTATGGGCCGGGATTCATCAAAACGCCGCTTCGGGCTGGTTGACAATGTACGACAACCGACTAGATATGTATCATAGTCCACTAAACCCTAAAATAGATCTTAACGCTATCGGTATACCTGAGTCCTCACATGAGACCTCACATGAACATTTGTAGATTTATTATTAACATTTACACTTATCAATTTTTAATGTAAATTAACAATCTAATTTTTAAATAAAAAAACAAAAAAAAAACCAATGCGCCTCGCAGAGGCCTATGCGCGGCGCATGGGATCAAAGAAACACAAAAGCACACGGATCGCTGACAGCGATCCTGTGCTTTTGTGTTTCTTTGATCCAGTGCGCCGCCATAGGCCTCTGCGGGGCGCATTGGGTATTTACATAAGCCTCTGCGATCAGCAGAGTTCCATACTATCTCCAAACACACAACCTCTCCAAACACACAGTAAACGACACTGAAGAACAAGCCAAGAAAATCCCGCACGATCTCGTTTTTTCGACTTCTTACGTTATAGAGGTTAGTTTTATACCGTATTTAGGTACTTTTTTTTACCGTATTGAGTTAGTTTTTTACCGTATTTAGTTACTTTTTACCGTATTTAGATAGATCCATATGGTATTTCGGTAGTTTATGCCGTGGTTAGGTAGATCTATGCCGTATTTAGGTAGATTTATACCGTATTTAGTTCCTTTTTTACCGTATTGAGTTAGTTTTTTACCGTATTTAGTTACTTTTTTACCGTATTTAGATAGATCCATACGGTATTTCGGTAGTTTATGCCGTGGTTAGGTAGATCTATGCCGTATTTAGGTAGATCCATGTCGTATTTAGGTAGATTTCTACCGTATTTAGGTAAATATTAAAATTAATATTTATATTAATATTTTAATCATTTTATTATTAATATTAATATTTATATCATTTTTATTATTAAAATTAAAATTTGTATCATTTTATCATTAAAATTAATATTTATATCATTTTATTATTAAAATTAATATTTATATCATTTTATTATTATTAATAATATTTTAATCATTTTAATGTTTTGCAGATGGAGTTTCTTATCGATGAGCCGATGGTGGATGTTGATGTCCCTGAGGCTCCTCGGGGGGGCGTCGTAGGAGGCGCGAGCGGCCATAGATTGATCCGCTGGAGGATCACGCGTTTCTTGTATTTCCTCATCATGACGATTCTGCTTCCCCTTTTAGACGATGTGACAGACTACGCCGAGTCATCATTGGCGCGCACGAGTCGATTGACTGGAGTATGCTGGAGACGTTGGGTGAGACTGATCGAGCACGACATTTTATCCGCGTGGGTACGCCGTGGGACAGACTGTTTCTCTTAGCGCACACCCCTACCTATAGGGCCATTACGATCGAGTTTCTTTCTTCATTCACATTCACCCCACGCCCAGCCGACCACCCAGAGGATGACCCAGATCACCCGTTTATCGAGATCGAGTTTCGTTTATGCGGTCGTCAGTTTCAGATGAGCCTCAGCGACTTTGCGGTTATATGCGGCTTATGCACACCTCACGAGACTACTCAGCCCATATACACCGACGCTTTGATTAGTAGGACGAAGGGGGAGCTCCTAGGTTTTTGGTCAGTCATTGCCCCTCAGCAGAAGTACACTTGGCCTTCTGGGAAAGTCAGCCTGATAGCCGACCCCTTGTACCGGTACTTGCACCGGTGCATAGCTACGTCTATCGCCCCCCGCTTTGATAGCCGGGAAAAGGTCACCAGCGGTGACCTTTTCTTTTTATACTGCCTGCTGGGGCGCAGGCCGTGCGCGCTAGCCAGGAGTTTGGCTATGTTTTACGCTAGCGCGATACGGCAGGAGCGAGCAGTATTTTACGGTGGTGCGTATATCACCATCATTGCCAGGGCCCTGCTTCTAGAGATCGATATAGATGCGGATCCACGTTGCGGTCCAGCTATCTTGCCTAGGAGGCTTGACACCCGTACCATACAGGGTATGGGTATCCTGGGAAAGATTCCAGGTGTTGGTCGCCGCTTGATGGCCAACAGAGGGGAGTTGTATGTCCCTGTCGATTTGCCGGAGCTCTTCCCAGTTGTAGATATCGAAGACGACCCGGTAGATCCTGCTGATCCTGCCCCTCAGGCCGCACCTGCCGCTGCTGCCGCACCACAGCCACCGCATCCGCCACAGTGGCCGATCCATGTTGCGCCTGATATTCATAAGTTCTACCAGATGCAGATGCTGCATAATGCCCAGATGCAGTACATGATGTGATTTCAGATTGGTCAGATTGCGGCGATCATGGCTCACGTGGGTATGCCACCAGTTGATTTTCATATGCCGGCCCATCTACTACATCCTCAGCCGGTACCTCAGGCACCTCATGCTCAGCATCAGCCACAGGAGGATCAGGCTCAGCATCAGCCAGGCGAGGGCGGTCAGGATTAGGTTGTTTTCTTTTTTACTTTGTAAATTTTGATTATCGATATACTGAACAAATGTTATATATTAATGCAGTTTCAGTTTTTATTATACGTGTGTGTTTCATTTTATTATATATGTGTGTTTCAGTTTTTACTTTGTAAATTTTGATTATCGATGTACTTGGAATAGTGAATCTCTAACTTAATCTCTAACTAAAATATGAAATAACATAACACAACCTTTAAAACTTTAAACAACTTAAAATACCAAATTATGCGCCCCGCAGAGGCCCAAGAGCATCGCATGAGATTGATACCTATGCGCTCCGCAGAGGCCCAAGAACATCGCATGAGATTGATACCCATGAGCCCCGCAGAGGCCTAAGAGCATCGCATGAGATTGATACCCATGCGCCCCGCAGAGGCCCCAAGAGCATCGCATATGATTGATACCCATGCGCCCCGCAAAGACCTATACAGATCGCATAGTGTTCAAATAGAAAAACTGAGTGTAATAGATGGAGCCTTTTTTATTATATATACTGTAGATGTAGATGCGAACCAGCAGTTTTTATTATATATAGTGTGTGGCAACTACAGCTGACGCTAGATTTATATTCATGGGGACTTGATTTTACGTAAACGTCAATTTTTGTTAAAGATTGATATACTTTTTGTTGTGTTTAAATTTGTTGTGTGAAAGCATGCTGGCAATAAATGCTTCCATTCATGCAGGAATGGGACCAAGAACAGTCTGGCAAAATCTTAGCAATTCTTCATTTTAAATCTTAGCTGATTCAATTCGTCATGACTTATTACACCGACGGAGCTAGTCATAAAATTTCGGAGTATCTCAATTTATTTTTGGGGATCTGGGTATCCTTTGTATAAAACCGGTTTTTATTATTTTATTTTTTTACACTACGGATTCAGTAAAGAGATGAAGTTGAGTGGTAGCCATACAACCCCTTCTAATATACTAGCTCCGCCCCTGATTTATTATAATTTGACTGGTCAACATGGGAAATCGGTAACATTTTTTTTCTACAGACAACTTGCACATGCAGTAAAAGTGAGAGAAAATGTCGCAGGGTCTCATCTGAACCATCACTTTTGAAGGTAATTTAATGATGGAATTAATTTGTTAGATAACTCAACTAGTATTGAACGTGTTTGGATTACGATGAGATCGTTAAATCGAATGAAAAACCAGATGTAAAAGTGTTAAATTACGCACAATATGTTAGGATATGTTAACTCATAAAACACAGATTGATATAAAAATGTAGTTTTAAAATTCGAAAGGTGTTACCGTTAAACAAACAAAAAATAGACGTAAAATCAATATATAATTGGTATGATTAATAGTAAAAATGATAAATGAAACACACTAGCAGTCGTAGTCGTATTTTTATTTGATATATTTTAAGATACAAGAATATTTAAACACAGCTCAATAAAAAGTAAATATAATTGTGTATTTAGATATTTTAAAAAATTTAGTAAACATGAGTTAATGTGGAAATTCAAATAAAATGATAAATGATACTTTATTTAATGTGAAATTATCTATTTAATGGAAGTAACATTGTTTATTAGAGTTACAAAATTTATATATTATATATATATATATATAATATATATAGATAGATGATTTAAAATGAGAACCATCACGAGTTGTGAGAATCGCAAGAACTTTTTGATCCGGGGTGAGTTGAACCAAATTTTTTTTACACAAACATAGATGAAAATATTATAAACACATCTAAAAAAAGAGTAAACTTTCGATTTGCTCCCTGTGGTTTGGTCACTTTAACGGTTTTGCTCCAAACCTTTAAAAATAGTCATTTTCCTCCAATAGTTTGCTATGGTTTTTCCATTTTGCTCCCTGCAGGGAGAGCAAAATAGAAAAACAGACAATCTGGATGGAGTTAGAGGCGGAGAGCAAAATGGAAAAACCATAGCAAACTATTGGAGAAAATGGCTATTTTTAAAGGTTTGGAGCAAAACCGTTAAAATGACCAAACCACAGGGAGCAAAACGAAAGTTTAAAAAATTGTTGAGACGGTAATTTTGACTGATGCAAGTTTTTTTTACGTCTGGCTAAAATTAAATAAAAAAATTACAATAGGCGTAAAAAAAACTTGCATCAGTCAAAACTACCGACTCGACAATTTTTAAATTTTTTTTTGCAGATGTGTTTATAATATTTTCATCTACGTTTGTGTAAAAAAAATTGGCCCAACTCGCCCAGGATCAAAAAGTTCTCGCAGTTATGGTAACTCGTGATGGTTCTCATTTGAACCTAATCCTATATATATATATATATATATATATATATATATATATATATATATATAATTAACTAAATGAATAGTTTTTGAATGACATTGAACCAGCACAAAGTAGTTTTTCTATTATTTTTTTCATACCAAGATTTGGTTTAACAATATTGAAATCAGTGAAAATAATGTTGGTTGGTGGAGTTGTTGTGACCTTTCTGCTATTCCTTACCTTATTTCTACCACACAAGTTCAATTCTTGAAGGTGATTTTTTTATCCTATTTTTTTATCAATATTAAATCACTAACTCAAGTTTTATAGTTAACATTTTAACATTTAGATCTTATTAATTTATATTCTATTAAAAATCTTTTAAAACATATACACACTCCTTTAAAAACTATTTATATTACATCCATGTCATACAAATATTTAATATTACAAAGGTGGTTAGAACATCCTTATTTTTATCTATGTTTTGATAAAATAATTTTTCATTTACAACAACTGTAAATGCTGTAAAAAGCTTTTACAGCAGCTATAAGTAGCCTAAAACACCACTTCGTTTTTTTCGGCCGTCTTAGTAACATTTAATTTAGGGATGTGAAAAAATGGGGCAAAACTCGCACAAGAAGGTCGCGTTCTCTAAGTTCTTACAACTCGTAAGAGTTTTCTCTTGATCCGAATCATATATATACACACGTATTATTCTTTTCTGTTCAAAAATAATCCCTTCTGTAACCTCGTGGTACAGCATGATCATCATGTCATGCATGGGCGAAGCTTTTAAGGAGCGGGAGGGGGTGGCCGACCCCACGAACTTTTCGCTTAGTAGCGGAGAGTATGTAGTTTTCGTATAGAAATTTTTGGGTATATACGTTTTCGACACCCCGTTTTTATAGAAATTTTTACGTCTGACGACTTCCGCCCCCGGTCAGAAATCTCAAGTTTCGCCACTGATGTCATGTCGTAAAAACTATCAATCACAAACTACAATATTGTAAACTACATCGTTTTTAAACAAGTTCAATAAGGTCTTGATATAATGATTTTACATTAGAGACCAGCAGCAGACGACACCAATTATATGTTCATGTTGCCATGAAATCCTTGGTGGAGGTGGGACCAAGAAAAGTCTAGAAACAAATCTTCCAGTTCTTCCAATTTTAAACATATTTTGATAGTAAATCTCCCAATCTTATCTATGTTCATTTTAACCCTTTAACATAATAACTGACTAATTTTAGCAATTCTTATTTAATTTCACTGATTAACATGGGAGATCGGAGATCGGTAACTTTTTTTTTTACGGGTGAGACTATACGTACCTTCTATATGTTATAAACACTAGAAAAAAGGATGGTAGATGCTTTTATCGTGAGATAAGGTGGAAGGACCACTTCCTACTCTCACACTCTCCAATCTCGTCGCGTTATGTCACTCAATTCATCCACTATCATTTTTTATGACACCACTTGATCTCCCTATCTTTTTCCTTTATAATACATTTTAATTTAAAATATGTAAAAAAAATTAAATAAAAATAACTTAAACCTTACGCTAAAATTTCATTAAAATAAATTAAAATATACATAAAATTAACCTAAAAATCCATAAAAATTACGATTATGGAAAGTATCTCCTATTTGTTGATTTCCTTTTGGCTTGTTTTCCGAGGCGTGACAGAATGCTTTCGCCAAAATTATATTGTTCAACTTCATCTTCATCCAACTTATATTGTTCATATTGAGTTTCGACAACAAACTCTTCATCCAACTTATATTGTTCATATTGAATTTCACAACAAACTCGTTATCATCACCTTAAAGGGAAGACGCCGATCAACATCTACAGGTGGGGAATAATGAATTGGGCTCCTTGTTTCAAAAGCATTGAAGTTTATGTCGTCTTATTGAGAATACTTATATCGACCTGATCGTTTGCTAGATTTTGTGGTTAAGGTGGTGGTTGTAAAAAAATGTGAGGTGTAAATTCTGAATAACCGAAAGATGTTGGATATTGAAAAAATTGGGGTTGTGGTTGTTGTGTAAAAATTTGATGTTGTGGTTGTTGGGGCCTATACCCATCATCATTTGAACGCCTACTCTATCCCTTGACCCGCCACCTCTCAAACTAGAACCCGCTAATCAACTAGATTTCTTTGTGGTACCCTTTCCTTTTCTTTGATCCATACTAAAAAGCGAGTGTAAATATTGTGAGAGTTTGATAGAGTTGTGAGTAGGATATGTGATATATATATATATATATTGTAAAAAAGATGTTTTTTGTGAGAATGGTAAGAAAGAATCTAAACCATTAGATATTTAATCTAATGATTGAAATCTTGATGGCAATCTTGTAAATAGTTTATACCGTTAAATAATTAATATTCAAGATTAAGGGTATAAAGGTAAATTTAACATTTTTAAATTTAGAAAGTCACATGCAATGCGCATGCAAGTTCCCCATTTCTTTTTAAAACGTCGATAACTTTTTATACGTAACTCGTTTTTTCAAAAAAAATTACACCATAATAACGAGTGTTTTTTATCTTTAATACGAGTACCATATTGTTATACTTATGTAGAGAAAAAAATTACGTTTCGATTGGATGTTTTAGTTCATAGTGTTTTTTCTATTGTTTATACAATGGTGTTTTAATTGTATTGTGATTCAAGGTGTTGTGTTTTACAGTAAAACACCATGACGTAAATAAGACACCATAGAATTGCAAATAATGAAGTATGAATCAAATCATGGTGTTTTAACATCTAGAGTATGTGATTACAGTCATGGTGTTTTAACATCTGGAATAACAATAGAATCATTGTAAATGTTAAAACAACACGACTATATTATGATTCAATTCATGGTGTTTTTGGAATCTGTAAGGTGTTTTATACCTGCGAAAATAAAAAAAATTATTACAAATGTTAGAACACCATGGCTGTATTACGATTCAAGTTCTAGTGTTTATTTGGAATTCGTATGGTGTTTTATACGAACTGATGATGTATCCCAAAAATAACTGATTAATTCCTAAAATAACTCATGAATTCGGTTACAAGATTATATCTTTAATTATATCATTAATTAGGATTATGGTTAAATTATCATCTTACCTTAATTAGGATTATGGGTTAAATTACCATCTTACCCTTAATTATGATTATGGGTTAAATTACCATCTTACCCTTAAACTAATAAAATAGATAGGGACATGTGTCATCACCATAATTTTTCTTATCATTCTCACACTTTTAGTCTTTTTTTACAGGATCCTCTATATATATATATATATATATATATATATATATATATATATATATATAGGATTCAGTTCAAATGAGAACCACCACGAGTTGCAAGAACCGCGAGAACTTTTTGATCCTGGGCGAGTTGAGCCAATTTTTTTTTTTGCAAAAACGTAGATGAAAATATTATAAACACATCTTTAAAAAAAATTCTAAAAAATTGTCGAGTCGATAGTTTTGGCTGATGCAAGTTTTTTTTACGCTAGTTAAAACTACCGACTCGACAATTTTTTTAAAATTTTTTTACAAATGTATTTATAAAATTTTACTCGCCTCGGATCAAAAAGTTCTCGCGGTTCTCGCAACTCGTTGTGGCTCTATTTTAACCCATCCTTATATATATATATATATATATAACACCATAATCTCAACCATAAAACACCCTCAAATCCCATAAATACAAATTGAAGATTACTAAGACGTCATATTTGTGGGTTATGTGTTATGTTTTGGATAATCAGGCTTTGGTTATCGAATGACAAACATTAGTGTGTTATATGTTGATTATCATGTTGTGTTTTATATTTATAGTTCAGCGATGGTGTGTTTGAAGTTTTTATGGATTGTTAGGGTTTTAATATTGTGTTTTAGTGATCTTCACTCTTTTATTTGTGGGTTATGAGTGTGTTTTATGGCTAAAATTGTAGTGTTTTATGACTTTTTACAATATATATATATATATATATATATATATATATATATATATATAGGAGGGATAAAAAGAAAACCCACTTGATTCGGGGTTAAAAAACCACCCTTTATATATGTTGCGTATAGAGTTATACACAGCATATATAAAGGGTCAAAAAAACCCATTTTACCACACAATTTTACCACAGATCTGGGGTTATAAAAACCACCCTTTATATATGCTGCGTATAGAGCTATTCGTAGCATATACAAAGGGTCAAAAAAAACCCATTTTACCCTTGCTTTAGGTTGCGTATAGCCCCTAATCCAGGGGTAAAATGGTCTTTTGACCCTACGCAACGTATAGGCCTATACGCGCTGTATATAAAGGGTCAAAAAGACCAGTTTTCCCTTGCTTTTGGGGCTATACGCAGCCAAATCAAGGGTAAAATTGTGTTTTTTACCCTTTATATATGCTGCGTATAGGTCTATACGCAGCATATAAAGGGTTTTTTTTTAAGAAAATTTAGAAAATATTAATCATTTTAGAAAAGTTTTATAAAAAAGTAAGTTTTCTATTTTAAATAAATTAAAAAGTAAGTATTTCTTACAAAGTTTTTTATACAACATTAATCGTTATTATACATATATATAGTATAAGGCTCGTATAGAACTATAGATGTAGTATCGTAGGAATATAAGATATCTATACTACACTATACGATACGATACAATACGATACGATACAATACGATACGATACAATACGATAGGATATAACACATATATAGGCCTATAGGTGTTGTATAGGCTCGTATAGAACTATAGATGTAGTATCGTAGGCATATACGAGACTTATAATACACTATACGATACGATACTATACGATATGATATAACACCCGTATAGGCATGTAGGTGTAGTATACGTCTCGTATAGTATAGGCCTATACGACACCTAAACTACACATATGATCCTATGCGTCACCTATATTACACCTATAGGCTTACGTGGGACCTATACTACATCCATAGGCCTATGTGGGACCTATACTACATCCATAGGTCTATGTGGGACCTATACTACATCCATTGGCCTATACGAGACCTATAAGTCTATACGAGACCTATACAAGACTTATACTACACCATATGATAAGATACTATACGATGCTACACCTATAGGCCTATACGAGACCATACTACACGTATATGCCTATACATGACTTATACTACACTATACGATACGATAGGATACAATATTATATTACACGAATAGGCCGATACGAGATTTATACTACACTATATGATACGTACTCCATCCATAGGCCTATAGGAGACCTATATTATATACTATACGATAGAATACCTAACAATGTTTTTACTACATTATATGATACAAAAGGATACAATATTATATTACACGTACAGGCCTTATACGAGATTTATACTACACTATATAATACGATACTCTATCCATAGGCCTATACGAGACCTATATTATATACTATACGATAGAATACCTAAAAATATTTTTACTACATTATACGATACGAAAGAATACAATATTATATTACACGTACAAGCCTTATTCGATATTTATACTACACTATATGATACGATACTACATCCATAGGCGTATACGAGACCTATATTATACGTACTATACGATAAAATACTTAACAATGTTTTTATTTATTTATTTTTAAAAATTACTTATTATAAAAGTTTGTTAAAACAATAAACAATGCATCACAATGTTTCTTAAAAAAACCCCTTTATATACGTTGAGTATAGGTCTATACGCAGTATATATAAAGGGACAAAACACATCATATCAGAGATTCTCTTGAAAATTGAAAAACGTGGCTATACATTGCGTATACGTGTAACCCTATACGTTGCGTATAGACCTATACGCAGCGTAGGTAAACCCTAAGTGTGCAGATAGGCAGGTTTGGTGTGCAGATAGTTTGAGCCTTAAGCATGTATATATATATATATACACATTGAATCTAAAAAATATATATAAAAAAATCTTTTCGGCGCTTTTTTGTTACAAAACATTCATTCCCTATTTTTTTAGAAAAAAAAAAGTTTGTTATATAATGTTTTCTTAACTTAAGTGAGTTTTCTCTTATAATTGCCCCATATACATTTTGTAAAAAATAAAATGATTTTTTAAAAATAAAAGAGTATCCATTTAAAAAAAATAAGACCAATGGTTGCCCTGTTACCCGAGCCTCTATCCGCGAGACCGACAACAATTTTGCTACTGATAAAAGTACCCACACACAAAAGACCAAGTGGCCCGTGTGCCCTAAAGTAGGGGTGTTATCGAATCGAATTTTTGAATTATTCAAATACAATTTATTTTCCCATAAATTCGAATTTGATTAAAATCTACCTAATTCTCGAATTCGTATTCGAATAAAAAAATCCAATTCTTATTCGATTCGTATTCGACTTGATTTAGATTCTTTTAAAACATGTAAAAAACTGTCAAAATGAAACAATTTTAAAACAGCCATAAAGCACGATATCAAGTTAAAAAGTTCCAAATAAAGTACCATAAGTTTAAAATTCAAAACGAGAAGTCGGGAAAAACGACTCCACATTACAAGTTAATATTTATTAAGCTTAGAAATCTAGGGTCAGGATATCCTAGGGAGTTTATTTTTGCTAGGAAGGCTATCAAGTAATCTTGATCATCAATTAATTAATCAAGGGCTTTGATTAAATGAGTATAATTGATAAAAAAAATGAGACGCGTGAGTTTGTTTAGGGGTATTCTAGTCAATCGGGAACAATAATTTCTCTCTCCTGCAATTCCCCTCGTTTTTTAAACGTTAATAACTCTATCATACGACATTATTTTTTTTATAAAGTTGCACCAAAAAAAGAGCGTTTTTTTTATCTTTAAAACGGTTATACTATTGCTATATTTTTAAAAAAAAATTCGAAAACCCACATGTGTAAAACGCAGTTGACAAAAAGCATAAAATATTTTTTTTCTTAAACGCAACTGACAAAAAACACAAAGAAATGCCTTGTTTCTAAAACGCAATAGACAAAAAACA
The DNA here is from genome assembly GCA_947069175.1 of Scalesia atractyloides. Lineage (NCBI taxonomy): Eukaryota > Viridiplantae > Streptophyta > Magnoliopsida > Asterales > Asteraceae > Scalesia > Scalesia atractyloides. The sequence continues at coordinate 80,356,591 of CAMTDV010000019.1, read as the reverse complement.
CAACAATATTTTTAAAACACAATTGCTGAAAAACACAAAAAAAATGTCTTTTTTTTTGTAAAATGCAAAGGACTAAAACACAAATAAATGTCTTTTTTCTAAAATGCAATGGCCAGAAAACACAAAAAAATGTCTTATTTCTAAAACGCAATGGCCAGAAAACACAAAAAAAATGTTTTTTTTTTCTAAAACGCAATTGACTAAAAACACTAAGAAATGTCTTTTTTCTAAAATGTAATGGATTAAAAACAAAAAAAAAAATCTTTTTTTTAAACTTAATGGACTGAAAACACAAAGAAATGTTTTTTTTCTAAAACGTAATTTAATAAAAACACAAAAGAAGTGTTTTTTCTAAAACACAATTGACTAGAAACACAAATAAATGTGTTTTTTCTAAAACACAATGTACTAAAAACACAAAAGAAGGTGTTGACTAAAAACACATAAAAATGTATTTTATCTAAAACGCAATAGACTAAAAATAAATGTGTTTTATTTAAAATGCAATAGACTAAAAACACAACAAAATGTGTTATTTCTAAAATGAAATGAACTAAAAATACAAAAAAAAAGTGTTTTTCATTCCTTTGTAAAACACAAGACTCAATTCAAAAACCCATATCGTAAAAATGCAATTCAAAATTTTCTTACATAGATCGAAGCCGATTTCTTTAGATTTCTTCAACGATTGACAAAATATGAATACTATAAAAAAGTTTTTTCATTCCTTTGTAAACACAATGACTCAATTCAAAATCTCAGATCGTAAAAACGCAATTCAAAATTTTCTTGCATAGATCGAAGCCGATTTCTTCAGATTTCTTCAAGGATTGACAAAATTTGAATACTATCCGCGATCAAATCGAACGAATCGAGTGATACGCTTCAAAATCACGAGAAAAAAATGAGATATTATATGAAATTAAAAATAGGTTTCTTCAAAAAAAATTAAAGAACACGTTGATTGGGTGTTTGAATCATTGTTTGATGTTGAAAATCGCACTATAATGTAGTGAATATTCAGATAGAAAGTGAAGAAAATATTGAAGATGGCGGGTTTTGAAAATGGTGGGTTTTGAAGTTACAAGGAAAGAAGGGAGAAGATTGATAAAATTGACTAAAATACCTTTCCCTCTTATTTTTAAATTTTGCACATGTCATAACCATATTGCTTTCTATCCTTCATAGCCAAACTAAACTTTCTATTTGTTCCTCTCACTAAACTAAACTTTCTATTTGTTCCTCTCACTAGAAATCAATTGATAGATTTGTTACTTAGGTTTTAGTTATGGGCCCTGTAGTGGGTTTGGTAATGAGTAATTTTAATACATGGAGTAAATTTTGAAAATAATTTATAGTATAGCCCAATAAAAGTTATATATGCATTATATATAAAAATAATAAAAAAAATGTATAATTTTTATTCGAATTTTGAATCGAATTTGAAAATATAAATTTGTATTCGATTCGTATTCGATTAACTTGACTTGAATTGAATCGAATTTGAATTCTTATAATCGAAATGAATTCTTCATAACTAAATCGAATCTAATCGAATTTTGAATTTTTCGAATTCGAAACGGATTCTGAACACCCCTACCCTAAAGGGATGATATATCCACAAGCACTCGACAGAGTATCCAAAAGATTTTATTTAATTCAAGTGTTAATATGGGTTTTTCTTTTCAAAATCGTAGCTAGCCAATTCTAGTTTGTCTTATGTTAAAAAATCATGAAGTATGTGTACTTAAATATGTTGTAACAACATATATAGTTGATTCTCGCGAGTATATTTATAACTTATGGATAGTTTTCTCATTTTATAAGATTTTATTTAGTTCAAGTGTTATTATGGGTTTTTCTTTTCAAAATCGTATCTAGCCAATTCTAGTTTGTGTTATGTTTAAAATTCATGAAGTATGTGTACTTAAATATGTTGTAACAACATACATAGTTGATTCTCTCGAGTATATTTATAACTTATGAACAGTTTTCTCATTTTATAACTGTAGATGTGAAAGTCTAAACTTATTGGTACTTATTATTTACAATATGGACAATTCAATGAATATCTTGATAAAAAATCTTATTTATCAATTTCACTAATTTAGTGATTTTCAAAGAAAAAAAATACACAAACAATAAACCCATCAAATGGAAGATTAGAAGGTGAACATTGGTGATGGACTGTTGGGGAGACGGTGGCTGGATGGGTCATTTTGTGTTATAGATTCGTTCCTCGTTTATAGGAAACTGAGCAGGTAGTCCAAAATCTAGAAGGTTGAGAGAATTAAATAAGATCGTTAAGAGATGTTTTGGGGAATTGAGAGTTAGGGTTGGGGAATTGCTTTGAATCAATGTACACTTCAGGAGAGGAGTGGAGATGGGTCTTATTTTTTTCACGAACAACATTTCGACGAAAGTGGCCAGCCGGTTTGATGATGGTGGTCGTAATCGCTTGAAAAAGATGAGGGTTGGTTCCAAATCTTTTGTTTTGTTTATATTTTTATAGTTTATTAACAAAAGAGGTGTATCCCATCGTGTTTTAGTATTTCTTTATTCTTTACAAACAAAGGGGTATAATAGTAATTTTACATCGACTTAACAACAAAATGTAACATACCATCTATCAAATTTAGCGACTACTCATATTACGTTTAAGAAAACTGTTGGTAAAATGTATAATGAATGAAACTTAGAAACTAAAATGGTAGTATGACTACACCATTGAGACCATCAGTATGATTAATGTTAAATCTAGGTACATCTAGGTACATGATCAGAGAGATGGATTCAAACGAGAGTCACTAACTTCTTCTATTATTTTTTTGTGAATTAATAAAACTACAAGAATCAAGGAATATAAATACTAGAAACAATCTAATTCTAGTAGGACTTCTATTCTTACTTATACTTATCTCTAAACAATTAGACACTAATCAAATCTAATACTAAGATAATTCAAATAATAATTATATACAATAATTATTATTTTACTCTTTTAGTCCTTCGACTATAGATCTAAGATCCAGACCATCCCTTAAGATCGAAACCTCCCTAATTGATGTTGTAATTTCATCAATTAATTCAAAATGGAATTTGAACCAAGGTTGGAGCTACCTCGATCTCCCACTCAAAGGATAATCAACTAATCAGGTCAATAAAAGTTCTCAATGTTAAGTTCTAGATTTTGGTTGATAATTATCATAATGTTTACGTTTGTGTGTCAATGGAGAATTTTTTTATTTTTATTATAAAGGGGTTTTTTTACGGCAAACTTGGATCACTGACAGACTACTGGAATATAATCGTGCCACCAGTAGAACCACCTGATTATATCCATCTCTACTAGGCATAATGCCTATACACCAATTCAAGATGAAACCCAATAAATATGAGAAAACGTCCCCTTGTGGGAACCGAACCTAGAACCTAGTGGAATGTGATAGAGAGTGAAAAACCCGAGCATTAACATGTTTATATTATGGTTTTTATTATGTTTTAGGTGATTATAGAATGTGATAACTACAAGAAATTATGGTTTTGCAAGTTAACGCTTAAATCGATGGAATTGAAGTGCTTGGAGATGAGTTGGAACACCCGAAGATGATAAGCAAGGCAAAAGGTATTGTTCGGGACTTAATTTAGCTTAGAAGATAGCTTGGAAGCCTGAATAACGTGAAAGAATGAAGTTCATGGGCTTCTTGGTCGTTTTGTGAAAGTTAGAAATGAAGAAAAATGGGAGTGGTTGAAACCCGCTGTAAGCTACGGCGGGTCGGTCGTAGCTTACAGTCAGGCAAACAAAAGGAATCAGCAGTTGTTGGTTGTAACCTATTGTCACTCAGCCGTAGGTTACGGCAGGACCTAGACTCAGGTGACTCCCCAAGTGTTTCCGCCGCGTGTTGCTTTACGCGATTTGGGGTGTTACAGTAGGTTACGGCAGGACCTAGACTGAAATGTGTGTTTTGAGTTTTTTTAGGGTATAAAAGCTATAAACCCTAAAAACATTATTAAGCCGTGAACGAACTTAAGTGATCCAGGAGTAATTTTGGACGAAGTTTTCACCTCTTCCACCATAACTTTCACCGAAAACAAAGCTCTTGAAGATGATTTCAACCACGAATCAAGCTTCTGAAGGCCGAATCACCAACATGAGCGGCTAATTCCTTTGTGGTTTCTTCCGAGTGAAGGATTCTTGTAAGTGGATAGATTTTTATGTGTTTTCGTTGTCTATGAACTTGGTAATCTAAGCATTCGATGCTTTTTACCTTTTGATTCGATTGACCAGTTGTAAGTGATTGATTTTACTTAAACCTTATTTCTAATTCATTCAATTTCCGAGAGTTGGGATATATTTGATAGGGATTAGGGTTGGTAATTTTAGTTGATGTTCATATGCAGGGCCGGCTCTTGGGCCGGCAAACCTGTGCCGTCACTTGAGGTCCAAATTTAAAAGGCCCAAAAGGTTTTTATAAGCTTTGATATATATATAATAAATTATATATTTAATATAAAGGTCTCAAGTTCAAGTCTTGGCTCCACCACCAATGTTTTATATTTTTAATTCATTTCCCCTAAACCACAATTTTGGGCCTATATTTTTTTGTCGCCCGAGGCCTAAATTTTTTTAAGAGTTCTCGGGGACGGCTCTGTTCATATAATAACATTCCGTTGTTTTGCAATCGAAGTACTTAGTCTTTGAATAATCACAACCTTTTAATTGAGTTCCACAATTATGTCTATGTGATTGTTACAATTAACACATAATTAAACTTCACTTTGAATCTAAAATCCAGTGGAACCATTGTTTCTCTAATTCATACAAACTCATTTTAGTTAGTTTTAACTTAGTTCAAAACATCCAAACAATCAATTTTACATTTTTGCAATTAGGTTTTTTAATACTTAATCAACAAACACTTTCCATCATACTCCTCTAGATTCGATACCCTACTTACTTTAGCTATCTAGTTTATTTAGGTTTTTGCATGATACTTACGACAGTTATCAGTCTAAAGTTTTATCTTATCCTAAGATGCCGGCTATTATAAAGGGTTAATATATTTAATTCGGCATATGGAGGTATTCGGACAATGATTGCAGACCGGAAAGCAAATTGAAACTGACCACAAACTTTTTAAACCGACTATGCAAAGCATTGAGTAAACCAAAATGATAAGTACCAATAATCAAGAATTGGAATTTGGAAAGCAACTACTAATAAGATTGGACCATACATATACAGTAAGCTGGCCCAATACTTTAGCAAAGACAACAACATTTCAAGAAACAAACAAACTTTAACCAATTTTGGAAAATAAAAAATCCTCAAGAGCTACGAAAAATAGCAAAACTAAGTAGTTTTACCAAAAAAAGTAACCGAGTTTGATCATTTTTTTTAATTCACCTGTAATCACTTTAGTTGTACTTGGATACATGTTTTTTTTTTTTAACTGGGAGTCTGGGACGGTCATACACCATTCGTTTAGTAAAGTTCATTAGTCGGTCTGCTTTCAAAACAAAATTACTTTATTTATGTGACCATTTTTCTAGCTACCACTTTACGTAGCTGAAACGTTACGAAACTTTAAACTTTTATTACTATTTAAATAAATAAACTTTAAGTTGTCTATGAGTCTATCATCATATAGATTTAATGAAAAAGAAGTTATAATTAAATACATAAATATATAAGTATCATAATTTATATCTAATATTAATCTAAGTATAAAACTGTAAATCTTCCAAAAGAAAACTATCCATGCTAAATGTGGAGCTTGAAGATTATAGTAACTTTTGTTTTTTTTTTTCTCCGCATGTCCGGTTTTCAGCTCGTTCGCTCGTGGATTTCTAAATCCGGCAGGTTATTTTGTTCAGTATGAAGGCATGTGAGCGAACCCGTGGCATAAGCGGTTTCAAGTTGAACCGGGCAGTACGATTTTGAAACCACCACAGTTTTAGTATGTAGGAAAGGGACCAAGAACAGCCTGGTAAAAATATTCTAAAACCTTCTAGTTTTAAAACCCTAACCTAGTACCTACCCAATCCTTAGCAAAGACAGCCTGCATTACATTTAAGAAACATACAAAATTTGACCAATTTTGGCCAAATTTAAACCTCAACAGCTACTAAAAATAGTAAAACAAAGTAGGACTGATTTTACAAGAAAATCTACCAAAATTGATCATTCTTTTTGTAAATTTAACCTGAAATTAACCTGAAATAACTTTTGTTGTACTTGGATATCTTGTGTGACTAACAGAAAAATGATTTCATCCCCTTTTTAATTGATATCTCACAATCTTATCTATTCATTGTAACGTCAATTCTATATATCACGACGGTGGACCAAGAATTATTTGTTGGGGTGGGTCTGAGGCGTTTAATCATATTTTCAATGGGTGTGGTCAGGTTTTTTTGCCTAAAATATGCACTAACTTTTTTAAGAGATGTGTCCGCCCACCCACAACTATGGGTAGGTCCGTCCCTGGTCACCAGATGGACTTTCTTTCTTATATATTTATATTTATTTATTTTGACTATGTACACATGTTGTGTCGTTATTTTAATTGTAACACTCATTTTCTTAAAAGTCCTTTTGAAGGAATATGATATTAACCACGTAAATTTTGAAACATCTTTCATATGAAAATAACGTGTATTCATAAAAGTTTGTTAAATATTGTTAGTTTACTTCCAAAATCCCGGCATAGTTTTTACGGTATATTGTTTATTTTGTTATATTTGTGGTGGCAAAGTTATAAGTGGCAAAGTTACTATTGAGTAGGGTCTGGTTCCGGTACAAACTATATTTATCCTACAAACCATAAGAACAGTTCCTAGCACTTAAAAAAAGTTAAATTAGCACATACCAAAACAAAACGTATATAAAAGTAACATTTTTGAATTATATTAGCACATTAAAAATTAATCAAGATAATTGATTTTAGCACATATGTTAATGGTATCAGCACTTTTCTTATCAGCACATTGAAAACAAAAGGAAGATCCAAATAAAGAATTAATTGCTTGTTAGCATACTTATAGGGAATTCAATAATTGATATTATTTAGGTTATTATTTTATCATTTCTCTATAATTTGTTAGATGTCATGTGACACTTTTTATATGGTTCTTACAGTTTGTATGTGAAATGATTTTTATAGTAACTAAACAGTGCTAACTCTGAGAGGTAGTACTCAACTTCCCATTAATGTGGCTTATAATCGTACGTCATCAGGTGTGTTCTTTCACGAAGAGTTGCAACGTTTGATCCCAATTAATATACTGATTCAACTCGTATATATGTGAGATCATCTCTAATTATACATATGAGCCAACACTTTGTTTCTTACACAAATGAACATCTCCTTTGCAAAAAAAACATTTTCCATCTTATCCAATTATTGATTTTATGTACCCAAAACCAACACCAACAGTGACTTTTGTTAACTAAAACATCAAGTTAAAAAACATATAAAAACTTTTATGAAGACGCACCGTAATCTTATAGTACGCCTCCAGCTTCCAGCGTAAATCTACCGTACACTCGACGTGGTGTGGGTCAACACCAAATATAGTTCCCCCCCTAAACTGACTGTAAACATATGGTGAAGCATCTTAAACGTACACTGGCTCGATCTTTAGCTCTCGTTTCATTTCTTTGTAACACTTAAACAAGAACATGAATGTTGCCAAAATTTAATGTATACTACACATAACACATCTAGAATATAATATAAAAACAAGACCATTTACAAAACTTATATTATAAGTAACATTAATTTAGTATAATTTACGAATAGGTCCATTTTTTAATTACACAATAATTGTACTTGGATTCAAGCTATACTCCCAGAGTCCCAGGAATGATCAGTTTTTAACATTTAGGGTGGGTGATGTCGTTGCGGGAATGGGCTAGGGAGGGTGATCTGGCATTTTAGTCGAGTGAGAACACTGCCCCATGTGTGAGGCTTCGGGAAAGGGAAGGGGAGGAGCGGCCTAGCTTCACTGAGTATATGATTCAACAACAGTAAAAAAGAAAGATGGAACTCGCCAATGCATTTTCATTTTATTATTTGTTTAAAAATAAAAAAAAAGACTAGGAAAGTTAGAGAACACTAGGACATTGCAATGCTCTAGGAAGGGAAAGGGAAAGATTTAGGAATGTGATGTCGCGCTAATTTGGAATAGAGAGGATGTGACCAGAAGCTAGGGATGACACCCCCACCCTTACGAAAGTGCCACTAGTTATGATTAGGGAAGTCCGGCCCAAGATCACTACTCGCCTTTTGTGGCTAGTTAGTTCTGTGACCCTTAGTGACAATTATCCATCACATTTCTCTTTCCTTTTAACGTATCGTTTAACATATATAACATCATGGCTAGTTAGTTGTATGACCCTTATTGACAATTATGCATCACATTCTCTTTCCTTTAACGTATCTTTTAACATATATAACATGAATTCACACAACTAACATTAACAACAAGGTCATGACTTGAAAAAATGGTAACAACCAGTCTTATTAACGGTTTAGTTATCGATTCCTAAGCAACCCGTATATGCTATAAATGCTGATAATAATCTAACAATCAATTCATCTACTCTTTCTTATAGCCAAACACATTTCATTCCAATTTAGCTTTGTGACACAATACTATAGTATTTGTACAGAAATAATGATTGATGTTTTTGGTCTTTATATATAATTTCAAATGTAGATATGTATGGTATAGAAATAAACAGGATTGGACCATACATATGTTAAATGTATAGACAAATAACAAGATTGGACCACACATATGTATGGTATAAATATAAACTGGACCATTAATTTATCAAAGCCAATCATCATAGCGTGGAAAATGGACCCATAAATTCATAACGAAAACACCAAGAATAAGTTGGACCAATTAATTTGGGCCAAAAATTAATGTATTTTGGATAGTAAATAATTCACATTTGTCATGGCTCGTTGACTCTCTTTTAACATATATAACATGAATTCACACAACTAACATTAACAACAAGGTCATGACTTGAAAAAATGGTAACAACCAGTCTTATTAACGGTTTAGTTATCGATTCCTAAGCAACCCGTATATGCTATAAATGCTGATAATAATCTAACAATCAATTCATCTACTCTTTCTTATAGCCAAACACATTTCATTCCAATTTAGCTTTGTGACACAATACTATAGTATTTGTACAGAAATAATGATTGATGTTTTTGGTCTTTATATATAATTTCAAATGTAGATATGTATGGTATAGAAATAAACAGGATTGGACCATACATATGTTAAATGTATAGACAAATAACAAGATTGGACCACACATATGTATGGTATAAATATAAACTGGACCATTAATTTATCAAAGCCAATCATCATAGCGTGGAAAATGGACCCATAAATTCATAACGAAAACACCAAGAATAAGTTGGACCAATTAATTTGGGCCAAAAATTAATGTATTTTGGATAGTAAATAATTCACATTTGTCATGGCTCGTTGACTCTTTTGATATAGTGACAACCAACCATATTTATGCAAGATGAAACTTTTCTTGATCGTTATGGACATGAACGCAATTCTACTTACAGACGGATGCTTGTAGAAATTGCCCCGCATGGAGTTGGTTGACAATGGAAGGATCGTTTTGAGACAAATTCGTTATTTAGGTCAACTGATCAACTAACTTCAATTGTTAGAAACTAATTAGAATGTCAATTCAGAAGTTAAGGTGTTGCTCCCCTTGAGGTCAAGTGTTCGAATCCCGCCAAAAGCGGATTTGATGTAATTTAAGTCATTAAAAAAAGAAATTTAATCCAAAAGAAAGCTTGATGTATTAGGTTCAGCACTTGATAATAGTTTCCTCTAAATGTTTGCATACACTTTATGTGTGCTTCTTCCAAGTTGGGAGTTTATCAAATGTTTGCTAAATGTATCTAGTTATTTTCTCTTTTCATCTTCCACCGTATCGTGTCACAGCTTGTTAGTATCATGATGACACGTTGTCTTAGAATAAACTAGCTTCATGACTCTTATGGTGGATATTGTGAGGTTGATAGTTAATGTTCTATAGTTGAGGGGCTCTCCAATAAGGTCCGTAAATTAACACGTTACTTGAAAAAAACATAAAATAATTCTTGAGAAAATATGTGTCGTGATCGTGGATGAAAAAACGTCCAAAAAATCACTAGGATGATTACAATGGTGTTACACAACATCCCCTTGTTAAGGAAGACATTTGTAGCTAGTACTATTCGTAGCTATAGACACCTTGTTCCTTATTTTAAATTCTTATTTGGTGAGAAGTATGTTTATTTTGATGATAACTTCAAAGTTGAAATCGATGAACCTCTCAATAACAATGATGACAATGTCGTGCCACATCACGATAGAGAGATTGAAAACAAGAATAAAAAGCTCTAACCATAATATTGAAGTTGACCAAAGATGTTAGTATGATGGAGAGTTAAAAGTCAAACCAACATATTTTGAAGAAAACCAGAGAAATGAAAGTCAATAACATGTTCTCATTGTAAAAGGTATCTAGAGTTCAACAAAATTTAAAATGATAGGAAAGCCATAAGCAGTGGTGGAGGAATAGATGGACGCAGAGAAACTAGAGAGAAGAAGAATCAACTCACAAATTAGAACTCACAAATTATACAAGAAGTTTTTTTTTGTAAAGAGACTTTCATTCAAACCTCCAAACCCGAAGACCGAGCCGGACAAAACAAACAAAACAAGCCCACTACATAATTACAAATTTATACCAATCACTCCATAAAATGGTACGAAACGAGGATCTATGCTTGAACCAAAAGAAGCCCACAAATCTGATATCGCTATGACCCGGGAGCCCGAAAACACCGCTCTATTCCTGGCCTTCCAAATACACCAACAAGCAGTGATAATAATACCTTGCACAACCTTCCTTTCCACCGGGCCCAAACCACAAAACTTATGAACTTCCAGCAAATCTTCGAAGGAGAAAGCATAAATGTTCGGGATTCGGCACCATCTGCTAACCTTTTGCCAAATAACAGAGGCTATGTGGCAAGAAATGAAAATGTGCTCCGCATATTCATCGTCGGAGTTACATAAAGGAGAAGTCCCCGAACCGATTGGAATACCTCTTTTAGAGAGAGCATCGGCTGTAGGGATACGGTCCATTTCCGTCCTCCAAACAAAGATGTTGCACTTCGAAGGAACCCACTTACACCAATCAAGAATGTACAGATCGTTAGCCGAAGTATTCCCATTCAGCAAGTTTTTAACTGCCTTCACCGAAAACAGTTACTTTACTGTTCTAAATAATACTGACAAACTTGAGGAAAGAGCTGAAAGATGTGTTTTTATGGGATACTCAAATTTAAAAAAGGGATACAAAGTTTGGAGTTTAGATCAAAGGAGATTCTCCTTCTCAAGAGATGTCAGCTTCTATGAAACAGTCTTTCCTTTTAAAACCAAGCTATTTTCTGAATCTGATCTGGACAAAACAAACTCTTTAAATCATTCAAACTTTTTTGATATTTATGAACTTTCAAGTGATATAAATCCCGATGATGAAGAGAAGGAAACTGTTGATCCTGTACCTGAGACACAACAACACAGTAGCTCCAATGAGCCAGTTGATGTTGCCGATACTCAGCAATCATCCTTTTTAGATGACATGGCTAATGGTCAACATCATAGTGAGTCTAAAGATGAGTCTGTGAGGGTTGAGTCCAGTGGTACAAATGATGAATCAGTCCTTCCTGAGGGTAACCAACCTAACCTTAAAAAAAATCCGCTAGACATTTTCTGCCCCAAAAAGATTTAATGACTTTATTGTTGGTAACGCTAAATACAGTTATGATAAGGTTGTTAGCTATGCAAACTTGTCTAGTGATAATGTGTGTTTTGCTGTGAACTTGAATAGAATTGTTGAACCTTCAAATTATAGAGAAGCATGTAAAGATAAAAGGTGGTTGGATGCTATGAATGATGAACTCTCTGCCTTATATAGTAATGACACTTGGGACGTAGTTGAACTTCCTAAAGGGAAGAAACCAATTGGGTGCAAATGGGTATACAAAGTTAAATATAAATCAAATGGTGAGATTGATAGGTTTAAAGCTAGGCTTGTTGCCAAAGGCTTTAGTCAAGTTGAGGGCATAGATTTTGAGGAGACCTTTCCTCCTGTTGTCAAAATGGTCACAGTCAGATGTGTCATTAGTCTATCAGTGCAAAATAACTGGCCCATTTATCAACTTGACGTCAATAATGCCTTTCTTTATGGCAACCTAAAGGAAGAGGTTTATATGAATCTTCCTGATGGTTTAAATGTGGATAATAAAAACAAAGTTTGTAAGCTAAAGAGGTCACTGTACGGCTTAAAACAAGCCCCCCGTATGTTGAATGAAAAACTTGTTCAAGTCCTTGTTAAGATTGGTTTTGTCAATCTAAGTGTGACCACTCTATATTCATTAAATCTAATAACCTTGCGTTTATTGCTTTATTGGTCTATGTGGATGACATTGTGTTGACCGGAAATAATCCTGTTGAAATTGATAAAGTCAAATCCTTATTAAAGAAGGCATTCCAAAGCAAAGATCTTGGCTTACTAAAATATTTTCTTGGCATTGAAGTCATTAAAAATAATGAAGGGATTTGTCTCTCTCAAAGAAAATATTGTATGGATCTTTTAAATGAATATGGGATGAGCGGATTTAAGCCGTTCAACTGTCCCATAGAACAAAACCATATTTAAAACTGAGCAAAAATGAATAATTAAAGGATGTGAGTGTCACTGAATATCAAAAACTTGTAGGCAAACTTGTTTACCTATCTCACACTCGTCCTGACATTGCTTACACCGTTCATTATCTGTCTCAATACATGCACAAACCAACAGAAGCACACTCTCAGATAGCCTTTAGGCTGCTGAGGTATCTAAAAACGTTCCTGGTTGTGGTATCATGTTTAAACAAAGTGATTCGTTTCAATTATATGCTTTCCGATTGGGCTAAGTGTGTTGACAGCAGAAGGTCTGTCACAAGGTTCTGTATCTTTCTTGGAAACTCCTTAGTTTCTTGGAAAAGCAAGAAACAAAGTGTAGTTTCCCGCTCTTCTGTTGAAGCAGAATACAGATCCATGTGCAGTGCCTCTTGCGAAATATTGTGGCTAATAAATATTCTAAGGGAACTGTGAGTTAAAAATACCCTTCCAGTGACCCTGAGATGTGACAATAGTGCCGCCATTTCTATAGCTACAAACCCGGTGTTTCATGATAAAACAAAACATTTTGAAGTTGATTTATTCTTCCTGCGAGAGAAGATAGCTGCAGGTATCATAAAAACATCTGGTATAAAATCTGAGTTCCAGAAACATCTGCGAGAGAAGTTGATGTTCTTGTATTGATCTGAGAAGAAGTTGCTGAATAAAACCTGCACTTTATCTTTGTATTTTGGTTTAATCCTTGAAGTTCATGCACGCGCGCGACCGCACGTGTGTACGCATGTTTGCGCGTGTTGGGGTCCAACCTAATAATTTCGGACCAAGGAAATCGGACCCCAAATCCAGACTTGAGTTTCAAACTTCTCCCACAATGTGCAAAAGTCAGTGGAGTTTGCCACCTCATTTCAGATACAAAAAACACATATTGTAGGTACTCTAAATTATACATATTTTATATCAATATTTCTTGCGCTTTTGAGTAGCTTTTGATTCTTTTATTGATTATTACTCGTATTCAGTTCATATGTGGAGTTTGGTTAATTTAAACGAAACGAGCTAAAACATTAAAACAGTATGGACGCTAAATAAAAATGAATCGTGTATGTCAAATTAATTGAAAGATCATTTAATATTATATAAATTACATTATTCAATTGGTTACAATATAAGAATCTTATTTCTTTTTTGTCTAAATCCATTTAAATTTTTTGTGTTGTACAAGCCAACAAGGAATTAATTGGTGACAACAATTAGTAGGAGGAAATTTGTAATTGGATATTTTGGAAGGAAGAATTACTGGGCTGCCATAATAAGATACAAATAGAGGATGCAACCGGGTTTTTTTTTAATATTTGGGTTTGGGTATATAACCAGGTGAATATGACCGGGTTTTGAATTTTCGGATATTGGGTATACCCAGGTCAGGTTCGTGTCCGGGTTTTGGTCAGAAAATCTATACCTGTGTACCCAGGTTCGGGTAGGGTTCGGGTTCTGGTTTTCAGTACCGGGTATTAGAATACCCTATTTCCGGGTACGGTTCGGGTATTGGTCGGGTATTGATCGGGTATGGTTCGGGTTCGGGTATAGATCGGGTTTTTCGATTATTTTTTGGCATATAACATAGAAATATAATGGAAACTTTTATTTTTACATATTGTAGGCCTTGAAATCTACCCAAAAAAACCTCACACAAGCTCTAAATGTTTAATAAAAAGTTATTGTACACAACGGGTCCGAGTATTATGAAAAACCAGGTCCAGGTATTATGAAAACCCGGTTACGGGTATTACGAAAACCTGGTTACGGGTATTACGAAAACCCTGGTACGGGTTTTATGGAAAACCGGGTATGCTGAAAACCCGAGTAGAAACCGGGTACGAAAAACCCGGGTTCAGGTATTGAACAGAATATGCATACCTGGTCCCTACACTACGGGTAGGGTAAGGTTCAGATTCGGGTTTAAAAAAACCCAGTTTTCTAATACCCGGGTTCGGGTTTTTTTCCATATTCAGGTCCATATTTTTTTGTGCACCTCTACATACTTTGTGCACCTCTACATACAAATACCACATAATCTATTATATACCATCAATTTGAAACATGTTAGTGCATAGTGAGTTTGTACATGTTGCTTAGTGATTTTTTTGTGCATAGTTGTGTTGTCCATGACTTTTTTGTGCACCTCTACATACAAACACCACATGATGCTAAATGTGTATAAATTTGTAAAATAAATTATATACTATCAATTTGCATGTTAGTGCATATGTGGTTTGTACCATATGTTTATTAGTTTGTTTATGTTGTATTGAGTTGTATCATGTGTTTAATTTGTAGTTTTTTTGGGTATTAACTTTGGGTTTTATTTTGTTTGGCTTCAAAAATATCAATTTGAAACATGTTGATTTAAGTCAA
Organism: Scalesia atractyloides; assembly: GCA_947069175.1. Lineage (NCBI taxonomy): Eukaryota > Viridiplantae > Streptophyta > Magnoliopsida > Asterales > Asteraceae > Scalesia > Scalesia atractyloides. The sequence continues at coordinate 80,341,441 of CAMTDV010000019.1, read as the reverse complement.
ATATAATATGTTTGCGTTTTTATTATATGTATGTTTCGTAAAAAAAATCTCGATCCGAGTGGAGTCAAATTATCGTTTCTTTGTTCCCTTTCTTCGAAAGCTCTAATTGATCCGTTTTGATTACACTTGTCAGTTTTTCTTTCATACCCGTTTGGTTTTCTATGTATGAGTTGGGTCACATATAATACGTTATGAATTTGGTTTACTTTACGTTTAGATCCAATCACAATGCTTATACAGGTTACATTCAGTTTAATTGGATACGTCGAAACGCGTTTTCATATGATTAATGCATCACATAACGTTTGGACTAATCCATTCAATGTTTACAATATCATCGGCCAGTGGCGGAACTAGAAGAGAAATTCAAGGGTATCCTGATTTTTTTTACCTAGGGTCATACACTAAAGCCCTTATGGGCCATATGCGGCTGGTAAAAATAGGCCCTTAAAATTTTCTTTTGCATGTCATTCCTGTGCGGCTAGTAAATATATAATTACTAGGTTACAGACCCACATGTTGAATAAAAAATATTAAACACTAGTAATAAGATTTAGGAATTACAATATGATATTTTGAGATAAGGTGAAATTACGTGTTAATCAGGCATACATACATGTGTTGTGATATATTGTTAATCAACCTTTATTAATCCATATTTATAATATACCGTCCCTCTCTAATAAAATGAGAGCATGAATTTTATTTTTACATTTTAAAGCATACGTTGATTATCATTTATTTATGGGTGCACCACACATACGAGAATGTTATCAAGTACTTTTTTTTGTATAGGATGTTAAAACTAATTTAGAACTTTTATAGATAATACTTATTAAAAGGCTAAATATTAAATGAAGTCTGATTACTCAATGCATCTAGCGGGTTACAATCGCGCTCTAAGGCAGCGCAACCCGATCCTTACTCCATCGATTTTTAACCAAATATAATAAAAACGTTGACACAATGATAAAAATACTTTAAAAATATTTAAGTATTGATATATAAACCCAAAAAAAATTATGATTGTGATTATTTTTATAAATATATAACGTCACATGTTGAATTCTTTTATATTGTAAAAATTTAAAGTATGAAATAAAGCTGGTTAAAGTTCTTGATAAACATGTAAATAAAAATTCTCATGTTGGATTTAATAAAAAGAAAATCATGATTATTATTTTATATCTTTAAATTAGTACACGGAAAACCAAAATTAATATATCTAAAAAAAACTTTATTTTATATCTTTAATATAAAAAGTACACGGAAAACCAAAGTTAATATATCAAAAAAAACTTTTTTTTATAATATAAAATAAAGTTTTTTTTTCAAATCAAAGTTAAATTAGTCTACACCAAAGTTAATATATCCTAAAAAAACTAATATGTGACATATTTTCAAAACTAAGATAGTCAAACTTCATTTAATAATATAATGTAGAGTTCTGAACATATTGCCTTTTCGTTTACTCCTCAATACACAGGGCTCCTATATATTTATATATACATATTATTATATATATTAATTCACATTATGCTAATTACAATTAATTGTATTGGTTTTATGTTTTGACCAACCCAAGTTCTATATTTTTCAATTTGACACTAGGTTTCCTCTTATAGGTTAGCATATTATGGTTGTCATTATCCATTTCTTTATTTTTTTACCTTTATTTTATTTACACTTTTTTATGAGATATTGTGAATATGTTAGTTTATTTTTTATTTTTATAAAATTTCTTATATCTTAGTTCAACTTTTATTTATTAGTTGTCTCAAAATATTTAATATTTCCCTATTTGAATTGTATAAGTCAATTATTATTATTATTATTATTATTATTATATTATTATTATTATTATATTATTATTATTATTATCACACCAACATATATACAATTATTTAATTGACGAATCAAACTTATATTGTTCAGCTGAACGACTAAAACATTGGTATTAATATTTATTTTATTGTTTTCTATATAAATTTTGCTAAAATGGCTCCAGCTTATATTGTCCTAATAATATCGATTCAGTATTGATATTTGTTTTTTATCGCTTTTGATTACTATATCGAGTTCCACTATTATACCGATATTATATTAAACTGAACCGATACCGATTGAATTCTCGCCGCAACGCGCGAAGAAATTTTTTACTGGTTTTCTAACATTTCTAAGCTATGAAGGTTGTACCATATGCTTGATTAATGTTCCTTTGTAATTTGTGGACACTATTTTTAGAGCTCATAACCACTCCCCTATTTTACTTATTTTACCCCAAACTCATTTTACCCCAAACTCGTACACCCATTTAAAGAGAGAGAGAGAGAGAGAGGGGGGGGAGAGTACAACGGCTTCAGAGAGTGGATAAAAAAAGAGACCGATGAAAAGAAGAGGAAACCGGCCACCCAAATCCGATGAAGGGGCACGTACGGTACCACTACTCGCTACCGGAGGACGAGGGTTCCATCAGTGATGTCGGTTCGGCGATGGTTGTTCTGTTCCCATGGTTCAGGTGGGCACGAGGTTGGCCGGCGACGGCTGAAAACTGGAACTAGGGTTCCGATGGTATCCATGTGCAGATCTGGTATACACTAAAAGGCAAGTTGTGATTGTTGGTCATTTCTTTCCTTATGACCTACGAGTGATGTTTCAAAACAATTTATTGTTTTTTAAAGGGTTTTTTTTTGGCTAAAAGTCAGTTACATAATATGGTTATGTTTATAATTTAGCATATGTAAAATTTATAATATCCATGTTTTTAACCAGAATGGGAAACGACACTCGCATGCTTAACTCATTGCTATTTTTGCCATTGGTCTGGTGCTCTTTTATTTACATAACTTATATGAACTATGAAGTTTTGATTAGATTCTTGAAATTTGCAGAGTAACCAATATATTGTTCATGCTCTTGAAAGGAATTTGCTTCAAGTCACAGATGGTGGTTGTCTACGCTATGCAGTTAATGCGGTAAAATATCGGATGGATATCGATGAAGGGCCGATATTGAAGATATAGGTTATCTCGGTGAGATATCGCTACCATTAATATAATGCAGAATTTATATATATACAATTTAACACTAATAGTTCAGTCAATATCGCCGATAGTATCGATACTAATATTCTGACCGATTTTTTACTAGAGGACCGATATATCACCAATATTAACTGCATAGTTTGTACATCTTAGTTTAGAGTTTGTAAAGTGTGTTGGTTGTTACACGTGTTACATAACGTGGCGATTGGATTGTGCTTTCTTTTGGTCTTTCTTTTTCCACAGATGGTTCTTGTTTATATAATAACTATTAATTTCATCTTCTTCTAAGTTAGCCGCTGCAAGTTTGGTCGACCAGAAATTTCATTTCCGACAACTAGAAGAATATGATTTCATCTCATCTTTACCTATACTCAGGGGTATCCTAATATCTGAAAAAGAAAATTACACTTTACCGAGAAAGTTGAGAGATATCCCAGCTACCCCTAGCTTCCATATAGGCCCACCCCTGCCCGAAGCGCAACGCGCGCGAGTGTTAATGCTAGTTATTAGTATAAAAAATACCATATGAATCACCGCACGTAAGCTGACAATAGCCGCCCTCAAAAGAATTGCATTCTTTACACTATGCCAGCAGATCATTTTATTTACTAAACGAGGTTATAACCCCGTGTAACACACGGGTTAAATAAATGTAATTCTATATACTTCACAATAAAAATAAATTATGCTTTAAAAAAGATGTGTATTGCACAAACTGAATAAAACCATGTATCATATGGCTTACAAGTCATCTGTTAACACATGGAGTCGTCAAGACATGCCTTTAAAAATGAACTTTGATGTGAAATTTATAAACCTTGTTAAGTTAATTTTAAAACATATTTGTTTGTTTTCCCACCTTTCTCCTACTTATATAGGCAAAAGATCAAATACAAATAGCCTTATCGTACAAAACGTACGAAAGGCATGAAAAAGTAAAAGAAACTCGGTGGCATTTTCATAATTATTTACTCGTAGAGTGTAACAACTCCAATTTTCGTTGTTATCTTTTTCTTTTTTTATTTCCGTTGTATCTACCAATTGTAATCCCGAGATTCGTTTATAAGAAAGTTATGTTAATTAAATTATGTTGTATTACAGTTGTATCGCATCTAATCGCTTATTAAACGCATCGCTAATCTAATCGCAATCACAAGTAGTTATGCTACTATATGAGCCGAGTGTGTTATTATTTAATAAACACTTGTGCCATCGCATCGCTTATCTCATCGCATTGCAAATCGCAGTTAATTATGTGGAATTACTTTTTATGTGTGCTATATTTGTTTATGTTATGGTTATAATCGCGATCGCAACGCTCTCACACGCACGAATCGCTAAATCGCATTATGGTATCAATTGCAACGCTTAATACAACTATCTAATACGAACCAAATCGACGAATGAACTCGTAACGCGAAATAATCAAACAAAACTTGACTATTAGGTCAAGTTCAGCCAAACTTGTATGCTACAAGTTCGCCCGAACTTGCCTAACCCTCACAACTCACCCAAAACTGACAAGTCCGCCCGGACTTGTCTGGAAACTCAAGAGAAACAACAAGTTCGCTAGAACTTGTAACAAGTTCGCCTGAACTAGCTACAAGTTCGCCCGAACTTGATGTCTGCTCTCCCATTCTCACCTCCACCTATAAATACTCAGCTCCATTGTCTCATTTGAACTTGCTGCAAGTTCGCCCGGAACTCTCAAAACCCGAAACCCTTTGTTTTCTAAGTAAGATTCAACCCGTTTTCAACTACAGCAACGTTCAACAACGCTTTACAAGGATTTTGCACAAGGCTTTACCTTCGTTTTCATCAAATCTCTTCTGTTTATGAAAATCTTCATCTTTTTATGCAAAACTTCTGTTTTTCACTCAGATCTATGCTTAGATCTGAGTAAAACCTTTAAAAACATTGATTTTTACACAATATTCGGACTAATAACGTATGTTTCGTTCACTTTTGAGTGGAACGAGACGTTGTCAAGCAAGATCTCAGATCCGGAAGCACAAGGACGAAATCGTCACTTTACACAAGCTGGACTAACCCGTACGAACCATCAAGTTCGCCCGGATTAGCCCGAGTTTCTGTAAAATGGCTAAGCTCGTTCCAAAAGACCTCTCCAGCCTAAGTTTTACTCAGTGGCTTAAGGTTGGAGGGATGAACACTCGATTTCCCCAGCAAACGACGCAAAAACGCACGATTTGGATGCCAAACCCATCAAGTTCGCTCGGAATACACCAAGTTCGCTCGAACGTGTCACCAGGTTGGTGACTAAGTTCGCCCGAACTTGGCCTCCCACGTCAAATCTGCAAAAATGGCACAACTTCGCCCGAACTATGTCCAATTCTTAAGAGAATTAGACAAGTTCGCCCGAACTTGTCTTCCCCAGTTAGCAGACCTTACAAGTTCGCCCGAACTTGTATAATTTCTTTGGAAATTAGACAAGTTCGCCCGAACTTGCCTCATAACTCAACAGGTTTTCACAAGTTCGCCCGAACTTGTATGGAAACATACAAGTTCGCCCGAACTTGTCCTCTGCCCAATCCAAACTTAACCGTTTCAGCATTTCGGAAGACTGATGCACTGCTGTTCGCTTACAGGCTGATCCGACACTCTCCGCAACTCCTCGTGGATCCCGTCTCATCTCTTAAAACGCACCCACAGTGAGTATACTTGAACCCCTTTTACGCTTAAATGCACTTTTGGGTGTCACATATGTTCGTATATCAAAATCACTTCACACAACTCTCAAACGCTTACTCCAACCCGCTGTTACATGATTATACGTGAAATCTGCTAAATTGTATGTATTGCTTGATTGCTTGTACGCCACCCTTAACATCATAGTATACTAGAGGTTGACCCACCACCCGGAGGCCCGGGGTTGTTAAGGCTCGCATTTTTATTTCGCATTTATTTTCTCTTTTAGGATGTGAACGCTTGTTCACATGCCTCGATCAATCACGGTTTGTTGGTTTGCATGAATCTAAGTAGTTACATAGTTCACATCTCTTACGTATGTCATGCGTGTATGCTAAACGCTTTTATATCTATTATGTACGCAAACCTATATGCTCACCTTTACTTAATTGTATTGACGTTTTATTTTAACACATGTGGCAGGTTGAGGACTTTAGCAATGGATGCTTAGTTTAGGTTTTTGTCTTAGAAAATCATGTAATAAATCTAGGTAAGATCGGATCGGATTTTATGTTTAAGAGATTATTTCGAAATGTAATGATTATTTGAAGATTGTATGAGTTTGATAGTATGGGATATTAAATGTTGATTATTGTCTTTAAAATGATCGTTATGGAATCTCTTGATCAATCTGATTCGCCTAGTGCCACTACCCCGATGTTTCCGCCATAGGTTGGGGTGTGACAGATTGGTATCAGAGCCATAACTATAGGGAAATTAGGTAGAATTGCCATGTTTTGCCTTAGACTATAGTTAGGATACCAAATCAGACCTATACGCATCGATTAATGCCGAAAACACGTACGAACAAACAAGTCCGCCTGAACTTGGGGTGACAAGTTCGCTCGAAATTGATCAAGTTCGCCCGAACTTGATCAAGTTCGACCGGACTTGACCAAGTTCGCCCGAACTTGCCTGTCCCCTCAACAACAAACAAGTTCGCCTGGATTTGACAAGTCCTCTCGAACTTGACATCATGCTGATGCCAAGTTCGCCCGAACTTGACCAGAATCCTTCGGCACGAACTTCTAAACATTGCTTTTCCTAAAGAAACCACAACACACGTGAAAAACGTTCGTATCACACAAAATGAGTGGTCAAGTCGAGAATAGGTGTGAAAACCGAGAACGCTCGATGAGATCATTCACTCCGCGCATCCTCTATCACACGAGATACCTTCGTTGAGTTAGGAGTGATATCCAAACCTCGACGAGAATCTCCATTTCTATCTAGTGGAACTCCCGATTTGATCAGTGAGCATAACCATAACTAGGAATGAGGTTGTTAAGTTAGGGGTGAAACCCGCATCTTAATAACTAGTTCCGCTCTTCGATTTTCAATCTCACCAAAGTCTCGACTATTTTGATGACTCGGAACACGATGTAACTGGAAGGATAAATGCCGTTAACCATTGTACGGCGAGAGCATTTGTCTATTAGGCCAAATCGTGTGTCCGAACTCAAAGAATTTTCGAATCACTTTGGGTAGTCAACGTCTCAAAACCCAGGACGCTCCCAATTGATTTAAGCATATTATCTTCGATTTTACGCATCATCGAGTTTATCATTATTTATGTGTTTAAATTTTGAGAATTTTCGCTTTATTCGATTTCTCGCTTTATCGATTTCTCGATTTATCGCTTTACGCTCCATAAACGCAAGCACTACTCGCACCGCTCTCGTAATCTAAAACGCAAATTAATACACCAACCAAACTAAAACGCTCATCTCTCTTACGCATATGTTCTCATACGCGGTATTACTCGCTTATATCTCGCTTATACGATTCGCATCTCAAACGCGCTACGCTTTACTTATAAGAAGGTGAATACGTGCAAAGTATATGCTGACGTGAATTATGTGACTACGTGCTTACGTGCTTATGTGCTATGTGCTTATGTGCCTATGTGTTCACTTGCCTACGTGTTTATGTGGTTTTGTGGCTCGTATGAATAATAATAATAATAAATATTTTAAACATAAACCTATTATAATCGAATCTCATCCAATCAAATCCTTTATGTAGATGGCATCAATGGGATCTCGCACTCGCCGCATCGCTCAGTGCAACAACGCTGACAAACGCATCGCCTCTCTTGTAGCCAAGGAAATGGCTAAGGTGATCCCACAAATAGTCAGCGAGATCCATGCCGCTAGCAGCAATTCATCGGTCGATTCCAAAGCCGACACGCCCAAGACTTCCTTCAGCTTTAAGTAGTTCAAAGCTTGTGGACCTCTTACCTTCTCAGGCACCGAAGGACCGAGTGCCATGTTTCACTGGTTTGATGTTATAGAGGTCACATTCCGTCAGAGTGGGTGTCCCGAACCCCTTCGCACAATTAACGCCACCGGCGTCTTCCAGTCCAGGGCTCTCGACTGGTGGACTGCGGAGCGTAACAAGAGGGAAACGATGAAGCCTACGCACTCACCTGGGATGAACTTAAGACAATCATGATCAAGGAATTTTGTCCTCCCTTTGAGATCCAGAAGTTGGAAAACGAATTTTGGGGAATTAAGCAAGACAGACCTGACAATACTGGTCTAACAACTCGTTTCAAACAGCTGAGCATTATCTGTCCCGGTCAAGTGGACACGACCGAGAAAGCAATCAAGAAATACCTCAACGCTCTGCCCGACTGCGTCGATGACTTTGTTCAGGCAGCTCGCCCTGCTACTATTGAGCAGACCTACCAGCTAGCCGCAGAGATCAATGACAAACGGGTTCAGTCTGGTTACTTTAAGAACAGCAAGGTCGCAAACCAGGCCATCACCGAATCAACAGCTCCTACCGATCAGCCTCGAGAGTCAAAGAACAGTCGCCGTGGTCGCAAAAGGGAAAACCCGAGCAAGAACTTTGCCCTTACTGCTCTGCAAAACCCTCAGCCACTCCAGTCTGCAGCACCAAATGCACCGCCGGCAAAGCGTGCGTATACTGGCCCGCATCCTTTGTGCTCAAAATGCCCCTATCATCATGCGGTTGGAGGCAATTGCCTATTCTGTACCAACTGCAACATCTACGGCCACTTTACTGTCAGTTGCTGTTCAGGCCCTCGTCAGTCAGCTCCTCCAGCACCAGCAGCACCAGTTTTACCAGCTCCTCCTCAGGCCAATCAGCAGCAAGCTCCAAAGGCACATGCCTGTTACACGTCCGAATCATTTCAGTAACGTCTGCCCAAACAAACCTGTGAAGCAGGAGCAGCAGCAACAACAGCCACCACAGCCTCAGCAGCAGCAACAACAGGCTGCACGTGGACGAGCCTTTAACCTCAATCATCGACAGGCTCAGAACGACAACAACGTTGTCAACGGTACGTTCCTTGTCAATGGTATTTATGCTTCATGTTTATTTGATACTGGTGTCGATAATTGTTTTGTGTCGTTAGAATTCGAAAAGGTTTTAAAAGGTAAACGTGCAAAACTCCCGAAGACTTTCGATGTGGAAGCCGCCACCAGAAAAACCGTTACCGTTAACTCTGTCCTACGTGGTTGTTCTCTCGATCTCAACAACCACATCTTCTCGATCAATCTCATGCCTATGCAGTTAGGTAGCTTTGATATCATAGTAGGTATGGATTTTCTTCGTGAAAACTATGCTGAAGTTGTTTGCTTCGATAAAATGATTCGCTTCCCTCTCTCGAACGGTGATCAACTCCATGTCTATGGTGAAACTCCCTTAAAGAAGTTAATGCTTTTGTCGTGTACTCGAGCACACAAATGTTTGCAAAAGCAATGCGTTGCTTTTCTAGCCCATATCGTGAACCCGGAGAAAGAAAAGAAGACTTTTAAAGACGTTCATGTTGTTCGCGAATTTCCTAAAGTCTTTCCCGACGATTTACCCGGTTTACCCCTACTCGAGATGTTGAATTCCGTATCGATTTAGTTCCCGGTGCTACTCCTGTTGCTATCATCTCGCACCTCAGAAATGTGCGAGCTATCTAGCCAACTTCAAGAGGTTCTTGATAAAGGTTTTATACGCCCAAGCACTTCACCGTGGGGCGCCCCCGTTCTTTTTGTGAAAAAGAAAGATGGGACGTTTTGGATGTGCATCGATTATCGTGAACTTAATAAGCTTACGATAAAGAACCGCTACCCTCTTCCCCGAATCGACGACTTATTTGATCAGCTTCAAGGTGCTACTTGCTTTTCTAAGATCGACTTACGTTACGGTTATCATTAGTTGTGCGTATTGGAAGAAGACATTCCGAAAACTGCCTTTCGTACTCGTTATGGCCATTTTGAATTCGTGGTCATGCCCTTTGGTCTCACAAATGCACCCGCGGTCTTCATGGATTTGATGAACCGTGTGTGTAAAGCTTTCTTAGATCGTTTCGTCATTGTGTTTATTGATGACATCCTAATTTACTCGAAGTTGAGAGACGAACACGCGCGTCATCTCTGTTTAGTCCTCGAACTTCTCCAAGGTAATCTCCTTTATGCTAAATTCTCTAAATATGAATTCTGGCTCGAAGAAGTCCAATTTCTCGGCCATATCGTTAATAGTCAAGGAATTCACGTCGACCCTACAAAGATCGAAGCCATCAAGAGTTGGATTACACCGAAAAATGCATCCGGAATTCGTTCTTTTCTCGGATTGGCGAGTTACTACCGTCGATTCATCGCTGACTTTTCGAAAATCGCTGTTCCACTTACCGCTTTAACTCATAAAGACAAACATTTCGTTTGGGATTCCAAACAAGAGGAAGCCTTCCAAACTCTCAAGTGTATGTTATGCAACGCCCCCATACTCGCTCTTCCCGACGGAAACGACGAATTCGTTGTTTATTGCGATGCCTCTGATCTTGGTCTTGGTTGTGTTCTCATGCAACGAGACAAGGTTATCTCGTACGCATCTAGACAACTCAAGATCCACGAGAAAAACTACACAACCCACGATCTCGAACTCGGTGCAGTTATTTTTGCATTGAAGATATGGTGACATTACCTTTACGGTACCAAGTGTACGGTCTTCACCGACCATAAGAGCTTACAACATACTTTAATCAAAAGGAACTGAATATGCGCCAACGCCGATGGGTTGAACTTCTCAACGATTACGATTGTGAGATATGTTACCATCCTGGCAAAGCAAACGTCGTAGCCGATGCTCTAAGTCGACGAAGCTATGTGTATAGTGTTCGTGACTCTCAAGCTTTAAATGATCTCGAAATTTTGATTCGCTCCGCCCAGTTTGCTTGTTTTAACGAGAATACCCTGCAAGATGAAATGAAATGTGGTGCCGAAACTCAGCTTATTGTTAAACCAAATGGTATCCATTACTATCTCGATCGCATTTGGATTCCTACCCGTGATAACCTTCGTGAATTGCTAATGACCGAAGCTTATAAATCTCGATATTCCATTCACCCCGGAGTCGACAAGATGTACCAGGACCTTCGTCCTAAGTACGGGTGGCCGGGCATGAAAAAGGATATCGCCGTTTACGTCTCAAAGTGCTTAACTTGTTCGAAAGTAAAAGCCGAACATCAAAGGCCCTAGTCGACACGGGATGCCTCGTGACATCATCTCTGACCGCGACGGTCGCTTTACCTCACGTCTCTGGGAGACTTTTCAATCCGCTCTCGGTACTACGCTTAATCTCAGTACCGCTTTTCATCCTCAAACCGACGGTCAGACTGAGTGCACGATCCGCACTCTCGAAGACATGCTTCGTGCGTGCATCACAGATTTTAGTGGTAATTGGGATACGCATTTTACCTTTAATTGAATTCTCGTACAATAATAGTTATCACACCAGCATTCAAATGGCTCCTTTTGAGGCACTGTATGGAAAAAAATGTCGCTCGCCGATTGCATGGCACGAGATCGAAGAAGCACAAATCACCGATCCCGAGCTAATTCAAGAAACGACAGACAAGATCCTCCAGATCAGAGACAATCTCTTGAAAGCTCGGAGTCGTCAAAAGAGTTACGCCGATAAACGCCGCAAGCCCCTACAATTCGAAGTTGGAGATCACGTTCTCCTAAAGGTTGCACCTTGGAAGGGAGTGGTCCGCTTCGAAAAGAAAGGAAAGCTAGCGCCACGATACGTGGGTCCATTTAAGATTCTGTAAAGAATCGGCAAAGTGGCCTACCGACTCGAATTACCGGAGGAACTCAACAACGTCCATCCGACTTTCCACGTGTCTAACCTCAAGAAGTGCCTAGCTGAAGAGAATCTCCATGTACCCCTCGAAGATCTGCAAATCAACGAGACTCTCCATTTCATGGAAAAGCCTGTCGAGATCATGGACCGAGAAACCAAGAAACTACGGCGATCTCGCATCCTATCGTGAAGGTCCGATGGGAAGGCAAACGCGATGCCGAGTTCACTTGGGAATTGGAAAGTGACATGAAGGCTAAGTATCCACACCTCTTTGTTACGGCCACTGCTTAAATTCCGAGACAAAATTTCCTAAAGTAGGGAGACTGTCACAACTCCAATTTTCGTTGTTATCTTTTTCTTTTTTTATTTCCGTTGTATCTATCAATTGTAATCCCGAGATTCGTTTATAAGAAAGTTATGTTAATTAACTTATGTTGTATTACAGTTGTATCGCATCTAATCGCTTATTAAACGTATTGCTAATCTAATCGCAATCACAAGTAGCTATGCTACTATCTGAGCCGAGTGCGTTATTGTTTAATAAACACTTGTGCCATCGCATCGCTTATCTCATCGCATCGCAAATCGTAGTTAATTATGTGGAATTATGTTTTATGTGTGCTATATTTGTTTATGTTATGGTTATAATCGCGATCGCAACGCTCTCACACGCACGAATCGCTAAATCGCACTATGGTATCAATTGCAACGCTTGCTACAAGTTCGCCCGAACTTGCTACAACTTCGCCCGAACTTGCTACAACTTCGCCCGAACTTGCTACAAGTTCGCCCGAACTTGCTACAAGTTCGCCCGAACTTGATGTCTGCTCTCCCATTCTCACTTCCACCTATAAATACTCAGCTCCATTCTCTCATTTGAACTTGCTGCAAGTTCGCCCGGAGCTCTCAAAACCCGAAACCCTTTGTTTTCTAAGTAAGATTCAACCCGTTTTCAACTACAACAACGTTCAACAACGCTTTACAACGATTTTGCACAAGGCTTTGCCTTCGTTTTCATCAAATCTCTTCTATTTATGAAAATCTTAATCTTTTTATGCCAAACTTCTGTTTTTCACTCAGATCTATGCTTAGATCTGAGTAAAACCTTTAAAAAACATTGATTTTTACACAATATTCGGACTAATAACGTATGTTTCATTCATTTTTGAGTGGAACGAGGCGTTGTCAAGCAAGATCTCAGATCCGAAAGCACAAGGACGAAGTGACATCACTTTACACAAGCTGGACTAACCCGTACAAACCATCAAGTTCGCCCGGATTAGCCCGACTTTCTGTAAAATAGATAAGCTCATTCCAAAAGACTTCTCCAGCCTAAGTTTTACTCAGTGGCTTAAGGTTTGAGGGTGAACACTCGATTTCCTCAGCAAACGACGCAAAAACGCGCGATTTGGATGCCAAAACCATCAATTTCGTTCGGAATACACCAAGTTCGCTCGAACTTGTCACCAGGTTGGTGACTAAGTTCGCCCGAACTTGGTCTCCCACGTCAAAGCTGCAAAAATGGCACAACTTCGCCCGAACTCTGTCCAATTCTCAAGAGAATTAGACAAGTTCGCCTGAACTTGTCTTCCCCAGTTAGCAGACCTTACAAGTTCGCCCGAACTTGTATAATTTCTTTGGAAATTAGACAAGTTCGCCCGAACTTGCCTCATAACTCAACAGGTTTTCACAAGTTTGCCCGAACTTGTATGGAAACATACTAGTTCGCCCGAACTTGTCCTCTGCCCAATCCAAACTTAAACGTTTCAGCATTTCGGAAGACTGATGCACTTCTGTTCGCTTACAGGCTGATCCAGCACTCTCCGCACCTCCACTTAGATCCCATCTCATCTCTCAAAACGCACCCACAGTGAGTATACTTGAACTCTTTTACGCTTAAATGCACTTTTGGGTGTCACATATGTTCGTATATCAAAATCACATCACACAACTCTCAAACGCTTACTCGCAACCCGCTGTTACATGATTATACGTGAAATCTGCTGAATTTTATGTATTGCTTGATTGCTTGTACGCCACCCTTAACATTATAGTATACTAGAGGTTGACCCGCCCCCGGAGGCCCGGGGTTGTTAAGGCTCGCATTTTTATTTCGCATTTATTTTCTCTTTTAGGATGTGAACGCTTGTTCGCATGCCTCGATCAATCGCGGTTTGTTGATTTGCATGAATCTAAGTAGTTACATAGTTTACATCTCTTACGTATGTCATGCGGTGTATGCTAAACGCTTTTATATCTATTATGTACGCAAACATATATGCTCACCTTTACTTAATTGTATTGACATTTTATTTTAATATATGTGGCAGATTGAGGACTTTATCAACGGATGCTTAGTTTAGGTTTTTGTCTTAGAAAATCATGTAATAAATCTAGGGAAGATCAGATCGGATTTTATGTTTAAGAGATTATTTCGAATTGTAATGATTATTTGAAATTGTATGAGTTTGATAGTATGGGATATTAAATGTTGATTATTGTCTTTAAAATGATCGTTATGGAATCTCTTGATCAATCTGATTCGCCTAGTGCCACTACCCTGATGTTTCCGTCATCTGTTGGGGTGTGACATAGAATAATTATCAAAATAACCCTACAAATGATTTTCTAAGGTCATTTTGTAAAATGATCGTGTAGGGCAATTCTGTAGAGTATCATAATTACTTTACAAATGATTTTGTCGGGTAATTTTGATCTTGTAGGAAATCTTGTAGGGTAATTTTGATCTTGTAGGGTAATTACGAGTAACATAATTACGAATTGTCACCGCGTTTTTTTACCTTTTTATGTCTTTAGTAAGTTTTGTATGATAAGAGTATTTGTATAGGATCTTTAACATACTTATATATACTTATTTTTTTATAACTAACGATATATATTCATTATATATAGATAATTTTTTATCGTAATAATATAATAATGTGATCAGAATGATAAATCAAACATAAAAAGCCACCGATAAAGCATTGATATCGTATATATTAATCCAAAATATGATCTAAATGAATCAAATTTAAAGGAATATCAAATGCTAAGTTGTAAACCTCACAAATTCGAACTAATATACAGATAATCTCCATTATAGTATTAGAAATTACCCATAATAATATTTATCACTATTATTTTTTTATATTTTGGCCGAAACCAATTTTAAAGTTGATCAAACTTTTAAGTAAAAAATTAATAATTAATTTCATATTAAATTTGTTTGTAAAATTAATGATTAAGTTTTTCAAAACTTAACCATGAATTATGTATTTACAAATTCCAAACTTTTAAAAACAAAACATTAACAATGTATTTAAAATTTCCAAACTTTCTAAAAAAAATTAAGAGTTCGGCGAATAATAGTTTAAATTCAAGATATTTATAATCGTTTAGATAAATGTTTTTGAAAAAAAAGACATTTATCCCAAGTATTATCTTTAATAAAAAAAATTAGTATTTATATTTAAGTAGGATAAACTTTAATATTAGTTACTATTTAATTAATAGATAAGTATCAAAAGAGGCGGGAAAACACAAAATTAGATGTCTCCAATGAACGAACGTGTCACACATCGATTAATTACTTTATTATATAGTTTAAATTTAGATTTAGATTAGATTTATCCATTAACATTGAGAGCCCAGCCTAGAATAAACTTTAGTGAGTCGCTAGATAGCCTTTAATTCGTGAAGTTGTATTTTGAGTCCACTTATGATACCAGCCTGATGAAAAAAAAAAGAACCATATAGATACAATTCATAAAACCTACCGAAGGGGAACGGTTTACGACATCATACGGCACGATCCCAGAAACAAAATAGAGAGAGCGTTCAAGGGACGAATCAAGTGTGTTTGAAGAGAATGGAAGCATCGGTTTGACGATTAACGATTAAAGTTCATTGCTTTTCTTCGGGTTAGACTTGTTTTATTGTTTTTCGGTTTGTTTGAACTCGATACATTGAACATGTTTTCTGAATTATTAGACTTCCTATTCATTGTTGTTTCACCATCGATTATAAGTAGCTAAACTTGTTTTGGTTGCTTAGGTTGATGAACTAGACGAATTGTTTAATTGATTAACTTTTGGTTTTGAATGAATGTGTTGATTTATATGTTATAACTTAGAAACCCGATTCTAAATAATTGTGTGTTGCTGTTGATTGGTTTTATAATTTATTTGTTGGTTCGATTGCTCTAGAAACTTAGAAATATACTTTAGAACCGAGAGTCAGTCTAGGTTGTCAATCCTTCAATTTAGACCTTGAAAGCGAGAAATCTAATTCAAGTTTAATAATTGTTAAAAACCAATTAATTAAAATGTGCAATCTTTTCTAGAGGTGACAAATATAATATAGAATTACTAGGTTATTAGCTGGGTGTTGTTAGGCAGTTTGGGTGGCTGATAACTCGTGCTCATCTATTTATTCTCGTCTAGCGTTTCCTAGGGATTCGGTGTTCTTAGTTATTTCAACTTCATAACTTGAGGGTTTAGTATATAAATTATTTTATACCTGATAGTTGTGGGATTTGGTGGTCGATAACTCGAGTCAGTCCATTCTAGCACTTCTTCACGTGTCTTGCTGTTAGATTTGGTTTACCTTCTGGGGTTTATCGGGTTAAACAGGGTCTTCATTCAAAACCAAGGTTAGGATTTTAATCACGAGCCTTGGGTTTCTTGCCTAGGTAACCTCTTTTTTCCATATCTGGTCGTAAATCCAGTTCTCCATTTCCTTTTGCTTGCCTGAATTCAGTCTGCATTCTCCATCTACCTGTGCTTGCTATACGTTTGGTTGTCTATTTGTTTAGTTTGTTTTTAGTTTAAAAACCCATATTCTCAACAACCAAATTATTAGGCCAGGGGTCGATAGAGGTCTAATATCAAAAGTCGCTATTATTGTGTCCACGGTTCGATACTCGGACTTACTTGTTTTAACTACTTTCTGTCACACCCCGACCCGCAGCGGATAAGGTGATCGGGGCATGATTGGGTTATCATCAAAGCTCATGACATTTATTAAATGTTTCATATTCATTAATACAAATTAAATGAAAGTTTACAATGATTGCTACAACATGATCTAACTAACAATCTAACTCTTTGTTCTCTTCTAAGGCATATCCTATGCTATCCTTGCTTCAACCTGTTCACCTGTATCATGTGTAAAAAGGTTTTTGGATCAACATAATGTTGGCGAGTGAATCCTATGGAAAAACATTTGAACAATTTATTTAAATTGATTGTGAAATATGTGCACAACCAATCATGAGTAAAATTAGATGTAACTTGATCAATAATCATAAGATGTTAAATGAAAACACTCATGAACAATAATGGAACAATTAAAGGCACGCGATGCTCAACTCGTCTCTCACGAGGAACTGAGGGGCCTGATGAATGAATTGCATAAACATGATAATATGAATAACACAACTACAAACAATATAAACTCAATGAAAACACACATGAACAATAATGAATTTGAATTGAAGCACGCGATGTTCTACTCGTTTCCCACGAGGAACTGATGGGCTTATTGTATGAGTTTCATGTAATTTGACAAACGGAAAATAAATCACAACAATAAATCAATCTAAGATTAAGTCATGATGTGGTATGGCACAAGTTTAAATAAATAAATTAATTAATTCATAACACATGACACACCCCAAAACGTGTAATTTAAAAGGGGGAATTGTAAGATTCACTCACAGTGGGTGCGTTCGGTTGATGATGATGAATGCACGCGAAGTGGTTTTAACCACGAGTGAGATTTAACCTAGATAAATCGCATTATGGTTTGGTGAGTAAACGGATTTTATTAAACTATTTTAGTAGGATTGTTGGGTGTATTTTTGTGAGTTTGAAACTATTTTCTAATCTTAAAAATGTTATTTTTAAGTATCTATAATTGATTTTTAATTAAAATAATTAAATAAAAATAAATAAAAAAATTATTATTTTTCTGACCGTTGACCGGCCGGTTGACCGTTGACCTGACCGTTGACCGGTTCGTTGACAGCTTATTGTGCGCTGAGTGAGGCTCGAACCCGAGACCTCTCGTACGCGTGCACGCAGCTCTACCAACTGAGCTACGTGTCTAACCCGTTATATATCCGATTTTAATTATATATATACACTAATTAGATTAAACCGAAAATCATTTTTATTTTAAAAACAATTTAATCGAAACGGTCATGCACACCACAGGTCTCGAACCCGTGACCTGTGGTTTAATATAACACACAGTCCACCGCTGGACTGTGTGTTCAACATGTTATATAACTTGATTTTTATTATACTTAAAGACAAATTACTTATTTCCTTTTCTGCCTTATTTAAAAAGAAAAGATAATTGTCCGAGTCGGTGCTGATGACCGGACTCGAACTCTTGACCAGTGATGTAAACAAACGCACAGTCCACCGCTGGACTGTGTGTCTAACTTGGTTATTATTCTGGTTATCAATATACTTAACATATAACTAAGGCGATCCGGTTCAGTTAAACAAAAACTTGATTTTTATTAAGGCAACGTGTGTGAAACGGGATTCGAACTCGAGACCTTTGCATAATTAACGTCTTATGTGCACACAGTCCACCGCTGGACTGTGTGTCTAACCCGATTAATATCATGATTTTAATTAAACTTATATGTTAACGAAAGTGCGTCGTCTTCTTCGTCAATGTTGAACCAGAAATCAGGTCTGACTGGTTCGAGTTTTTATTCAAGTTTCAATGGTGTTTTAGGTTAATTACTAGTAAGATAGAAGTGAAAAAGAAAAAGAAACTGAGCGGAGATTATACCGACTGGATCCTCTGTTTTCCGGCAGAACTCCGGCGACAGAATCCAACTCCGGCTACGGGTGTCTGGCAGCAACAAGTCTCCGGAAATCTTGGAAAGAGTATTGGTAACTTCGGTAAAGGTTTAGGGGATTCAGTGAAGTTCAGAAATAAGAAAGTCGGTTTTCCGGCGATGAGCAGGGAACTTCCGGCGAGAAAAATTACGCCGTGAAAAGATGTGATTTTTTAGCGAAAAGGTTTGCAGACGATTGTGGGTCAATTTATAGGAGAAAACAAGATGTATTTGGTCTGGTTTTGGGCTGGGTTCATCAATTCAAGTTTTCCGGCGGTTTTGAATTTGGTCGCGGACTTCAAACATCGGTTATAACCGATATGTGATTAAAGGTTTACGTTATAACGTAAATCGTAGTTAAGATTCGCGGAAATTCCGGGATTCCGACGACTGAAACGATTGGGCGCCGGTTTTGAATTCGTAAAGTCACTATATCAATTAACTGATTCTAATATTCATCAAACATAACAAGCGGCGCAGTGGTTTGTGTGTGAGGTGTTAAGTCACTTAGTGACTCGGTACAGACCCGGGTTCGAAACCCGGCAGATGTAATTTATTTTTATTTTGCGATTTTGACGGTTTTTCAAAAACTAAATATATATTCACGTATAATAATTGATTACGGATCGTTTAAAAATGTTTTGGACATTTAATTCGAAACGAAAATTTTGACTGACTGTTCGGTTACTAAGCGGAGCGGGTTTGGTAAATCCGTTTTTGACGGATGTTACAGTATCCCCTGCTTTTTAGAAATTTCGTCCCGAAATTTAAATAATGATATATTTTGACTATAAGAATGATGATGTTTTGTTTGACAGTTGTATGCTTTAGCAAAAATGAGGGTTTAAGTTTTTTTTGTTCGAGGCGGTAACGTTCCTTGTAAAGGTTAAGTACCCTATTCAGGAATCGCTTTTTGTTGCCTACTGTATGAATATTGATAAAGAGGAATGATTCTCTAAAAAATGATATCATGCATAAGAGTTTAGATACGTTTGGGAAAAATATGGTTATATCCTAAGGCAAAACTTCTAACACTACAATCTACATGGAACATAAATAAAAACACAACAGCTGATATCCAAACATGAATGAACACATCAGCAAATATTTGAACATGAATAAACATAACAGCAAATATTCGAACATGAATGAACACATCAGCAAATATTTGAACATGAATAAACACAACAGCAAATATTTGAATCCATATATGTTTGAATGATGGAAGTTCCTCTCTCGTTTGTTATGATGGAGAGGTTAATTTATGTAGAAATGGAACACAATCCAATCTCTTTAAATAACATGATGATATAAATGTATCACAAATTCCAACCAAGGCAAATAATAAATCCTACCTGGAACTTCTCATAACCGCCTGATAATGCCTATGATCCTTTGGCAAGAATACTTATATATAGGAAGTACCAGCGGCGTATCCACCATATTCTTGCCAAATTTTCATTAGTTTTATCCACAAGTTATGATTGGTTACCAAGAAACTAATAAATCCTACATAGAACTTCTCATAACCATCCGTTAATGCCTCTGATCCTTTGACAAGAATACTTATATATAGGAAGTACCAGCGGCGTATCCACCATATTCTTGTCAAATTTTCATTGGTTTTAACAGTGAATTATGATTAGTCCTATACTCTACAATCAATACAACAAACATAAATTACTGAAATGAAACATATCTGTGCGATCAAGGCTCAATCGAACGGAGCCGATCGTATTGCATGTACTGAAAATGAAATTGTGTGCTCAAGGCTCAATCAAACGGAGCCGAACATATTGAATGTACTGAAATTGAAATTGTGTGCTCAAGGCTCAATCAAACGGAGCCGAACATATTGCATGTACTGTATATGAATAACTTAACCACACAAACAGCCTATGCATGGAACCTCTCATAACCGCCTGATAATGCCTCCGATTATTTGACAAGAATACTTATATATAGGAAGTACCATCGGCGTATCCACCATATCCTTGTCAAATTTTCATTGACTTTATCCGCAAGTTATGGTTAGTTCAATGCGACTCTACTACCAACACCACAACCACAAGATACTGATAATGAAATTGTATGTGTGCTCAAGGCTCAATCAAACGGAGCCGAGCGTATTGCATGAACTGGAAATGAGAATAAATCTGTGTACTCAAGGCTCAATCAAACGGAGCCGAGCATATTGCATGAACTGGAAATGAGAATAAATATGTGTACTCAAGGCTCAATCAAACGGAGCCGAGCATATTGCATGTACTGAAATGAGAATAAATATTACGTAACCGATCAAGGCTCAACAAACGGAGCCGATCGTGCGGGCACACCCTGATCAACCCATAATAAAAGGGGATCAAACTCAACCTCGATGGATGGGGAGCTGCGGCCTCGGCAAAATCGTATACTGAAAACAATATATAATATATAATATCCACTGATTTCTCTAACAGTCTACACATGTGATAAAGAAAGACATAAGACTAAACAACAGGAGTTGAATCTGGATCTTCGGCGAAGAGGACTAGCTGAGTATCTTCGTTTGGGCCGTCATTATCTTCGACAGGATTGGCGTTGATATTGAAGACTCTTTCTCTAGCTGGTGGCATAGTGGTTGGGTTTTCTTGGTTTACTTGGTTAACTGGGTTTGATTGGGCTTGAGTGTTGATAATGTTAACCAATTGAGGGCATGTGTTTCTAAGGTGGGTAGGGTCGCCACAATTGAAGCAAGCTCGAGCATATGGAAACATGGGGTATTGAGGTTGGTGATAAGCTTGGGCCATGTTTTGAGTAGGGGAAAAGGTTTGGTCTTGAAAGGTGCGACAAACATTGCTCAAATGACCATAACGTCCACAAGTTGTACATAGCCGGCAAGGTAAAGTAAGGGGATGGTGATAAAAACAGTGGTTGCATTGAGGGTGAGGTCCAAGATATGGTTTCTTATTTGGGTAAGCTGAGTTGGGTGCCACTTGGGTGATTGGGACAGCTCGGATGGGTATAGCGTGAAAAACGGGTTGATTTCGTTGGGTAGCAGCGAAAAGTCGCCCGACTCTTTTCTCCTTAGGGTTGGGTTGAGAAGGGGATTCGGGTTGAGAAGGGGATTCGGGTTGAGAAGGGGATTCGGTGGTTTCAGTTGATTCTTTATCCTTCTTCTTCTCTTCCTCGAAGTCTTTGTTTCGGATTCGGTTCTCGGTGAGCTCTATTGCTAGCTCCATTGCTGCTTCCAAAGTTGCAGGCTTGGTACTTATCACGGGGTCTTGAATCTTTGACGGAAGTCCACGAATGTAGTGCTCGATCAAACGGTAGAGGGGAGTAAACATGTTGGGAACCATTTGATGTAATTCGAGGAACCTTTTGTTGTAGGTGGTGTGGTCTCCTTCCACTTGCTTCAATGAGTAAAATTCATCTTCTAGCTTCTTGATTTCGCTCCTTGGGCAAAATCGTCTGGTCATGATTTCCTTCAATTCGTTCCAAGTTAAGGACATAGCATCTTCCACACCTCGTTTGGCCTTCTCTGTGTTCCACCAAGTAAGTGCTATCCCATATAGTCGACCGGTAGCATAACGCACTTTGCGATCATCAGGGCAATCGCAATTCAGAAAAGTATTCTCCATTTCTTCAAACCAATGGAGGAGTGCGGTGACACCTTCAGTCCCTTTATATTTCGGAGGGTCGCATGATTTGAAATGCTTGTAGGTGCATTTAGTGGTGTTTGGGGAAGAGTTGAAAATGTTTTGGTTTACTTGATTGACAGGATTATTGGTAAGTGCTTGTTGAACTTGGATTACAATGTTGGGTATTACGGCAGCCATTTGTTGAGCGATTAAGGTAGCCATGCGTTCGCGGGCTTTTCCTGCTCTCATCTTCCTACGGGCGAGGTTAGAAGACATCTACAATGAATACATGACAAGGGTATGAGTTGGATGCTTTTGAGATCATGGGTCGCATTCAAGAATGAACATTCATAAAATAATTATACCAAAAATACTACATCCATAGGATGTCTTGGGCTTTGCTCGCTGTTAGGCCCGTCATGCCGCCATACTTTACCTTATGTAATCATGTGGGCCCCCATGAATTACCGGTTTTTCATATGGTTCGCACGGTTTCTGCCTGGTTGCGTACACAAAACCCGGTGAAAATCGAGAAATATGTATACAACGTGTGATGTTCGGAATGTGTCCAGGTGTAGACACGGTGACACCTCAAAGTAGGGTTAGTTCGAACGACGTTTGGTGTGGCATGCTTTGGCCTAATAGGTCCTTCGTACTCTCATCGTTGGTCCCCAGGTAGGCAAACTGGTCCGTTATATTGGATTTATACGAATGCCAGCCTAGACAGGACGTTCCGACTACCGGTACTTGTACCCTTCCAGTTACTACATGCCCGTCGCAGAACTTACTTTGATGAGAATTGAAAATTGCATAAAATCTTTGGATAATGAGAATATGAAAATAAATTGAACACATGAACATCGATATATGTATAATGAATATGTATATATGTATAATGAATATGTATATGAGCATGTATGTTTGACTGAAATGTAACAAATATGAAACAAATAAATATCACAAGTTTGTATGTAACCACTTAATCAATTTAAAATTTTAGGCAGACTATAGTATAGGCTCTAAGGGTCTAATAACCTATCCTATATCCCTATAGTCATGGCTCTGATACCAATCTGTCACACCCCGACCCGCAGCGGATAAGGTGATCGGGGCATGATTGGGTTATCATCAAAGCTCATGACATTTATTAAATGTTTCATATTCATTAATACAAATTAAATGAAAGTTTACAATGATTGCTACAACATGATCTAACTAACAATCTAACTCCTTTGTTCTCTTCTAAGGCATATCCTATGCTATCCTTGCTTCAACCTGTTCACCTGTATCATGTGTAAAAAGGTTTTTGGATCAACATAATGTTGGCGAGTGAATCCTATGGAAAAACATTTGAACAATTTATTTAAATTGATTGTGAAATATGTGCACAACCAATCATGAGTAAAATTAGATGTAACTTGATCAATAATCATAAGATGTTAAATGAAAACACTCATGAACAATAATGGAACAATTAAAGGCACGCGATGCTCAACTCGTCTCTCACGAGGAACTGAGGGGCCTGATGAATGAATTGCATAAACATGATAATATGAATAACACAACTACAAACAATAAAACTCAATGAAAACACACATGAACAATAATGAATTTGAATTGAAGCACGCGATGTTCTACTCGTTTCCCACGAGGAACTGATGGGCTTATTGTATGAGTTTCATGTAATTTGACAAACGGAAAATAAATCACAACAATAAATCAATCTAAGATTAAGTCATGATGTGGTATGGCACAAGTTTAAATAAATAAATTAATTAATTCATAACACATGACACACCCCAAAACGTGTAATTTAAAAGGGGGAATTGTAAGATTCACTCACAGTGGGTGCGTTCGGTTGATGATGATGAATGCACGCGAAGTGGTTTTAACCACGAGTGAGATTTAACCTAGATAAATCGCATTATGGTTTGGTGAGTAAACGGATTTTATTAAACTATTTTAGTAGGATTGTTGGGTGTATTTTTGTGAGTTTGAAACTATTTTCTAATCTTAAAAATGTTATTTTTAAGTATCTATAATTGATTTTTAATTAAAATAATTAAATAAAAATAAATAAAAAATTATTATTTTTCTGACCGTTGACCGGCCGGTTGACCGTTGACCTGACCGTTGACCGGTTCGTTGACAGCTTATTGTGCGCTGAGTGAGGCTCGAACCCGAGACCTCTCGTACGCGTGCACGCAGCTCTACCAACTGAGCTACGTGTCTAACCCGTTATATATCCGATTTTAATTATATATATACACTAATTAGATTAAACCGAAAATCATTTTTATTTTAAAAACAATTTAATCGAAACGGTCATGCACACCACAGGTCTCGAACCCGTGACCTGTGGTTTAATATAAACACACAGTCCACCGCTGGACTGTGTGTTCAACATGTTATATAACTTGATTTTTATTATACTTAAAGACAAATTACTTATTTCCTTTTCTGCCTTATTTAAAAAGAAAAGATAATTGTCCGAGTCGGTGCTGATGACCGGACTCGAACTCTTGACCAGTGATGTAAACAAACGCACAGTCCACCGCTGGACTGTGTGTCTAACTTGGTTATTATTCTGGTTATCAATATACTTAACATATAACTAAGGCGATCCGGTTCAGTTAAACAAAAACTTGATTTTTATTAAGGCAACGTGTGTGAAACGGGATTCGAACTCGAGACCTTTGCATAATTAACGTCTTATGTGCACACAGTCCACCGCTGGACTGTGTGTCTAACCCGATTAATATCATGATTTTAATTAAACTTATATGTTAACGAAAGTGCGTCGTCTTCTTCGTCAATGTTGAACCAGAAATCAGGTCTGACTGGTTCGAGTTTTTATTCAAGTTTCAATGGTGTTTTAGGTTAATTACTAGTAAGATAGAAGTGAAAAAGAAAAAGAAACTGAGCGGAGATTATACCGACTGGATCCTCTGTTTTCCGGCAGAACTCCGGCGACAGAATCCAACTCCGGCTACGGGTGTCTGGCAGCAACAAGTCTCCGGAAATCTTGGAAAGAGTATTGGTAACTTCGGTAAAGGTTTAGGGGATTCAGTGAAGTTCAGAAATAAGAAAGTCGGTTTTCCGGCGATGAGCAGGGAACTTCCGGCGAGAAAAATTACGCCGTGAAAAGATGTGATTTTTTAGCGAAAAGGTTTGCAGACGATTGTGGGTCAATTTATAGGAGAAAACAAGATGTATTTGGTCTGGTTTTGGGCTGGGTTCCTCAATTCAAGTTTTCCGGCGGTTTTGAATTTGGTCGCGGACTTCAAACATCGGTTATAACCGATATGTGATTAAAGGTTTACGTTATAACGCAAATCGTAGTTAAGATTCGCGGAAATTCCGGGATTCCGACGACTGAAACGATTGGGCGCCGGTTTTGAATTCGTAAAGTCACTATATCAATTAACTGATTCTAATATTCATCAAACATAACAAGCGGCGCAGTGGTTTGTGTGTGAGGTGTTAAGTCACTTAGTGACTCGGTACAGACCCGGGTTCGAAACCCGGCAGATGTAATTTATTTTTATTTTGCGATTTTTGACGGTTTTTCAAAAACTAAATATATATTCACGTATAATAATTGATTACGGATCGTTTAAAAATGTTTTGGACATTTAATTCGAAACGAAAATTTTGACTGACTGTTCGGTTACTAAGCGGAGCGGGTTTGGTAAATCCGTTTTTGACGGATGTTACACTTTCGACCGGTACATTTGTCGGTAGTGTGTAGTTTAGCAGGTTTTTCCAATTTTAAAACAGGTTTTAATTTAATTGATATACATTTCACACATCAACTCTCTCTCTCTCTCTCTTTCTCACACACACACACACATATATATATATATATATATGTGTGTGTATATGTATATTCTAATTTTGTTCCATACATGTGCATATCTCATGATAATTGTTACCTACAGATATGAGTACCAGGGCTGGTCATTGGGCCGACGACCCGAGGCCCAAATCTTCTAAGGGTCCGAAATCCTTTTAAAAAACTATATTCTCTCTCTCTTTCTCTCCATATATATATATATATATATATATGAGTGTTTGTGTAAATTATAGAGAGAAATCCTTGGTGAGTTAAGAAAACCAAGGAAACTCAAATAGGTAGACACAAAACATGCCATGTGTTACACTTTTTGACAGTCACATCGTTACATTTTTTATGAGTATGAATGTGTTACATTTTTTTAACGTTACATTTTTTTGAACTTCACCTGTTACATATTTTATGAGTTTTGATAGCAGTTTTTTCAATTTTTTCGAACTTCAACTGTTACAATTTTCAGTGTTTTCATAATTTACAAAGGTTTTTCGTTTTGCAGTGCATGTAACGATATGTTATATTCTTTTGGAAGGTTTTTTTTGTGTAACACTTACAGATAGACTCACTTTTGTGTCAGGCTATCAAAAGTTCTGAAAAAACACTTTTAGTACTTATTAATCTTTACCGTAGATTAAATGGATGCTTCATCTATTGTATGAAATCTAGCTCCAACAAAGCTCCAACAAATGGTTTGAAACCGGTTGACACATTTGGTCTCCAATGCCTAGTCCCATTAGGACTTTTGTAGAAGTTACTAGCAACCGATTCTCCACGTTTAGATAAATCATGAAAGTCAACCAATGCATGTAATATTAAACATGATATGATGACGATAATAACAACTGATTTAGCATGTATAATTCATCTAGTTATGCATATGAGAAGTTGCTTGTATCCACATAAAACCAACGGATAAACAAAAACCTTATTACAGTATACATATGTTTATAACAATAAACACGTAAAACTACTTGAAAATAAAAAATCTTTTTTGCAATGTACACGTACGTATAATGAAAATTTTAAACACTATACATTTTTGTATATATAAATATAAAACACTGGAATGACAAAACTTTTGCAATATATATACATACGTGTCTAGGACCCTATGTGTATAAATATAGAAATCAATTACTGAGTGGCATATGTCCTTCACCAAAACCATTACATTTAAACTATCCATTAATACCAACATATTTATATAAACAAGTGATACATGTTTATTCAAGAATCACGTAATAGTGCGTAAATGTAAATTTTATAAACCGAAAGAAAAGGGCATGTAGATTAGCAAACCATGATAGCTTGATGCTCCACGGTTGTACACATGATTGTTTTCTGCACTAGGTTGAACGTTGATATTAGAAACGGCCATAATATTGCGTGGATACGAAAGTATAATATATGTCTATCGGTAAAACTCAAGAAATCCAGTCGATTAGAATAGAAAAGAAACTGTGGAATATGTTTTTTGGATGACTATTGATTTTGAATTTTATATAATTTGAATCACAACAAAATATGAATCGGTTACCTAACATGGTAATTGATTTTGATAAATCTCTTTTAAAATTGGTATATAATTAAAAGAAATAACATTAACTTTTATATGGTTAATGACAATGTTACCCTTATAATCGTAAAATAAATCAATGGCTAGGATGAGTTCACAAATAAGAGGAGGTTCACTTGAGAAAAAAATTAATTTGAGAAAAAAAAATGAACAAATGGTAGATTTGTAAAACATCAATTAGTTTTTCTCTCATCTTATTTATTATTATCTTTAACTAATTAATTAGTAATAAACACTATCATCCGCCAAAATAAATTTTTTGCCTACACACATCAAAATTTATCTTACGCGTTTTGAAATTTATCCTACACGTATTGAAATTTATCCTACACAACTCGTGATTCATCATACACACCTCATAATTTATCTTACACTTTTAATTTTTGAAGAAAAAAAATATTTTTTGAAGAAAAAAAATATATTTTTTGAAAATAAGTTACAAGTTTAATGTAGTTAGCTATTAAAAAGGAAGACTATCCGTTAATGATCTATCTAAGTTTACCAATATACCCTCACACTAATATTAAATACAAAAATTAAATGACGTAAAATAAAGCATTTTTATTTGTTGAAATTTCTTCTTATTTGAACCCTCCACTATATATATATATTTGAACTTGATCATATATATATATATATATATATATATATATGATCAAGTTCAAGGGATAACTCATCCGAGTTGTAAGAACTTAGAGAAGTCGACCTTCGCGTGCGAGTTTTGCCCATTTTTTTCACACCACTAGATTAAAATTTTAGAAAACATTGCCGCAAAAAAAAATTTAAAATTTTGAAGTGATGTTTTTCAGCCCCTTACAGTAGGTGTAAAATGGTGATGACATAGACATGACATCACTTTTTACAGCATTTGCGGCTGCCGTAAATGAAAAAAAAACAAGTTTTTTTATTTCTTTTACTTTTTGGAAAAGTTGAATTTTTTTAGGATTTTTGATAAAAAAAATTTGAAAAAAACCTTTCGTAAGGCCGAGTTCTCTAAGTTCTCACAACTCGTATAGATTTTCATTTACCCTAACCCTATATATATACATAGATACATACATATATACATATATATATATATATATACACACATATATATATATATATATATATATATATAATATGGGAAAGTTCATTTAACAAGAAATTTAATTGAGAATAAAAAGAACAAATGCTATAATTATTAAATATTAAATAGTTTTTCTCTTATCACATTTATTATTATATTTGACTAATTTTTAGTTATAAAAACTATCATCCTTCACATTAAACTTTTTTGCCTACACACATCAAAAGCTATCGAGTACATTTTGAGATTTATCCTACGTAACTCGTAATTTATCCTACACACCTCGTAATTTATTCTACACACCTAATAATTTGTCCTACACTCTAAATTATTATTTTTTTTAAACATATATTGAAAATAAGTTACAAATTTAATGTAGTTAGCTATTAAAGAGGAAGACTAAAAATAATGATATGTGTAAGTTTACAAATATACATTTACACTAAAATTAAATGCAAAAATTAAATGAATTAAAATGAAGCATTCTTATTGGTTGAAACTTCTTTTTTTTTCTTCTTACAAAAAAATTCTTCTCACTTGAACCCTCCACTCTATATATATATATATATATATATATGGTGAGGTTCCTGTAAAAAGGACCATTTTCATGAGAAGTGTGAGAAGGCATAAGAATTAACATGTTGGCATCATGTTTTGAACTTAGCCATGATGTTTTGGGTTGTTTTGGCAAGAAAAATACCAAACATAACAATTTAAAACACAATGTAATGTATTATAGGCGTGCAAATTAAAAAAACACTATTTAACACTTAAAACACACTATTTAACGTTCTTGGCATGGTGTTTTAAGTTTTAAGCCTAGAATTTATTGTAGTGTGTCTAAAATTATTATGTTTGTTGTTTTTCTTGACAAAACAACCCAAAACATCATGTCTATGTCCAAAACATGATGTCTACATATCAATTCCTATGCCTTCTCACTAAAAATGTCTTTTTTTACAGGATCCTAAACCTATATATATATATATACACACACACATATATATAAGGAGAGGTTAACGTACAATTAGGCTTAATGTACGAGCGTACGCTAGGCTTTTCCAACGTGCGAATTTGTTTTCACCCATACGAATTCAGCAAGTGCACGCCATCCATGCGAAAATGAACACCTCCATGCGATTTCATGTAGTTTATCCATAATATGTGATTTGTTCAACTTCCATACACGCGCTTTTTTTAACGTGCGAATTTCCCTCAGCGTACGTTAAGCCCCATTGTACGGTATACTTTTTCTCTCTCTCTCTCTATATATATATATACATATATGTTCAAATAGAAACCCATAGTTAGTGAGAGAACTCGAAAGCTCCTTCTTAATGAAGGGAATGAGGCTTTTAATGAAGGGCAAAATTGGGTAAAATATATGTATAAATTTTCAAAGATTTCTATATTCTTCGTATGTTATTATTTAATTATAAATTGCACCATAAGATCACAAATTTTCTTATCTTTCACTCGAGTATATGCGAATATATTTTTCCGACACAAACAAAAGATTTAACGTGTCGTTCTTTTTTTTCAATACTACTATTATAGTATGGCACATATGCAATACTACACCCTTCGTTAAATTCGTCTAACTTAACTGAGTTTTAATTTTTGAACTGAAGTGGCAAGTTTCCAGTACATCAGAGAAGAAACTGATGCATTTTTTAAAATTAGACTGAAATGACAAAAATGAACAAACCACATGGACGAAAATGACAGTTAACTCTTTTCTTTATACCTACTATTTCGGCTTATATTTAACCATTTATGAGTTTGATGTTTGACAATGCAGAAATGGCCACAATGGACCACCTGACATAGCTTGTCAATAAATCTTATTGTTTTTCTTTCTAATTTACGTTGCATAAGGTATTAGTAATCAAGCTGAAAACAAGAAGAGAAGAGCAGCCGTAATGTGTGTTCCATAAACTGACACCTCAACATCACATTAGATTTTTAAACTTTCCGTAATAACTCTTAACTTTTCCTAAAAAAAATTAAAAAAAAAACTACTACCGAAAGAAAAGGCTCTGATTTATCCAAAAAAATTGCATATTTTTTTTGCGTTTTTGCTTAGGGACAATGTGCGGTGCAAAATCCTTCTCGAGTTTCTAAATTAGGTTAGTGCTTCTCACATGACCCTAACCATAACCTAAACCAACCCCCCCCCCCCCCCCAAAAAAAAAAAAAAAAAAAAAACCTAAACCCCTCCTCAACCCTACCCCTCCCCACACTCCAAAAACCTGAACCTAAACCCCCCACCCACCCCAACCAAGCTAAATGCTAAAAATTAAACCTTAAATTACACCACCTGTATAGAATCTCAAACATAAAGAACATTCGCTATAATTTCGTTGGTTAAAGGACAAAGTCTGAAATTTGGTTGAACTTAAAGGACATAAAATGCAATTTACTCAAGATATTAAGTGAAAATGCCCATTGTGTCTCATGATGGCACGTATAAAGAGTTGACAGAAAAAATTGACTCGGTTAGGGTAAAAAGATACTGTCTAATGGAAAACAATAAGTTAAAGGACATTTTGTATGATTTTGTTAATTAAAAGAAAACTATTGCGATTAAACTCAAAGTTAAAGAAAGTTGCAATTTAGTCTTGTAAAAACTATAAAATACACTATTAGAGTATGCATGCATATTTGACTATAAAATACACTATTAGAGTATCCATGCATATCTCTAGACTTGTATAAGTCTCAAATATGTTAATAACAGTATACTTACATGTTTCTAGAGAGAAATGCTTAAGAATAAACTATTTAATAAATTATCATTATATGATTTTTATATATAAAAATATGACGGTTATGTATGTATAGAGTAAATGCAGCCTGAATGGTTCGGTGAAGTTCAAATGCTACCCAATGTTAATGCTCACATTTTCAACATTAACCAATCAATGAAAGGAGGGTAGCTTTGGTTTTGATATATATGTAACTCTTGCATGGACCATTAAGGTTTAGAAAAAAAATACTCTTATATCTTGCACTTATAATTATGAAAAAAATACATTTTTTGTACTCTTATATAAACTAGGGTGTTACACCCGTGTTTCGTGGCAGGGTGACCCGATTTTTATCCGACATAGCAGTCGAAAGAGAAAATTTACAAAATAAAGTCATGGTAAGTACAAAAGTATGTCGACACGTGTTTTACATCGACCGGAAAACTCGATTACAAAAGTATTTAGAAAGTTAAAGGGTTGAGAAAACACAAAAATTATGTCGAAATGTAAATTAACTTAAGTTTATATCAAACCGTAAATAAATATAAATACGTACAACTCGATTAAAAAGTATTTAGAAAGTTAAGGGGTTATAAAAGTTAATGCCGAAAATTAAATGTTAAAAGTAAAAAAACAAACCACATGTAACTAAAGTTAATCACATAAAACTCGATTAAGTATCTACAAAGTTAAAGGGTGGTCAGTGTCAATACCGAAAGTTGAGAAAACACAAAAAAAATTGTCGTAATGTAAATCAACTAAAGTTATATCCACACGTAAATAAAAATAAAGACGTAAAACTCGATTAAAAAGTATTTAGAAAGTTAAGGGGTTGTAAGAGTCAATACTAAAAATTAAATGTTAAAAGTAAAAAAAACAAAAATTATGTCGTAAATAAACTTAAGTTTATATCGATACGTAAATAAAAATAAAGACGTAAAACTCGGTTAAAAATTATTTAAAAAGTTAAGGGTTCGTAATAGTCAATACTGAAAGTTAAAGTTTAAAAATAAAAGAAAGAAAACCAAAAAGACAAAAAAAAATTACTGGAACACTGTAGCAGTGCCACAGTGATTTCAAGTTGTTATTTAATATATATATATATATAATGAAAACTTAATTAGCCGCTCAAGCCGTTTCGAGTATTCCAAACTTACACACCATTGTCTTATGTGTGTTTAATGGTGTGTGCATGGGGTGTGTTACTTGCCAAATTGAACTAAACTTAGCCTATAAAAAAGCCCATTTGTCTTGCATCTTTAAACCACAAATCATCTCCAAAAATGGCTACAACTCTTCACCAAATCATGACTCTCGTTCTCCTCTTCCATGTCATCATCACCGTGGTTGTGGCGGGACGTGATATCCCAAACACAAACCTCAACAAACATGATGTTGTCAGACACCCCGAGTCACTGATCAACCATGACCGCGGTTACCTAATTCCAGGTGTTGGACGCGGTATTAAGCCTAAGTGTAAGGACGGGTTTAACCCATTTACCTACAACCCTGTCACTGGGGGCAATAACGGTGGGATCCTAGGTGGACATGGTGTTCCTAGGTTTGGTGGAGTTGGTGGTCGAAGCTATGTGCCGAGTGGTGATGACACGTTTGTTCCGAACCCTGGTTTTGAGGTCCCGAACCCTGGACGTGGCTCCACCGCTCCCGGTCCGATTAGTAATTGAGGGTGTTCTAGGTTTTGCTATGTAACAAGGAGTGAGTCTGGTCAATAAAACCTACTGGTATCGTATTGTTTTCTTGGTATGTATCATGTATGAATGTATGATTGTAGTTGCAAGATTAATGGGAATTAAATAGCTTTTGGCTGGTTGCTACTTATTTTTTAATCAAATAGATATCCTATGACTTTTAAGTTGGCATCAATGTAAATATTATTGTGTGTCAAGTTATTCGTTATAATTACTCATGAGTGGTCGACTTAGATATCATTTAAAAGTAAACTTTGGCGAATTAATGTCACCCGAATAATATCATATTAATACGACACCTACACCTGGTACTTTCATGAGCAAACAAGATCATAAACCGGACAAACCTCCGATTCAATGGGGTTGGTTCGTCTTGTAATGAGCTGACCGGTTTGGGTGGGTCGCAGAGAATGGTCTAACCCGATTCACCGGTGGGCTGGGTTTGAATTTCAATTTCTTAGCTGTAAAAGAATAATAATAAATGGTTTTTTTTTACATAAACTATCCAAGTTCAAATATAAATGGATTTTTAGTCGCAGAGTTTTAAATCAAGACGTTTCATACAGGGCAATGTTTTATAATTCTAGAGATATAAACAAAATAAACACACATATAACACATTTGATCTCGTTTATTTTTTAAGAAAAAATAGATTCTAATAATTCAAATTATGACCGAGTGCCCGATAACAAATTTATATCGTAATGTGACTAATGATACTTATAACTTTTACTTTTGTTTCCAAGCAATGCTAGTCTAATGAAGTGACTTCTTACGCCTCCAATGAACTAGAATGTTGTAATCTAGTCTTTGAAGTTTGAACCCGCGTTTCGCGGCGGGGTCGTTAGAGAATGCTAGCGAAGATGTATTTTTTTATCTGGTATATCAATTGATTAACATTAGACCATTTAAGTTTAAATCTAAATAACAATACTAATAAGTCCACAACATGCGTAAGTAAACATGTATATAGTTAAAGTTAGTTTTAACAATAATAGGTTGATACAAAAAGAGAATTAAATTTGTTACACGGTGTACTGAAGGGTTGATACTTAATATAGAGCATGCACGCTTTAATTTAAACGACATTGCGGCGGGGATGCAGTGAAAGTTCGATCGAGTCGCACACTATCACAAAGGATAAAGAAACCTCAAAAAAGGTAGTAACATTAACCAAAATAATATTTACATGTGTTCGGTTCATTGTAAACATCGAAATGTAACGATGCAAAGTAGTAATTTGAAGAAATCATGATCGTACACCGATATTAACCGCGTAAAAAAGTTATCTTCTAAATGCCAATAAATAAGAAACATGTTATCAATTACGTGTGGTAACACAATACTATAAATAATATAAAAGTAATATATCTTCTTATATGATAAAGGAAGGGTTGTCAATCCTAACCTAAAAAGCCCCCACCGTCACTTTCATTATGTGTCAATTTCTGATATTTTTATTTATTTTTAATAAACCCTATGTGTCATTGTTGCATATATGCTAAAGAAGAAGGGTTGAAGCTGGCCACGTACATATCACTATCTGATTGAATCACTACCAAGGAAAATTATTCAAATTTTGAATCCCTTCGGATTCCTCAAACAGGCTAACAAAAACAAAGGGGATAACTTTTAGGGTCATTGCTCACCTAGTTTCTCATTCAAAATGAAAACTTTAGTCATCAAAACCCTAATCTTCTCCATCTCCACCACCGTCACCCACATCAACAACACAATAATCCACGCATCAAAGCTCCACTTTTCACAAACCCTACACCATCTCGATCTTTTCACTTGGCTGCTTCGATTTTGAATCACGTATAGTAGCTCCGGTAGAAACTTAGACGGAAGTGTTTCCAACGATAAACAGTTTTCTTCGTTAGGTTTAGTAGCTCCGGCGCCGACGTTCTCGTCTAGAAAGCCACCGCTACCGTCAACTCACCGGAAAAGGTGCAGCGCTGATCGTCCTGTTGCTTCCGTATACGGATCTGGAAGCGGTTGCCATTGTTGTTCCAAGAGAAGGTGTGTATGCGCTCTCGGCGTATCTTAGCAATAACTGTACTTACTATTTATCTTACGCTTTGTGTTCGTGACCTAAAGTTAAACTTCGGTTACGGCGTACGTTAGAAAATTTACATACTTATTCTCTATTTTACGCCTGTTTTCGTAAACTGAACTAATAAAAATATCTTCCTTTTTGTTTATTCTCTCAGGAAAACTGGATGTAAACGTGAAATTAGAAGAGCACTAAAACTTTACTACTTAATTAGCTTTCTACTTTCATTCATGATTTATTTTGCAAAAGAGCTTATCTTTTGATCAGAAATTTAAGCTTATGACATGAAATCCGATAGATAAGTGTGCATACAAAGTACTCCCAAAACAGTTTACTGAGACAAGGTGGTAGTTCATTAACGCATCTCATAACCCGTGAAGCTCACGGATATATAACCTAGTATGTGTAATAAAAGAATGCTAAAGCTTAATGTAAATATAATATTTTAACCAATGAAGAATAAGAACTGTATACAATTGGTTTTGTTAGTTTATGAATTGGTTTTAAAATGACATAAATGAAAGTTATTAGCAAACGGAGTTATTTCTCTATTAGTGTAAGATTACGCTTGACAGCATATGTTAAAGTTAGGTTTGTCATTGATCACAACGTCAATATGTACTTAGGATTTTTTTTGCACCAAAATATTTTATTTGTCCTTTTAGTACCACTAGTACTAAGGTAACAACATACTTATTTTAAACCTTCAATTTAAATATAGTACTTTGTCTTATCTAATATTTAATTTTTCTTGATACTTTTATTTTATGTAATATTGAAATATTTATTGATATTGCCTATGAAGTCATGTAGTTCTTGAGTTCGATTTGATCACTTTTATCACTTAATTCTATAACGACCGGTTTGATAAACATATTAGTAAAAAAAAACTTTTTAGAAGATGGGTATTGGGCTAAGACGTCCAGTTTGATAAGCATATTAGCAAAAAAAAACTTTTTGGAAGATGGGTATTGGGCTAGTTTGTCCAGAAAAAACTTAAAAAAACAAACTAATGGGTATTGAGTTAGTTTGTCCTTAAAAAATAAGTAAAAAAGACTTTTTAGAGGATGGGTATTGGTAGTTTGTCCCTAAAAAAAATAAAAAAACTTATAGGTTTTGGGCTAGTTTGTAAATATTTTAGAAGATGGATATTGGGCTAGTTTGTCCTTAAGAAAATAAAAAATAAAAATATTTTAGAAGATGGATACTGGGCTAGTTTGTCCTTAAAAAAAAATAAGGATGACTATGCCAAGGAGATAATTCTAAAAGCTAAAGAGGGCAGGAAAAGTGTCGCAATAATAAATGGGCCTTACAGTCGTTGAAGATTGGTGTCAACAAACTCGTCAGGCTTTTACTTCATGGCCCAAACCACATGAAGTCCATGCTTCTTTGGTTTGAGCAAGTCTTGGGCCCTTGAAATAGTTTCTCCAACTTAGAGATGGGCAAAATCGGGTCTTTTGAATACCTGGACCCGGTTCCAACCCGGACCCGTTCCTCATTTTAGTCAGTAGACCCGGTTCCTCTGTGGAACCGGTTCCAGTTCCAATTCGTACCCGGGTATAAGTTTTTAAATGTGGAACCTGTTGTAACCGGTTCCGGGTATTTTGGAACCGGGTATGGTAGGAACCGGGTACGGGTAGGAACCGGTTCTGTCGAGTCTTGTCAAGTCATAAAAAGCTGCATTTACTATTAGGAACCGGTTCTGTCGAGTCTTGTCAAGTCATAAAAAGCTGCATTTACTATTAGGAACCGGTTCCTAATATTTGAAACTGAATATTAATTTTAAAATCGGTTTTTTCTTGTATTTAAACCTCATTCTCTAATCTCTACACCACTTCTAATTTCATTTACTTACTACAAAAAATCAACACTTTAACCACTTCAAATCTAATACTATCAAAGAGATAACAATGGCTTGCAACGATGAGGTCGTGGATGTTTTGGAAACCAAAAGAAACCCCGCTATTTCGAAGCACTTTGACTTGTGCTTGATGTCGGATAGCCATGAAATGGCTAGATGCAAGGGGTGCGGGAAGTTCATGAAGGCGTCGGCCAACTCGACGCTCAAGAAACACACCAACCGCCATTGTCCGGTGACAAAGGCGAAAAACAATGAAAAGGGTGAAGCATCCGGGACCGGGTCATCGAAAGTTTAGTTTGTTTTATGTATTGTAAACCCATTTGTGTTTTATGATTAGTATGTTTAGTGTTTTATGTGTTTTGTTTAACGTTTTATGGTTAGGTTGTTTGTGTAACCGGGTACTTGTTTCTCGTAATAAATAGTTTTATGTTTATGTATTATACCTTGTTCTAGCAAAGACTTATAAAAAAACTCACATTAAAAATATATTGGCGCCGGGTTTGGAAGGTTACCGTAGGAACCGGGTCTGATAAGAACCGGTTACGGGTACAGCCCGGGTACGGGTTGGAACCGGTTCCGGAACTTATTTTTTTCCAAAAATGTGGAACCGGGTAGGAACCATCGGGTATTTTGAACCCAGAACCGGTTCTACTATATGTCGGGTAGGAACCGGAACCGATCCCAGGTAGGTTCCACCGGGTCGGGTTTGAAACCGGTTATTATGCCCATCTCTACTCCAACTTATAGTATTTTTTTTCTTACGATGGAATGGAAATGGGCCGAGTATTGGTAATCCCAAGCCCGTACCCAGTTGTAATTCTTTGTTCCATACCCGGCCCGTTACCTGTCGGATATTTGTCAAGTAATTACCCGTCGGATATACCCGTTAATTTATTAAAAATACCAAATTAACTATTTTAATTTACTGCTTTAATAACTACAATAAAAGAAAATATGGCCAATAACATACATATCATATTCAAATGCATGTTGAAACATACATCTACATAATTAACTAATTAAGGTAGTGCAACTTTGGAACATATAAATACATAATATCAGTTTAATCAAACACCAGACATGAAAATTAGTAGCATTGATCATAACTCAAGTAATATCCGTAACAACTTAAAATGTATTTAAAACATCCCAAAACTAACACATGTTTTTAATCTGCATGGAAACAAGATAACTAAACACAAAATCTTGTATGTGTATGTTAAAGTCTTGAAGACAAATAATAGAGCAAAATCTATAAATAATGAATAGGTGTATGTACTAAAGTTTATATAAATGGAAAATTAAATTTAAATAAATATACTTTTCGGGTATTACTCGGGTAAACGGGCCGGGTATCGGCCGGTATCACTAAATCCCGTACCCGAATTTTTTTATATTTTTAGGCCTATACCCGGCCCATACCCATCGGGCTTTGGTGTATACCGGCCCATCTGTTTCGTGTATACCCATCAAGCTCGGGCTTTTTGCCATCCAAAATGATAATATACCAATTTACCATTATACTCAGTAATGTAGTTATGCATATATAATTATAATTGTTTGAAATTTGCTAACTTTATTACCTTATATTGGTCACCATGGAATGGTGACATTGTTCTTGAATTCTGATGTTGTGTTTGCGTGCTGCTTCTTATTTAAATTTGATAAATTTTTTAAGTGAAATCCTGATGTTAATACCCTACGAAAGATTTAGCCCTCTTTATAAGAGGAAAGCTCCCAGGTTCCACATCTTAAAGAAGTGCATGACCAGATTGGAAGCACGGAGGTTCATTCGCTTTAAACATATTTATTATTTTTATTCTTAAATTCCATTGCCATCTTTCACCCGCACTATCCATCACCACCTCTTGTCGATCATGTTTTCATCGGCTTTTCAATCTTACACCGGAGCTTACAAGACATAAGATTATGTACAACCGTGAAACAACACCTCATACGTTGTTCTCAACATCATGAAAAAGCAGTAATTCTCTAGAGAGAAAAGTATATATGGATAAGGATCATTACAGAACACTAACCATTGTGAGAACAAAAAGAACAACTCTAAAACACTAAATTTTAGGATTTAACGTTCATATTTTTAAATTTTATGTTTCTTACATTCATATGTGTATTACATATACATAAAAAACCATATATTTTTATTTACATATAACCTACATACATGTTGACAATTTAACCTACACTATGTAAGTTAAACAAAAAGTGAAAGATTTCCATATTTTGTTTTGACTTCTATTGTCAGAAACTATAAATCTTACATTTGTAATTTATTTACTTTTAGGTTTTTAGGATTAAAAAATGGGTGATTCATCGTGTTCTGCGTGTCCTCGCAATATTTAGTGTTCTGCAGAAAATCTTCCCCGAATATATATAAATCACCACATGTACTACCATAAACTCTCACTTGAAAACTATAACTTGTTGATTTTTTGAAAAGTTGAACGGTGTTTGAGATTTGGAGGGTATGTGAGGGGAAAAGTCAATAAATTACTCAATTATGACTTATTGACTTTTCCAAAAAGTCACAAGAAACTTGGGAAAGCTAAGCCAAACACCCCCTAATTCACACATACAAAATCCTCAATGCATCCAAACGGGTTATCACGGAAGAAGTAAACATCATCATAAATTGAACAAACCCAAAAGTAGATTCCCAAACCTACAAAACAAACAAAAATGATACACTGACACTAGCAAATAAGAAAATTCAATAATTAACAAAGGCAGACCGAGAGAAAATTTGAAGGATTTTACGAAAGTGGATGTTGAATTTGGAGAGGTGAGAGCTGTAAACGAATCGAATCTTCAGATAACCGTCCGTGAACCGTTCGGTTGAAAGTTCGTTTATGTTCATTCGTTTGTTTAATAAATGAATAAACACAAACAAGAAATTTCTTTTGATAAGTTAAACAAACAAACATGAACAGAAACAGTGTTCATTCTTCTATATTCGTGAACGCTCGTCTATGTTTATGAACGTTCTTTTGTGTTCGTTCATTTAAATGTTTTTATATGAAAAAAAAAATATTTTGTTGGCTTTAGTTTTTTAAACTTTGAAACCATATTTATACTGCCGACATCTCTCATTTGTTCATCTCAATTTCAGTTTGTGTTTAAGCTTGACAAACTTCTTAAGTTTTGTGTAAATTATGTTAAGTATATATTTATCGTGGATTCTATGTAACTTTTCTGATGAAAATGCATATTATATTTTTAAATGAATATATAACGTTAATTTATGTTCATGAACATTTGCTTGCGTTCATCTACGTTCGCTAAGTGTTCGTGAACATTTCATTAACATGTTCATTTCTTTAATGAATGTACACGAACAAGAAATCTCGTTCGATAAGCGTTCGTGAACCGTTTATGACTATATTCGCTCATTAATGAACAAACACGAACAAAACATTGTTAGTTCTCTTTGATTCATTTATAGCCCTAGATATGAGTAAGGGACGGATGGCATGGAGAAGATTTTATATTTTTAATATGCCTTTTTTGGTTTTTTAAATGACCATATAACATTTATTTCATATGAACCATGTATATATTTTTTAAATAACTAACTTTGTAATATCCACATTTAAATCATTCATACAAATTAACGTACTCCTATTATTGTTATTATTTTTAATTTTTTCTAAAAAAACACTAAACGTTTTAAAGAAAAGGTACCGTTATTAATGTTGTATTAAAAGACCTTATAATAAATAGAGTTGATTACAATTTTCCTGTTTATGGTGTGGGTCAATTTTCACTTTGCCTTCCCAAATTAAGAACTTTTTTGTATTGACTTGTATTTGCTTGAAATTTGACACCATGTGGTTTGTTTTCTGTCCAATCTGTTAAACAACCGTCCAACAACAAGGGTATAATCGTAATCTCACTAATCAACCCTCTATAACCTCCCCCAATTTACTCTCGTTTCATTCAGCGACCTTGTGCATTCGTTGTTTTGAGTTTCAATCAGCAGAACACGTCAAACACAAAGACGGTTCTTAGTGTTAATCGAGTAATGACGAGTGGTGATTGGAGAATTTGAGCATCTGACGAGGAATTTGATTTATACTCATGTTACAGTAAGTTATTTGAAGTCTTTGAATTTTTTAAGTTGATCATGTTGTGGTTAGGAATTTATATTGATAATTTATGTTACAGAGGACAAACTTAACCTTTTCTCAATGAAGGTAATACGGGAGGTATGTTCATTGAGCTACCATCTAGGAGATATATGCATGGTCAGGAAACATTCGTAGATAGTGCCAATGTTGATGACTTTGGGAACGGAGGTTTTTGAAGAAATGGTTAAGGTTGTAGGTTATGATGGCATGATGGTTTTTTCACTTGCATTACAAAGTTCCCTATTTGAGCTTGGATATAGATTTAAGGCCTTTAACTTTGGATAGTGATTTTGATAACATAGTTGAGACTTGAGCATGTACTAGATGGAGTTAAGTTAATTGAAATATATGTTGAACATTGGAGTTCTCGTGTCTTTTTAAACGGCACTACAAATTCTGATAATTCTCTAACCAGTCCATTAGTTCAAATTAAAAGTAGTGTACTTCCACCTTTTCTTGACTAATCAGAAGAAGTTATATGGCTTGAAAGTAGTGATAATGAATTAGAAAAGAATAGTGACAAGGATGTGGGTGATGAGAAGGACAATGAATTTGATCCAGATTATCTAGAAATAGATGACCACACTGGGATGGATCTTGAAGTAGAGATGAACCACTTTGAGGATTTTGTTAATCATGATGTAAAAGAAGATGATCTTGATGAAGAGACTCCGCTTGGGTATTATCTTGATTTAGATGAAGATATTCTAGTTGATCATAACTTTGACCTGTCTAGTAATGATGAGATCACAGTGTTAGATAAGGCTGCAAGAAAGGTAAGAAAGTTAAAGAAAAAATCAAGAAAGGTAAAAGGTTATGACCCATTATGCCATGGTATATTAGCCAGTTGATTAATGACAAGGGCACTTTGAATCAGATGGTAAAGGATTCTTTATTAAAGTCTAGAAGAGAGGTTACATTGGTAAGAATGAGTCATTAAGGTATAGGTAGTTTGCAAGGGTATAAATCCAAGTTTTCGGAGAAAGAAGAACTAAGGAACAAGTTTTCATTTTTAACCAAAGCCGAATCCTTCGGCCATGTCTTGACGCCACTCTGGATATTGATTTGCAATGGTAAAATGGTTGGCTCAGATGTAAAAGTAGACGAAGTTGATGTGTGATTGACATGACTATATGGGGTATGGTGTTTTAGATTAGGATGAAATTTAGAGGACATACCCCCGAATAGAGGCAGAGGTATGGACTAGGTTGTGATGAGGTAGAAGTAGATGAGTGATTGGACGAAATGGAAATGGGAGGAGATTGTCATGGAGTTTGTTACAAAGCTGTTGAGGTTAGAGTTTGGTCAGAAATTTTGAGCGATGATGGTTCAGGAATATTAAAAGGGAAGGTTATGAAGTCTAGGTGAAAGGTGTAGGTTTCGGTTGTGGCAGTTGTAACACCCCGGGTTTTCCCGCTCTATTATTTTGACTAATTTCGTCAATGGGGTTTGATCAATGGAAGTGAGATTGGATTATCGATAACTGACAAAGACCTGGGTATATAGTAATTAATATACTAGAATGAAGTATCACTAAACAATAGTTATAGAAAAATTAAAATAAAAGTTAAAAGTTTTCATGTATATATTTTGGGTATATGGTTCGGGTAAATACAATTTCGGATAATCGGGACGGGTATCACTTAATCCCAAACCCGTCCCATCCCACATTTTTTCCCAATCCAATACATGGTTCATACCCATCGGTGATCGGGTATACCCATCACAGATACTTCGGGTTTCGATACCAACCGTGCTCGAGTTTTTTTTTTTTGCCATCCTTATTGTCGGGATCCTTCAGTTTTCGCTAACTTAAAGCAGAGAGCTACAGGTGTGTTTATAGACATATCTTTTCTTTACTATTTGAGGTCGTGTGCGTACATGTTCTAGTTCACAGTAAAGTGTTACAGTTTATCATAATGTGTTGTTTTTGTTACATAGTGTACAATTATGTAATGTACTAATGTGTCTTAATAAGGCTTTCCAAATCAAAGCGTAATGTTTTAAAGTATGATATACTTACTAAAGTTTGCTAAGATAAAGTTTGTTCATAGTATAGTATGACTATAAAGAAAGTCATAGTATAACCTACAGTCTCATATGTGTCTGGGATGTGACGAAAGGTTATGTCTAAAGTTAATAGTCATTCATTACAAACCCGATATGCGTTTAGTTTCTAACATTGAAGCAAAGTAATATGATAAAGTGCTAAGTGTAAAGTATCTATTGTATGAATGAATTCATGGTTAAATGCTGAATGAAACTTATCGTGTCGAAAGTAACGTCGATGTCTAAAGTAACACCGAAGTATCAACATCGTCTAAAGTAACATGTGGTTGTTGAAGGAGGCTTATCGTATATAAAGTGACACCATTGTCTAAAGTAACAATGAAATCTCAACAATGTCTAAAGTAACGGCGTGGCCATAAACGCGTCTAAAGTAACACATATGTCTAAAGTAACACATAAAGGGGCAATGCCTTTGTGGTTTGGCGGTGGGTGATCAACATCAACTACGTATAGTAAAGTGTGCATGTTCGAGTTCATAGTAAAGTTTACAGTTTATTATAAAGTGTTGTGTTTGTTACATCGTGTACAATTATGTCATGTACTAATGTGTTTTAATATGTTTAATGTTTACTAAATAAAGTTTCGAGTACTACTTTAGTTAAACTAGAACTTACTCAGTATAGCTAGCTGACTTTTAGTATGCACATTATATTAATAACTGGTTTGTGGCAAGGGTCTCAAAGGACGACTGGTATCCCGTATATGTTACTACTTTCTAGTTATAGACATTTATGTATATTGTACTGGTTTGGTTAGTTGTGTTTGTACTTCCGTTGCACGTTTTATTGAAAAGTTACGATTTAAAGAATATTAAGGGGTGTTTGTTTTTTGTGAAAAGCACTTCGTGACCTCTTATGCATGCCCCACGCAGACCACACGAAGATGTTTGAGTCT
The DNA here is from genome assembly GCA_947069175.1 of Scalesia atractyloides. Classification (NCBI taxonomy): domain Eukaryota; kingdom Viridiplantae; phylum Streptophyta; class Magnoliopsida; order Asterales; family Asteraceae; genus Scalesia; species Scalesia atractyloides. The sequence goes on along the minus strand of CAMTDV010000019.1, from coordinate 80,297,121 downwards.
GCAATGTGTTTGTTTTTTAGAAGTGACTTCATTAAAAAAAAGGTCTTCTAGGCCTCTTCTTGAGGCAGATGTGGACTGCCCTCTTCAAGGGTCTTCTCATCTCTTCTGCTCTTTCAAAACACAAGTTCTCCACACCCTAGCATACTCATCCCAGCCGACACCTCCACCTCCTCCGCCACCACCGCATCTCTGTCACCTCCACCTCCTCCGACACCTGCTGCCTCGACGCCCAGCCAACAACCACTAGCAGCCTCGTCACCCTGCTGCCTCGGACACCTGCTGCCTTCGACACCTACTGCCTCGTCACCCCCACTTCCTCCGCTGCCTGCTGCCGGCGTCGGTAGTTACGTTCCGGTGTCGAGGCAAGGGATGATTCAATTTCTTCTAATCTACAAATTCTCATTTTTTTTGTTTAAACAAACGTTTATCATACTGGACCAGTGTCAATTTACATAATTTGTAATCTTGTTTTAATTTTTTATAGTTTCTTCATGATGAATTGAAGTCAATCATTTTTTGCTGTACATAATCCCGAACTTAATTATGGTTTATTTGATGAAAGTTTTGGCTAATTTTATGTGGGTTGTTGATTGTTGGAAAGTTCTCGTCGACATTGGCGGTGTGTGGTTGCAATTTGGTTGTGGTGGCTACGAGGAGGTGGTGGTGGTGTACGGTGGTTATGGTGGTGGTTGTCTTTAAAGAGAGAGTGCTTGAAGAAGTTAAAAAACAAACAATCTTTTTCTTCCAGGCTGCAGAGGTTTAGCCCACCTCTTCTGCTTCTGCAGCTGTGGTTCACAGACTACAGACGTTTTACCTTTGAAAAAACAAACAGCACCTAACTGATGAGTAATTCCAACAGTCAAGACCCCTGCGTTTGGGGAGTTTCATAGGGCGGGGATGGTGGTGCTACTTTTGAAAATTATTCGTTACTTTGGCATTATCGGGCGTAGGGCAGAGACATTGTAGGCTAGAGGTAAGTTTGTGGTGATGAAATTAGGGAGGTGGTTCAGGTGAGGGCGGTGGTGTTGGTATTGGGAGGGAGGGAGAGAGAGAGAGAGATAGAGATGAGGTGGTTCAGGTGAGGGCGGTGGTGTTGGTATTGGGAGGAGAGAGAGAGAGATTGAGATTGATTGGGGGTGGGGAGTAGTTAGACTTTAATTGATTTATTTCTTTGTTATTATCATTATTTAATAAACAGAGGTAGTTTGGTTATTTCGGTTATTTCATGAAGACTTAACAAAATAGTTTAACAAAATTGGTCAGCTGGATTCATATTGATAAAATTGGAAACCATAAGGATCAAACATGTTAGAAGGTTTTATTATTATTTATTATTATTATTATTATTATTATTATTATTATTATTATTTATTATTATTTAGTGGCAATGACAACTTTTATTAAAAGCTTCAGATAGGTCATCACATCAAGGTGCAATAAATTATATGGTGTACAACAAATAGTCATCATATTACATAGCAACATCAAAATAAACTTTTAGAAATGTAAGTCACACTTTCACCATTCCATGATACTTCATTACTTATCTCGACTAGTTGGTAGCTGAAACTATTGTTGCCTCTAAATAAAATACAGCGTGCATTTTTTCTTGTTATTTGTCGATAAGCTCAAGTATTAACACCCTGCAATAGTTCCTCTTCCGTGTCATACCTTTGTCCTACGGGGATTTTAAGCCATAAAAATAGTTGTTGCCAAACTATTTCATTCCATAGCTCTCCACGCTAAATAATTCGCCGTTGGTGTCGCTTTCTTGTTCCAATAGAATGCACTAGCTGTGAGTTTCACATCCACTCTTTGTGCGAGATCCTGTCGTACCATAAGAATCTAACATCCACATTGTAACTCCATCTCCATAAGTCGCATGCTCTAAAAACTTCTACTCTGAAAGTAAGTTATTTAAAGCTTCCATTTATGATTTATCCTTGGTGTTTGTTGGTGTTCTGACCCAACCCCATCCCCATAATGTACCCCCTTCACATTTTTATAACAATCCTACACTATAGCTCTTTTGTTCTTGGAAATTTGAATATTGGATTCAACTAGTTAAACCGACTAAACCAAAGGAATCCAAATAGTAATTTATAACGTCAACCTGTTTGTAATACGGATTTAGTCATATTAGCAAACCGGTAAGATGGACTAGGGGTTAGCAAAGACAGAACCGTAACCAAAAAAACTAAACAAACCGACCAAACCAATCAGTTACGGTTAAGTGAATATGATTAGCCGACCATTCGGTTATGGTTAAGGTATCTTTATTAACCGACTTAAACCGAACCAAAGAGAATCTTAACTTTGTTAGGGTGAAGGGAGTGGTTACCTAATTGTATTAGGTAAACTCCCAATTCACCCAATCACATCGCGCCATGTCAAGTGAAGAAACCCTAGATCAACTAGACCGGAATCTGAGTTGATCTATGGAATGGGCTCTACATAAAAGGGTTAACCCTCCGTTTGGTTTCACGATAGATGACGAATAGAACAATATTCCGGCTGAACCTGCAAAACAGAACACCGTTAGCTCGCCACGGGGAGAAGGGGGTTCTCTCCGTGACCACCCTCCGGCGTGAGAATAAGTACAGGTAGTCGGAAGTAAGTATTGTAAGAGAGAGAGAGTAGTTGAGAGTGAATACCTTTCCTTGAACTCCAAGTTACTTATTTATAGCCGGTGTTTGGCGCCAAAAGGAGAGATTGTTAACTTTAACAGAATCTTTTGCTATTCCGTTAATGTTTGTTGGCAATCCGTTAGTGCACACGGATCGTGAGCTCATCAGCGGTTAGAGAGGTGCCACGTGTCAACATGAGATCACTACATCTTATAAATGTGAGCAAGCCTCGGCCGTCCAGATGCTGCCATGTGGCAATTGGTTATAACCGAAAAGATGCTTGCACGATTGGGTGTTAATGGCTTCTAGAAGGTTTCACAACTGTTACCCATCTATTATTCGTCACGTGTACATTCTGTTACAACAGAAAAGATTCCCTTTACTTCTGCACCAAGTCAATGATTTTGCTAAGGGAAAGTTTCGCAGGATTTACTGTTTCCTTGCGCAAGAAACGCAAGTTAGTTAACTGGTCTTCCTTCTTCTTCTTGCTGCTTAGCGCAACGTTTGGTGGATACTTGCTTTGATATAAATATCTGCGCAAGGTTTATGCATGAAGCATTATCCAACGAGAATGTTCAAGGTTAACTTTGAACCTTGCGCGAGCCCGCGCAAGGTGGTTAAATGAAGCATTATCAAACGAGAATGTTCAAGGTTAACTTTGAACTTTGCGCGAGCCCGAGCAAGGTAGTTAAATGAAGCATTATCAAACGAGAGTGCTCAAGGTTAACTTTGAACCTTGCGCGAGCCCGCGCAAGGTAGTTAAATGAAGCATTTATCCAAAGAGAATGTTTAGGCTTTTAACTTTGAACCTTGCGCGAGCCCGCGCAAGGTAGTTATATGATCCTTTCTTCTCTTGGATATTTGGCGCAGAGTTCTAATAAATCTTATTTTGGCAAAGAAGTCTGCACGCAGTTTTCTTAGAAGTTATTAATGGGTATGGTTTCCTTGATTGGCGTAAGGTTTTTGGGACCATACCCCTTAAAGTCCCCCCGTTCAGTGTTGCTCCTATGTAAGAATAAAAAGTAGGTGGTGCAGTGGACTTAAGATAAATGTGCCGCGCTAGATAAGGACTAGCTTTTTGTTGCTTTATGCATCTTGGTGACGTGTCGTAAGTGAATTTTGAAAAAAGTATTTGAACTTCAAATATACTTAGACACGTCGCACTTATCCGGATGGTGTAGTTGGTGACGACGCACGTTCTTGAGACATGGTGGTACTGTTGACAGGCTGTCAACAGTACATGTCTTACAGTATTTAATGCTATTTCGGCGACACTCACGCGCATGGGGCGGTTACTGTTCCCCACTCGCCCCTGCGGTTACTTGGGGATACGTGACCGTCGCAAAAGTCGCTGCAGTCAAATCGTGCATTAATTGCGATTAGTATATAAAGGGATCAACGATCCATTTGTTTCCTCACCAGATTACAACTTGAGATAAATTTGTGTTCAAATTTTCCGGCGACCTTCAAAGTTTTCTAAGTATGTTCAAAGTTCGAGTTATGGCCACCGGTGCAAGTTCTGCTAAGATACCGTCGATGTCAGGTTTGCCACCGTTAAAGTGGTAGAAGAAAGATTTCGATAATCTTGCCACCAACTTTCTTTTTGCTCCGTCCTGGAAAGTGCTCTTTCCGGTGGCGAGTGCCACGGCGGCTGATGCGCCGGCCGGCTACATCACGTTATTTTATGATTATTTTGCCAAAGGGAACTTCAGGCTTCCGGTGACCCATTTCCTGCTGGAAATTCTTGCTTTTTACAGGCTTCATATTTCTTAGTTGAGCCCGATGGGAATGGTGAGGATCCGACATTTAAAGTTTGTTTGCCGGTCGATGCAGATCATGCCGTCGGTCGAGAAGTTTAGAGTCTTCTACCAGTTGCACTGTTCGTTGGGTTTTTATTCGTTCCAAGAACGTGTGCAAGCCAAACGATTGCTGTTAGTGCCGCCCAAATCTTACCACGATTGGAAACAGAAGTTCTTCTTCACAAAGGCGGCGGTGATCCTGATGAAGATGACATTCCGGGCCGGTGATGAGATCAAGTGGAGACCCTTCCCAAACCTGCCAACGAGGTGTGGCATCAGGATATTAAAGATGTGCCCAACATTGTTTTTCCGGAGAGGGCCCTCATCGCTGCCGGGATGAGTATTTTTTGAAAGAAAGAACGCCGGGAAAAACTGGTGTATACCGAAGATGGAACTGGTACGTAACCTTTTAACTTCCTAGCAATATCTTTCAATAGATATGTACTGATGCAAAAATGTTTGTTATGTAGCTGCGCCGCTCTAATTGGTCTCTTTCAAGAGAGAGAAAAGGAAAATGGCCGTCGTGCCTATTGCTGAGGGTGAGGAAACTTGGTTCTCACAAATCTTGGAAAACTTTGAGCTACCCAAGAAAGAGGATCTGGAGGCGCAACCATCTTCGAAGACTGGTAATTAAATTCTTACAAAGCCTAAGTTGATATTGCAATATTACTCTTGAACATTTTTTCTAAGTAATATTGCAATATAACTAATGGCGCAACCCTTGCTCAATATGATTGATTATGTAGGTGATTTGCTAAACTTGGGCGTAAGCCCTGATTCGAAGAAGAAGAAGAAACCAACTGCTGCTGCAGCTGTTGCGCCTCCCCCTTCCAACCCAGATCAAAAATTCAAGCCATCAGCTGCTGCGAAAGCTGAGGTAAGAAAGGTACGCGTCTCGTATCTGACTCTTGGTGCAATTATGTGGTGGTGTCGGACTCACTGGAGGGTCTTGCGCCTGTAGGTTTGAAGAAACCGAAGCCCAAACCCATTGACACCTCCTCTTTTCCAGCTGCGAACCCAGATGATCCCTTGAAAGTACCTTCTAGCCCAGAAGAGGCGTTGAAGCGCACTTCCAAGAAGAGGAAGGAGGCGGAAACTAAAACTCATGTGCCAACAAAAGTGGCGCGCCCGCGCATTGGCAAGAAGGGCAATCTGGATGCCTTTGCAAAGGAATTCTCACCTGGTACGTTTAGTTTGTTGCGCATTTCTGTCAAAAAGGTTGCGCAGAATCTTATACTTAGTATTTGTTGATATGCTTTGCAGAGAAAATGGTGAAAGCTACGCCAGCCCATCATCTGCTATACCATCTCCGCGCAGGCCCGAGAACATTGAGGAGGGAGATGTGGGGCAAGAAACTCATGTTTTTTATGCCGACCCCATTGTCCCGGAAAATTGAGAAGGTGGCTCCGGAAGAAGAGCCCAAAAATTTTGATGCTGGGAATCCTGCTGGTGAGCAGGTTAAAGATACAGCTATAGATGTTGGGGTGAGAGATACTGCTTCCGCAGAACAAGAAAAGATATCTTCCCCTATGTCGGAAACGTCAAAGTTGATATCCAAGGGAGCTGGACCTTCAACACAAAGCGAAGGCTTTGTGTTTGTTGAGGATTCGGAGGAGGAGTCGCCCATTCTCCCAGAGGAGACGCCTGGGGACTATTATTATCGTTCTTTTTCTAAGAGGCGGGCCTCTGCGATTCATCAGACCGTGTGGAAAGTTAAACAGGGTGATGTTTTCACTGATTGGCACTCCTGCAGGGAGTGGTATAAGGGCATCTTCCCACCGGCGGAGGTGAAGCGCCAGGAAGAAAAAGACCACGATGCTACCTACGAGTCATATCTGCAAGAGTCTTCCCTTGCCTCTTCCACAATGAATAGGATCGTGCGCGAATGGTGCAACATCAACAAGGAGTGGGATGAGGTTGAGCTTGAGAAGGTGAAGGCCAAACTTGAGAAAGAGAAGACGTTAAAGATGCTCGTCGATTTTAAAGGGGGAAAAGGCCCAGTTTGAGGAGGAGAAAAAGACCGAGGAGTGGTCCACGCTGTCTTGGAAGCGCAAGTGTGAGGTGCTGCACAATATGCGGACGAGCGCAAGCGCTTTGTGGAGGCTTGTGATCGTGATAACAAAAAAAGATATCTCTGCGCAACGAAATTGAAAAACTCAAAAAAGAGAAAGCTGATGCAGTTGCGGCAGCAGAAGAGGCGCGCTCACAAAGAGAAAGTAGCGAGCAGAGTGAGGTATCAACCAAAATGACTCTCTTTCTTAAGAATAAAGAGATTGATGATCTAACTGCTATGCTATTTGACCAGGCGCGGCTGTAAGATGAGGTTGATAGTTTGAAAAAAGATATCAACCTTCACCGAACAGAGAAAGCCGAGTTGATTCGCCGTTTAACTGAAGGTGAACAAAAGCTTAACAACACGGAGGTCGCTCGCGCTACAGCAGAAAGCCTGACCGAATCTCTCATGAACCAGCTTACCTGGTTGCGGGAGTACGAGATTGTGGAGGTGATATTCCCTTTTCCTTATACATGTTTGGTTTGATTGTCGCAACATATACTGACTATATTTGCATACAGATCGCAAATGCCATCCTTAACTCTACGAAGTTGGATGAGAGAGTGGCAGAATTGATGATGGCGGCGCGCAATAACGGGCATGCCGAGGGCTATAGAGAGTGTACTTTGCACGTGGCACATGCGCTGAAGACCGAATAGGATACAAGCCGTGCTGCCACGCATGGGCTAAATACTGCCGCCATTTATTCTGTTGCTAAAGAAAAATATGATCAATTGCAGATTCCGATTATGGACCTTGTGGATGCCGCGTTGCAGCAAGATGACTTTGTTGATAAACTAAAGGAGATCTTTTCTTCAACAGAGAAGCAGGCGTGAACAAAATCCATAGAATAGGAAATTTGAAAAAAAAAAATTTTTGCTTTGTGATGACTTGTAACGTTGCGCTGCTGCGCAAGTATTGTGTTTGTGAATATAACATATTTCAGCTTTACAAATGTTTGCATGGGACCAATTACTTTGTAGGATAGACAAATGAACAAATTCTTTTCTCATGTGTGAGCGTAAGTATTAAGTTAGCTTTGGCTCATGAGTTTGTGTTTTTTTTTATCCAAAGGAATTGCATGCATTTGTAAATGAACATATACAATACTGTAAGTAGTGGCAAAGTATTTTATTCATACTGATAAAGCGCAAAGCTATGGCTGCCACTAAGATTACATAACAAAATAAAGTAAGCAGTCTCGTTACGCAACACTCAGAAGTTGCTTAGAGGACTGAGATTACATATAACATCGGCGTAGTTGTTGGGCGTTCCAGGTTCGAGGAACGCTGGATCCATCCCATTTATCCATCCACCCATCCATGAGGTTGAGCTTGTTCCCCATTTTATTATGCGGTTGAACTGTGGCGTGCCCGCACGATCGGCTCCGTTTGATTGAGCCTTGATCGATCATTTCATTTTACAATTCAATACATGCAATACGATCGGCTCCGTTTGATTGAGCCTTGATCGCACAGTTCAATTTACATTTCCAGTTCATGCAATACGATCGGCTCCGTTTGATTGAGCCTTGATCGCACAGTTCAATTTACATTTCCAGTTCATACAATACGATCGGCTCCGTTTGATTGAGCCTTGATCGCACAGTTCATTTATGTTAGTTATCGTATGTTATTGGTATATTCATGTATGCTATCAAGTGTTATTGTATGTTATATTTGTAACTGCTATTTGCCAATGCTTGATTACTTACATTTGCTCTTTTATGATTATGCACAATATTTTATTTAATAAACTAACCATAAAATCATTATCAAATGTTTATCTAATGAGGTTCACTCGCCAACTTATGTTGACCCAAAAACTACCATTTTACACATGATACAGGTGAACCAGCAGCAGCTAGGAACACATAGGACCTGGACTAGAAGAATAAATCAATTTAGTTCTTGGATTGTTACCTTTTGATTATTTCCTTTGTATTGAATGAACATGTTTGGATGTTTGAAATGTAACTTTGACTTCATTAATTATGAAACATAATAGTAAATGTCATGTGCTTTGGTGATAACCCAATTATGCCCCGACTCTTATTTCCGCTGCGGGTCGGGGTGTGACAGCACCTGTCCTTTTTGTAAAGAAGAAAGATGGATCGTTTCGTATGTGCATCGACTACAGAGAGCTCAACAAATTAACAATCAAAAATCGCTCTCCTTTACCACGCATTGATGATCTTCTTGACCAACTTCAAGGTGCCAACTGCTTTTCAAAAATCGACCTTCGATCTGGCTATCATCAACTTAGAGTGCATGAAGAAGACGTCCCAAAGACTGCTTTCCGAACTCGTTATGGCCATTATGAATTCATGGTTATGCCATTTGGTTTAACCAACGCACCAGCTGTCTTCATGGACCTAATGAACAGAGTCTGCAAACCTTATCTTGATCGATTTGTGATAGTCTTCATCGACGATATTCTTATTTATTCAAAATTTAAATCTGATCATGAGCGTCATCTTCGACTCATCCTTGCCCTTCTAAAGAAGGAAAAGCTTTAGGCCAAATTCTCCAAATGTGAATTCTGGTTAAAAGAGGTGCAATTCCTCGGACATGTAGTCAATGACAAGGGAATACATGTCGACCCCTCAAAGATCAAAGCAGTACAGGAATGGCAAGCTCCACGTACACCAACTGAAGTAAGATCTTTTCTTGGTTTGGCTGGTTATTATCGTCGATTCATTTCAAATTTCTCTCGCATCGCTGTACCACTCACGGCTTTAACTCATAAGGGAAAACCTTTCATATGGGACCCGAGCAAGAAGAAGCCTTTCAAACTCTTAAACAAAAACTTTGTGAGACACCAATCCTTACTCTTCCTGAAGGTTGTGATGATTTCGTGGTCTATTGCGACGCGTCAGGGCAAGGATTAGGCTGCGTTCTAATGCAAAGAGGAAAAGTTATAGCTTATGCTTCGAGACAACTCAAGACGCATGAGAAGAACTACACCACTCATGACCTAGAACTTGGAGCCGTTGTGTTCGCTCTTAAGATATGGAGACATTATCTCTATGGTACCAAGTGTGAAATATACACTGACCACAAGAGTCTTCAACATATCTTCAATCAAAAGGAGTTAAACATGAGGCAACGAAGATGGGTCGAACTTCTAAATGACTACGACTGCGAAATTAGATATCACCCTGGTAAAGCAAATGTGGTGGCTGATGCACTTAGTCGAAAGGGTTATGCGAACTCCATTCGTCTTCTATGTTCGCAAATTATAACGACATTAAAGATCAAATTCGAGAAGCCCAACACGTTTCGATAACGGAAGATGATGTACGAAAAGAGATGTCCTGTGGAACTGAGCTAAAAATTGAAACTAAATCTGACGGTATTCTGTACTACCTAGATCGTATCTGGATTCCTAACCACAACAATCTTCGTGAGATTCTTATGAATGAAGCTCACAAAACGCGATATTCTATACACCCTAGGAGCCGATAAGATGTATCAAGACCTACGATATACCTATTGGTGGCCTGGAATGAAGAAGGATATTGTTGTTTTTGTTTCTAAGTGCCTTACATGTTCCAAGGTGAAAGCTGAACACCAAAGACCCTCAGGACTTCTGGTCCAACCTGAAATACCTGTATGGAAGTGGGAAAATATAACCATGGATTTCATTACCGGGTTACCTCGCACTTCTGGTGGGTATGACACTATATGGGTAATTATAGACCGACTTACAAAATCAGCTCACTTTATTCCTATCCGCGAAGATTTCAAGAACGAAAAACTTGCCCGTATTTATATCAACGAAATCGTAAGCCGACATGGGGTACCGTTAAGCATTATTTCTGATCGTGATGGTCGTTTCACTTCACGAACATGGCGAGCAGTACAATCCGCTATGGGTACGCGATTAGATCTCAGTACCGCCTATCATCCTCAAACTGATGGACAGTCTGAGCGCACCATTCAAACTCTTGAAGATATGCTTCGAGCATGTGTCATAGACTTCAAGGGAAATTGGGACGCCCACCTACCATTAGTTGAATTTTCGTACAACAACAGCTATCATTCAAGCATCGGCATGGCACCTTTTGAAGCCTTATATGGTCGTAAGTGCCGATCTCCTGTATGTTGGCACGAAATTGGGGAAGCTCAAATCACTGGTCCAGAATTGATCCAAGAAACCACAGACAAGATCCATCAAATCCAAAACAATCTTCTAGCAGCTCAGAGTCGTCAAAAGAGTTATGCAGATAAACGACGGAAGCCTTTAAAGTTTAACATTGGTGATCATGTACTACTAAAAGTGTCACCGTGGAAGGGAGTAGTTCGTTTTGGTCAAAAAGGCAAGCTAGCACCACGCTACGTAGGACCTTTCAAGATACTCGAAAGAGTCGGACCTGTAGCATACAAGCTTGATCTACCAGAAGAACTCAACAGGATTCATCCCACATTCCACGTGTCGAACTTGAAGAAGTGCCTCGCTGATGAAAATCTCCACATTCCTCTGGAAGATATTCAGATTGATGAATCTATGCATTTTATTGAAAAACCAGTAGAAATCATGGATTTCGGGGAGAAACTTCTACGACGAAGTCGTATTCCAATTGTTAGGGTACGCTGGGAATCGAAACGGGGACCTGAGTTTACTTGGGAACGTGAAGACTCAATGCGTGAAAAATACCCGCATCTTTTTCCTACTGTTTCAACTACTTAAATTTCGGGACGAAATTCCTAAAAGTAGGGGATACTGTAACATTTGTCAAAAACGGGTTTCCAAAACCCGCTCCGTTTTGTAATCGAATATCAAGTTATAAATGTCACGTTGAATATTTATGATTATTTTGATTTAAAATGATACATAATTAATAAATAAACTAAACTATAAAAATTATATTTGATAAAAAGTTAAAACAAAATGAATAAAAAGGAAATGTTGCTGCCGGACTCGAACCCGGGTCAGCCGGTTCACAGTTTCAATGACTTAAACACACACACACATCACCACTCCGCCACTTGTTGTTTTCTGTCATCTCTAGGAAACAAATAACCTTTATACTCAAACTCGGTTAAACCGGTTGCGCCAATTGAGAAACGGAAATCGGCAATTCAATCGTCAAATCGTTTGTTTACTCGCACATTCAGGTTATAACCGATGCACCGACGTTTTCTCATCAATTCAGGTTGAATAAACGTTAATTGTCATCATCATCGGTTTTTATAACCGAAAAATAATCAAGTCCAGATTACTTCAACTCCAGACCCCTCTCGCGACTCAGAAACATCATACCAACATTCCATTTCACTTTCGTCACACTTTCAGTTCGTCAGAACGCTTAAATCAACTCGCCGGAATTTTCTGCAAGATTCGCCAGAAAACCGTATTCATCCTCAAACGGTAAATCTTTCAATAACATTGTAGTTCAACAATTGTTAGGCTATTTCTAACTTAAACCTTTCAATTGAAATCAAATTCAGGCACTGTATTCAGCTAATTTCAGTTCGTCGGAAAAATTCTGAAAATCTCTATATTCATCTGAGAATCGGTAAGGGCATTCAAACCCTCTGTTAACATTTGCTGATCACTTCAATTTCACGATTAGCTAATAAAAACAGTTAATTGTCTTGTTCAGTTGAAGAGCATAAAACAGGGACCGACACATTGCTGGAATTCTGAAATAAACCGTTCATCGGTATGTTCACCTCTAATTACCGTCTCTGCCATTTCATTTTAGCCTTAAGAAATGTTTGTAAACCGTAAAAACCAGAAACGGATTAGTGAATCAGTTGACTGTAATCTGAATGTAGAAGACGAAGTTAGTTAATTTATAAGTTTATTTAAAATCAGTAATATGAACGGGTTAGAACACAGTCCAGCGGTGGACTGTGTGCAAAACATAGTCGCATGTCACAAGTTCGATTCCTGGTACACGCACTCCTCTAAGTAATAAAATGCCTTTTTGATAAAAGCTAAACCGGGTTAATCCCGTTAGTTGTTAAGTATAATAAAAACCGAGATATTAACCAGGTTAGACACACAGTCCAGCGGTGGACTGTGTGCAACACTGAATCGCACGTCACGAGTTCGAAACCCGTTACTGGCACCGGTTTGTTGGATTAAAATGTTTTTGAAATTAAAAGAATTTTGATTAAACCGAATTAGTATATAAATATAATTAAAAACAAGATTATTTCGGGTTAGACACGTAGCTCAGTTGGTAGAGCTGCGTGCACGCGTACGGGAGGTCTCGGGTTCGAGCCTCACCTGGCGCAAACAATTCCACTGACCGAACCGGTCAACAAGTCAACGGTCAACGGTCAACGCAAAATAAACAATTTTTTTTATATTTTTATTTATTTAATTTAGTTTAAAAATCAATTAAAAATACTTAAAAATAACATTTTTAAAGATAGAAAATAGCCTTAAACTCACAAAAATATATCTAAAAATTTCATTAAAATCCTTAATAAAATCCACTCATTTAATATATTTTTCCGTTATTATTTAGGTTAGTATTACTCGTTGTTCCGCTCATCCAACTCGTGCGTATCTCATCATCTCCATTCAAACGCACCCAATGTGAGTGAATGTTTACAAATTCCCCGTTTAATCACGTTTTGGGTGTATCATGTGTCTTGATATATATATATTATATTTAAACCATTGTGCATACATCATATCATGAACATGTGTATTCAGTATGTTTAAATTGTTGTGTGGTTATTGTTGGATGCAATTTATTATTTTCAGTACATGCAATTTCATAGGCCGCCGCTCCCCATTACATTATGAGCGTTGAGCATGTTCCCCATTTCATTATGAGCGTGAACCTGGCGTGCCCACATACGATCGGCTCCGTTTGATTGAGCCTTGATCGCACAGACATTTTCATTTTTCAGTACATGCAATACGATCGGCTCCGTTTGATTGAGCCTTGATCGCACAGTTTCATTTATGTTATTTATCGTATGTTGTTGGTATGTTAATGTATGCTATCATATGTTGTTGTATGTTATAGTTGTGATTGCTATTTGCCACTGCTTGATTATTTACATTTGCTCATTTATGATTATGCACAATTTTTCATTGATAAACTAACAAGTAAATCAATAATAAATGTTTATCTAACAAGGTTCACTCGCCAACTTATGTTGACCCAAAAACCCCTATTTTTACACATGATATAGGTGAACCAGCAGCAGCCAAAAACACATAGGGTTGGACTAGAAGAATAAAATGATTTAGAGTTTGGAATAGTTATGTTTGGTTTATTTTCTTTGTATTGTATGGACATGTTTGGATTATTTGGAATGTAACTTTGACTTTAATAAATATGAAACATATTAGTAAATGTCACGAGATTTGGTGATAACCCAATTATGCCCCGACTCTTATTCCGCTGCGGGTCGGGGTGTGACAGATTGGTATCGGAGCCATGACTATAGGGATATAGGATAGGTTATTAGACCCTTAGAGCCTATTCTATAGCCGATTAGAAACTTATAAGATTTTTGTGTGTTACATGCCAAATTTCTTGATGTTTATATGTTTTATGTTACATTCAATATTATGCAAGCATGTTCATAAGTATGTATTATCATATAATGCCTATCATGAATCATATACTCATAACATATCACATCCATGAAAGCACACACCACATCATGATTGCTTTTACAATGATTTTTGTGTTTTCAAATCTCATCAAAGTGAGTTCTCATGACGGGCATGTAGTAACTGGAAGGGTACCAGTACCGGTAGTCGGAACGTCCTATCTAGGCTGGCATTCGTATAAATCCAAAATAAAGGACCAGTTTGCCTACCTGGGGACTAACGATGAGAGTACGAAGTACCTATTAGGCCAAAGCATGCTATACCAAACGTCGTGTGAGCTAACCCCACTTTGAGTTGTCATTGTGTCTACACCTGGACACGTTCCGACCAAACATCTCATGAACATATTTTGTGGTTTGCATTCGGGTGATGCGAGTGTTAAATTGCCAATACTAATGTGAATCCTACCAAGCCAATAGCCATGGGGGCCCACATGACTATATAGGTGAAGGTATGGGGGACATTTGAGGCCCAACATGAACAAACCCAAGACATCCTATGGATGTAGTTGCATTATTGATATTTATGTTATTTTCATTTTCTTAAAGACACATGACACCTAAAAAGACACCATAAAATCACAATCTTCTTATGTATGTTCATGTAGATGTCGTCCAAACAACAACGAAGGGGTAAAAGATCAGGAAGGTCTCAGGAACGCTTGGCCACACAAATCGCGAAACAAATGGCCACGATACTGCCTGACATTGTGGTCCAAGTGCAACAAGCCCTCGCTACAAATTCTACTAACCCTCCCCAACAACATGACCAGAACATCGACAACCCTCCTACCAGCAAGTGCTCTTACAAACATTTCAAATCTTGTGATCCTCCTAAATTTGAGGGGACCAAAGGTGTCACTGCTCTCCTCCACTGGTTCGAGGAAATGGAAAACACCTTCCTCAATTGCGATTGTCCTAAGGATCGCAAGGTTCGATACGCCACCGGGAGACTATTTGGGGTAGCTCTCACTTGGTGGAATACTGAGAAAGGGAAGATGGAAACTGAAGATGCAATGGCCTTAACTTGGGAGGAGTTAAGGGAAATCATGACTAGGCGTTTCTGTCCTAGGAGTGAAATTAAAAAGTTGGAGGATGAATTTCATGCTCTAAAGCAGAAGGAGGGAGACCATACCACTTATAACAAGAGGTTCTTGGAGTTGAACCAAATGGTTCCAAATTTGTTCACCCCAACTTATCGTCTGATTGAGCATTATATTCGAGGACTTCCCTCGAAAATTCAAGATTCAGTCCTCAGCACTTCACCGGTAACACTTGAAGCTGCTATGGAGCTAGCAACTGAACTGACCGAGAATCGAATTCGCAACGGGAAGTTCAAAGAAGAGAAAAAGAAAGCCCCTGTTGAGGGTCAAACTTCAGACCATCCCATCTCTTCCTCTAAGTTTGCTAACAAGAGGAAGCGCAACACCAGGAACTTCGCCGTTACGCAAACCCTCCTCCCAATTCCTGCTGCACCCATTACCCAAGTCACTCCTTCACCCGCACCATACAGAAGACCTTACACTGGCCCGTTACCAAAATGTAACCGTTGCCAATATCACCATTCTCCTGATTATCCTTCCCAATATTGCACCGGCTGCGGTCGCGCAGGTCATACTGTTCAAACCTGCCGCATGCCTCAGCGAACAAACCGCCACCAACCTTTAACCCAAACCCACCAACAAATAATGGGCCAAGCCCAACAACCCCTACTATTACCACCCACCCAACATTTAGCCCAAACATATTACCAGCCCAATTATCCTATAGGTCAACCAATGCGGGCTTGCTACAATTGCGGTGACCCGAGCCATTTCAGAAACACTTGTCCAAGGTTGGTAAACATTATTCATGCTCAGGCCCAAGCCAACCCGGTGAATCAGGCAAACCAAGCTCCTCCACCTGCATGAGGGAGAGCTTTCAATATCAACGCTAATCAGGCTAGGGCCGACGGCAATGTGGTTAACGGTACGTTCCTTATAAATGGTAGATATGCATCTATGTTATTTGATACTGGTGCGGATAGAAGTTTTGTGTCTTTAGAATTTGAACCTATCTTAAACCAAAATCGGGATAAGCTCACGGAATCCATAACCGTAGAAGTTGCTGACGGGAAACCAGTTTCATTAAGTACTATTATACGCAACTGTACACTCACCCTAAACGACCACGATTTCTCAGTCGACCTTATTCCTATGAAGCTGGGAAGTTTTGATATCATAATTGGTATGGACTGGCTCGGTCAACATCAGGCAGAAGTTGTATGTCGCGAAAAATTTATACGTATTCCTCTTTCAAACGGTCAGACTCTTCGAATCTTTGGAGAAACCTCGTCAAAAGGGCTCAGCTTAATGTCTTGTCTTCAAGCTCAAAAATACCTTCGCAAAAATTATGTCGCGTTTTTAACTCATATCATCAAAAAGGGGACCATGGAGAAGAAACTCGAAGACATTCCAGTAGTAAAAGATTTCCCACAAGTTTTTCTTGATGACATTTCAGGACTTCCTCCAGTTAGAGACGTCGAATTCCGTATTGATCTTATACCTGGTGCTACACCGGTTGCAAAGTCTCCTTATAGGTTAGCCCCCTCTGAAATGCAAGAGTTAGCCAGTCAATTACAAGAGTTGACTGACAAGGGATTCATACGTCCTAGCTCATCGCCTTGGGGTGCACCTGTAACATTTGTAAAAATCGGGTCTCCAAAACCCGCTCCGTTTTGTAATCAAGTACCAAGTTATGAAAGTGCATTAATTATTTATGGTTATTTTGAGTTAAAACGATACATAATTAATAAATAAACTAAACTATAAAAATTATATTTGATAAAAAGTTAAAATAAAATAAATAAAAAACATTTGAAGCTGCCGGGACTCGAACCCGGGTCAGCTGAGTCACTCAATGACTTAACATCCTTTTCCTAAACCACTCCGCCACAATGTGTTTTCTGTTAACACTAGGAAAACAATTGGAACTTATACGCAAACTCAAATTAACCGTTGATGCCATCTGAATAACGGAAATCGGCAAACCAATCGCCAAATCGTTGCGAATTCATCTGGCCAGCTTTTAACCGATGTATTTCGGTTTCTAATTAAGTCATAATTGAATGAACTTTAAAGTCCTATCATTTTCGGCTTTTGAAACCGAAAATTTATCAAGCTCTGATTTAATTCAAGTTTCCGATCATTTGCACGATTCAGAACTATCACAACAATATTCAATTTCATTTTCGTTGCATTCCCGAATCATAAGATCTTCTGAATCAGTTCGCCGGAAAATTTCTGCAAGTCACCGGAAAACCGGGACTTACATTCTCACGGTAATTCCTCCGACTCTTTTTGTTTAAAACATGTGATTAGTCAGTCTCTAACACAACTCTATCATCAGAATCGATCCTAGCCAACGTTTATCGGAAATCTTATCTTCGCCGGAAAGTTTCTAAGACTGCCGGAATCCCACTGTGAACTGGTAAGATATCCTACACTTCTTTCAAACCTTGTTTAGGTGACTCAACTTTATGAATAATCGATCAACGCTGTTAATTGGTTCAACAGTCGGAGTTCATTTCCAGTACCGACGAACCTCCGCCGGAATTCAGTGAATAACATCAATCGGTATATTCTGTTCCTTAAACTTTCTCCATTCTTTACTTTTGAGTTACTGTTGATATCGAAGAACTTTGTAAATCATCAAATCAATCATAATCAGTCGAGTTATGTTGCCTGTGTAATCGGTGAAGAAGATGAAGTTATAACAGAATATAAGAGTAATTAAAATCCGGATTATAAACGGGTTAGACACACAGTCCAGCGGTGGACTGTGTGCAAATTTCGCATACACGTCCCGAGTTCGATCCTTGCTACGCGCACGCCTTGTGTAATAACATGCCTTTTTAATCATGAACTAAACCGGGTTAAAACAGGTAGTTGTTAAGTATAATAAAAACCAAGAATATAACCGGGTTAGACACACAGTCCAGCGGTGGACTGTGTGCAACATAAACTTCACGTCGCGCGTTCGAATCCTGTCGCAAGCACCGGTCCAATGGAATTAAAACGTTTTTGCAAATAAAGGAATTTTCGATTAATTCAAATAAGTATATAAATATAATTAAAACCGAGTTTATAACGGGTTAGTCACGTAGCTCAGTTGGTAGAGCTACGTGCACGTGAACGGAAGGTCGCCAGTTCGAATCCCACCCGGCGCAGAAATAACCGCTGACCGAACCGGTCAACGGTCAACGGTCAACGCTCAACAGTAAAAAAATAATATTTTTTTTATATATTTATTTATTTAATTTAATTTAAAAATCAATTAAAAATACTTAAAAATAACATTTTTAAAGATAGAAAATAGCCATAAACTCACAAAAATTTATCTAAAAATTTCATCAAAATCCTTAATAACATCCATCCATTTAATATATTTTTCCATTATTATTTAGGTTAGTACTCCTCGTCGACTCGCTCATCTAAATCGTGCGCATCTCACCATCTCAAATTCAACGCACCCAATGTGAGTGAACCTTTCAAATTCCCCGTTTTAATCACGTTTTTGGGGTGTATCATGTGTCTTTGTTTATTTACATATCATAACGAAACTATTGTGCATACATCATATCATGACATGTGTATTAGTTTGTTGCTGTTAAGTAGTTATTATTGGATGCAAATTATTATTACAGTACATGCATTTGCCGAGGCCGCAGCTCCCCATCCATGAGGTTGAGCTTGTTCCCCATTTTATTATGCGGTTGAACTGTGGCGTGCCCGCACGATCGGCTCTGTTTGATTGAGCCTTGATCGGTCATTTCATTTTACAATTCAATACATGCAATACGATCAGCTCCGTTTGATTGAGCCTTGATCGCACAGTTCAATTTACATTTCCAGTTCATGCAATACGATCGGCTCCGTTTGATTGAGCCTTGATCGCACAGTTCAATTTACATTTCCAGTTCATACAATACGATCGGCTCCGTTTGATTGAGCCTTAATCGCACAGTTCATTTATGTTAGTTATCGTATGTTATTGGTATATTCATGTATGCTATCAAGTGTTATTGAATGTTATATTTGTAACTGCTATTTGCCAATGCTTGATTACTTACATTTGCTCTTTTATGATTATGCACAATATTTTATTGATAAACTAACCATAAAATCATTATCAAATGTTTATCTAATGAGGTTCACTCGCCAACTTATGTTGACCCAAAAACTACCATTTTACACATGATACAGGTGAACCAGCAGCAGCTAGGAACACATAGGACCTGGACTAGAAGAATAAATCAATTTAGTTCTTGGATTGTTACCTTTTGATTATTTCCTTTGTATTGAATGAACATGTTTGGATGTTTGAAAATGTAACTTTGACTTCATTAATTATGAAACATAATAGTAAATGTCATGTGCTTTGGTGATAACTCAATTATGCCCCGACTCTTATTTCCGCTGCGGGCCGGGGTTTGACAGATTGGTATCAGAGCCATGACTATAGGGATATAGGATAGGTTATTAGACCCTTAGAGCCTATACTATAGTCAATTAGAAACTTATAAGAATTTTGTGTGTTATATGCCAAATTTCATGATGTTTATATGTTTTATATTAAATGTTACATTTGATATTGTGCAAGCATGTTCATAAGTATGTGTTATCAAATAATGCCTATCATGAAATTATATGCTCATAACATATCACATCCATGAAAGCACACACCACATCATGATTGATTTTACAATGATTTTCGTGTTTTCAAATCTCATCAAAGTGAGTTCTCATGACGGGCATGTAGTAACTGGAAGGGTACTAGTACCGGTAGTCGAAACGTCCTGTCTAGGCTGGCATTCGTATAAATCCAAAATAAAGGACCAGTTTGCCTACCTGGGGACTAACGATGAGAGTACGAAGTACCTATTAGGCCAAAGCATGCTATACCAAACGTCGTGTGAACTAATCCCACTTTGAGTTGTCATTGTGTCTACACCTGGACACGTTCCGACCAAACATCTCATAAACATATTTTGTGGTTTGCATTCGGGGGATGCGAGTGTTAAATCGCCAATACTAATGTGAATCCTACCAAGCCAATAGCCATGGGGGCCCACATGACTATGTAGGTGAAGGTATGGGGGACATTTGAGGCCCAACATGAGCGAACCCAAGACATCCTATGGATGTAGTTGCATTATTGATATTTATGTTATTTTCATTTTATTAAAGACACATGACACCTAAAAAGACACCATAAACTCATAATCTTCTCATTTTATGATCCTGTAGATGTCGTCTAGACAGCATCGGAGGGGTAAGAAATCGGTAAAGTCTCGGGAACGTTTGGCCACTCATATCGCGAATCAAATGGCCACGATATTGCCGGACATCGTGGTACAAGTACAACAAGCCCTTGCTGCAAATCCTACTAACCCTCCTCAACAACAGGACCAGAACATCGACAACCCTCCTACCATCAAATGCTCTTACAAACATTTTAAGTCCTGTGATCCTCCAAAATTCGAAGGGACTGAGGGAGTCACTGCTCTCTTACATTGGTTTGAGGAGATGGAAAACGTTTTCTTAAACTGCGATTGTCCTGAGGATCGCAAAGTTCGTTACGCCACCGGGAGACTACTTGGTGTAGCTCTCACTTGGTGGAATACTGAGAAAGGAAAGAGGGGAACTGAAGATGCGATGGCCTTAACTTGGGAGGAGTTAAGGGAAATCATGACTAGGCGTTTCTGTCCTAGAAGTGAAATTAAGAAATTGGAGGATGAATTTCATGCCTTAAAGCAAAAAGAGGGTGATCACTCTACTTACAACAAGAGGTTCTTGGAGTTGAACCAAATGGTTCCAAACTTATTCACTCCAACCTATCGTCTGATCGAACATTACATTCGAGGACTTCCCTCGAAAATCCAAGATTCGGTTCTCAGCGTTTCACCGGTAACCCTCGAAGCTGCCATGGAGTTGGCAACGGAACTGACCGAAAACCGAATTCGCAATGGGAAGTTCAAAGAAGAAAAGAAGAAAGCCCCTGTTGAGGGACAAACCTCAAACCACCCCAATACTTCCTCTAAGTTTGCTAACAAGAGGAAGCGTAACACCAGGAACTTTGCAGTCACCCAAACCAACACCCCTATTCCTGCTGCACCCATCACTCAAGTCACTCCTCCACCCGCGCCATACAAAAGACCCTACACAGGCCCGTTACCAAAATGTAACCGTTGTCAGTATCACCACTCCCCTGATTATCCTTGCCAATACTGCACCGGCTGCGGTCGCGCAGGACATACTGTTCAAAACTGCCGCACGCTTCAACGAACAAACCGCCACCAACCTATAACCCAAACCCATCAACAGTTAATGGGTCAAGCACAACAACAACTACCATTTCCACCCACCCAACATTTAGCCCAAACATACTATCAACCCAATTACCCTATGGGCCAACCTATGCGGGCTTGCTTCAATTGCGGCGACCCAAGTCATTTCAGAAACACATGTCCAAGGCTGGTCAATATTATTCATGCTCAGGCCCAAGCCAACCCTTTGAATCAAGCGAACCAAGCTCCTCCACCTGCTAGAGGAAGAGCTTTCAATATTAATGCGAACCAGGCCAGAGCTGACGGCAATGTGCTCAACGGTACGTTTCTTATAAATGGTAGTTATGCCTCTATGTTATTTGATACTGGTGCGGATAGAAGTTTCGTGTCATTAGAATTTGAACCTATCTTAAGCAAAAATCGGGATAAGCTCGCGGAATCCATAACGGTGGAAGTTGCGGACGGAAAACCAGTTTCATTAGACTCTATTTTACGCAACTGTACACTCACCTTAAACGACCACGATTTCTCAGTCGACCTTATTCCTATGAAGCTGGGAAGTTTCGACATCATAATCGGTATGGATTGGCTCAGTCAACATCATGCGGAAGTTGTATGTCGCGAAAAATTTATTCGTATTCCTCTTTCAAACGGTCAGACGCTTCGAATCATTGGAGAAACCTCGTCGAAAGGGCTCAACTTAATGTCATGTCTTCAAGCTCAAAAATACCTTCGCAAGAATTATGTCGCGTTTTTAGCCCATATCATCAAGAAGGGGACCACAGAGAAGAAACTTGAAGATATTCCTGTAGTAAAAGATTTCCCACAAGTTTTTCCTGACGACATTTCAGGACTTCCTCCAATCAGAGATGTCGAATTCCGTATCGATCTTATACCTGGTGCTACACCAGTGGCAAAATCTCCTTATAGGTTAGCCCCCTCTAAAATGCAAGAGCTAGCCAGTCAATTGCAAGAATTGACTGACAAGGGATTCATACGTCCCAGCTCATCGCCTTGGGGTGCACCTGTCCTTTTTGTAAAAAAGAAAGATGGATCTTTTCGTATGTGCATCGACTACAGAGAGCTCAACAAGTTAACCATCAAAAATCGCTATCCTTTACCTCGCATAGATGATCTTCTTGACCAACTACAAGGTGCCAGTTGCTTTTCAAAAATCGATCTACGATCTGGCTATCATCAGCTTAGAGTGCATGAAGAAGACGTCCCTAAGACTGCTTTTCGAACTCGTTATGGCCACTACGAATTCATGGTTATGCCGTTTGGATTAACCAACGCACCAGCTGTCTTCATGAACCTAATGAACAGAGTCTGCAAACCTTACCTTGATCGATTTGTTATAGTCTTTATCGACGATATTCTTATTTATTCAAAATCTAAAGCTGATCATGAGCGTCATCTTTGACTCGTTCTTGCACTTCTAGAAAAGGAAAAGCTTTATGCCAAGTTCTCTAAATGTGAATTCTGGTTAAAAGAGGTGCAATTTCTCGGGCATGTAGTCAATGACAAAGGAATACATGTTGACCCATCAAAGATCAAAGCAGTTCAAGAATGGCAAGCTCCACGTACACCAACCGAAGTAAGGTCTTTTCTTGGACTTGCTGGCTATTATCGTCGGTTCATTTCAAACTTCTCTCGCATTGCGGTGCCACTCACGGCTTTAACCCATAAGGGAAAACCATTCGTATGGGGACCCAAGCAAGAAGAAGCTTTTCAAACTCTTAAACAAAAACTTTGTGATGCACCAATCCTCACTCTTCCTGAAGGTTGTGATGATTTTGTAGTCTATTGCGACGCGTCAGGGCAAGGATTAGGTTGCGTTCTCATGCAAAGAGGAAAAGTCATAGCTTATGCCTCGAGGCAACTCAAGACACATGAAAAGAACTACACCACTCATGACCTCGAACTTGGAGCCGTTGTATTCGCTCTTAAGATATGGAGACATTATCTCTATGGTACTAAGTGTGAAATATACACTGACCACAAGAGTCTTCAACATATCTTCAATCAAAAAGAGTTAAATATGAGGCAACGAAGATGGGTCGAACTCCTAAATGATTACGACTGTGAAATTAGATACCACCCTGGTAAAGCAAATGTGGTGGCTGATGCACTTAGTCGAAAGGGTTATGCGAACTCCATTCATCTTCTATGTTCGCAAATTATAACCAATATTAAAGATCAAATTCGTGAAGCCCAACACGTTTCAATAACAGAGGAAGATGTACGAAAAGAGATGTCCTGTGGAGCCGAGCTAAAACTTGAAACTAAATCTGATGGTATTTTGTATTACCTAGATCGTATCTGGATTCCTAACCACATCAATCTTCGTGAAACACTCATCCATGAAGCTCATAAAACGCGATATTCTATACACCCAGGAGCCGATACGATGTATCAAGACCTACGGTACACCTATTGGTGGCCTGGAATGAAGAAAGATATTGCCGTTTTTGTTTCCAAGTGTCTCACATGTTCTAAGGTGAAGGCTGAACACCAAAGACCCTCAGGACTTCTAGTCCAACCGGAAATACCTGTATGGAAGTGGGAAAATATAACCATGGATTTCATTACCGGGTTACCTCGCACTTCTAGTGGGTATGACACTATATGGGTGATTATAAACCGACTTACAAAATCAGCTCACTTTATCCCTATTCGAGAAGATTTCAAGAACGAAAAGCTTGCTCGCATTTATATCAACGAAATCGTAAGCCGACACGGGGTACCATTAAGTATTATTTCTGATCGTGATGGTCGTTTCACCTCACGAACATGGCAAGCAGTACAATCCGCTATGGGCACTCGATTAGATCTCAGTACCGCCTATCATCCTCAAACTGATGGACAGTCTGAGCGCACCATTCAAACTCTTGAGGATATGCTTAGAGCATGTGTCATAGACTTCAAGGGAAATTGGGACGCCCACCTACCGTTAGTTGAATTTTCGTACAACAACAGCTATAATTCGAGCATCGGCATGGCACCTTTTGAAGCTTTATATGGTCGAAAGTGCCGATCTCCTGTTTGTTGGCACGAAATTGGGGAAGCACAAATTACTGGTCTAGAATTGATCCAAGAAACCACAGACAAGATTCATCAAATCCGAAACAATCTTTTAGAAGCTCAAAGTCGTCAAAAGAGTTACGCAGATAAACGACGGAAGCCCTTGGAGTTTAGCATTGGTGATCATGTGCTTTTAAAAGTATCACCGTGGAAGGGAGTAGTTCGTTTTGGTCAAAAGGGAAAGCTAGCACCACGTTACGTAGGACCTTTCAAGATACTCGAAAGAGTGGGTCCTGTAGCATACAAGCTTGACCTACCGGAAGAACTCGACATGATTCATCCCACATTCCACGTGTCGAACTTGAAGAAGTGCCTCGCTGATGAGAACCTCCATATCCCACTGGAAGATATTCAGATTGATGAATCCATGCATTTTATTGAAAGACCAGTGGAGATCATGGACTACGGAGAAAAGCGTCTTCGACGAAGTCGCATTCCTATTGTTAGGGTACGCTGGGAGTCGAAACGGGGACCTGAGTTTACTTGGGAACGTGAAGACTCAATGCGTGAAAAATACCCGCATCTTTTTCCTACTACTTCAACTATTTAAATTTCGGGACGAAATTCCTAAAAGTAGGGGATACTGTAACATTTGTAAAAATCGGGTCTCCAAAACCCGCTCTGTTTTGTAATCAAGTACCAAGTTATGAAAGTGCATTAATTATTTATGGTTATTTTGAGTTAAACGATACATAATTAATAAATAAACTAAACTATAAAAATTATATTTGATAAAAAGTTAAAATAAAATAAATAAAAAACATTTGAAGCTGCCGGGACTCGAACCCGGGTCAGCTGAGTCACTCAATGACTTAACATCCTTTTCCTAAACCACTCCGCCACAATGTGTTTTCTGTTAACACTAGGAAAACAATTGGAACTTATACGCAAACTCAAATTAACCGTTGATGCCATCTGAATAACGGAAATCGGCAAACCAATCGCCAAATCGTTGCGAATTCATCTGGCCAGCTTTTAACCGATGTATTTCGGTTTCTAATTAAGTCAGAATTGAATGAACTTTAAAGTCCTATCATTTTCGGCTTTTGAAACCGAAAATTTATCAAGCTCTGATTTAATTCAAGTTTCCGATCATTTGCACGATTCAGAACTATCACAACAATATTCAATTTCATTTTCGTCGCATTCCCGAATCATAAGATCTTCTGAATCAGTTCGCCGGAAAATTTCTGCAAGTCACCGGAAAACCGGGACTTACATTCTCACGGTAATTCCTCCGACTCTTTTTGTTTAAAACATGTGATTAGTCAGTCTCTAACACAACTCTATCATCAGAATCGATCCTAGCCAACGTTTATCGGAAATCTTATCTTCGCCGGAAAGTTTCTAAGACTGCTGGAATCCCACTGTGAACTGGTAAGATATCCTACACTTCTTTCAAACCTTGTTTAGGTGACTCAACTTTATGAATAATCGACCAACGCTGTTAATTGGTTCAACAGTCGGAGTTCATTTCCAGTACCGACGAACCTCCGCCGGAATTCAGTGAATAACATCAATCGGTATATTCTGTTCCTTAAACTTTCTCCATTCTTTACTTTTGAGTTACTGTTGATATCGGAGAACTTTGTAAATCATCAAATCAATCATAATCAGTCGAGTTATGTTGCCTGTGTAATCGGTGAAGAAGATGAAGTTATAACAGAATATAAGAGTAATTAAAATCCGGATTATAAACGGGTTAGACACACAGTCCAGCGGTGGACTGTGTGCAAATTTCGCATACACGTCCCGAGTTCGATCCTTGCTACGCGCACGCCTTGTGTAATAACATGCCTTTTTAATCATGAACTAAACCGGGTTAAAACAGGTAGTTGTTAAGTATAATAAAAACCAAGAATATAACCGGGTTAGACACACAGTCCAGCGGTGGACTGTGTGTAACATAAACTTCACGTCGCGCGTTCGAATCCTGTCGCAAGCACCGGTCCAATGGAATTAAAACGTTTGCAAATAAAGGAATTTTCGGTTAATTCAAATAAGTATATAAATATAATTAAAACCGAGTTTATAACGGGTTAGTCACGTAGCTCAGTTGGTAGAGCTACGTGCACGTGAACGGAAGGTCGCCGGTTCGAATCCCACCCGGCGCAGAAATAACCGCTGACCGAACCGGTCAACGGTCAACGGTCAACAGTAAAAAAATAATTTTTTTTTTATATATTTATTTATTTAATTTAATTTAAAAATCAATTAAAAATACTTAAAAATAACATTTTTAAAGATAGAAAATAGCCATAAACTCACAAAAATTTATCTAAAAATTTCATTAAAATCCTTAATAACATCCATCCATTTAATATATTTTTCCATTATTATTTAGGTTAGTACTCCTCGTCGACTCGCTCATCTAAATCGTGCGCATCTCACCATCTCAAATTCAACGCACCCAATGTGAGTGAACCTTTCAAATTCCCCGTTTTAATACGTTTTTGGGGTGTATCATGTGTCTTTGTTTATTTACATATCATAACGAAACTATTGTGCATAC
Source organism: Scalesia atractyloides (assembly GCA_947069175.1). NCBI lineage: Eukaryota > Viridiplantae > Streptophyta > Magnoliopsida > Asterales > Asteraceae > Scalesia > Scalesia atractyloides. The sequence continues at coordinate 80,270,130 of CAMTDV010000019.1, read as the reverse complement.
ATCATATCATGACATGTGTATTAGTTTGTTGCTGTTAAGTAGTTATTATTGGATGCAAATTATTATTACAGTACATGCATTTGCCGAGGCCGCAGCTCCCCATCCATGAGGTTGAGCTTGTTCCCCATTTTATTATGCGGTTGAACTGTGGCGTGCCCGCACGATCGGCTCCGTTTGATTGAGCCTTGATCGGTCATTTCATTTTACAATTCAATACATGCAATACAATCGGCTCCGTTTGATTGAGCCTTGATCGCACAGTTCAATTTACATTTCCAGTTCATGCAATACGATCGGCTCCGTTTGATTGAGCCTTGATCGCACAGTTCAATTTACATTTCCAGTTCATACAATACGATCGGCTCCGTTTGATTGAGCCTTGATCGCACAGTTCATTTATGTTAGTTATCGTATGTTATTGGTATATTCATGTATGCTATCAAGTGTTATTGTATGTTATATTTGTAACTGCTATTTGCCAATGCTTGATTACTTACATTTGCTCTTTTATGATTATGCACAATATTTTATTGATAAACTAACCATAAAATCATTATCAAATGTTTATCTAATGAGGTTCACTCGCCAACTTATGTTGACCCAAAAACTACCATTTTACACATGATACAGGTGAACCAGCAGCAGCTAGGAACACATAGGACCTGGACTAGAAGAATAAATCAATTTAGTTCTTGGATTGTTACCTTTTGATTATTTCCTTTGTATTGAATGAACATGTTTGGATGTTTGAAAATGTAACTTTGACTTCATTAATTATGAAACATAATAGTAAATGTCATGTGCTTTGGTGATAACCCAATTATGCCCCGACTCTTATTTCCGCTGCGGGTCGGGGTGTGACAGCACCTGTCCTTTTTGTAAAGAAGAAAGATGGATCGTTTCGTATGTGCATCGACTACAGAGAGCTCAACAAATTAACAATCAAAAATCGCTCTCCTTTACCACGCATTGATGATCTTCTTGACCAACTTCAAGGTGCCAACTGCTTTTCAAAAATCGACCTTCGATCTGGCTATCATCAACTTAGAGTGCATGAAGAAGACGTCCCAAAGACTGCTTTCCGAACTCGTTATGGCCATTATGAATTCATGGTTATGCCATTTGGTTTAACCAACGCACCAGCTGTCTTCATGGACCTAATGAACAGAGTCTGCAAACCTTATCTTGATCGATTTGTGATAGTCTTCATCGACGTATTCTTATTTATTCAAAATTTAAATCTGATCATGAGCGTCATCTTCGACTCATCCTTGCCCTTCTAAAGAAGGAAAAGCTTTACGCCAAATTCTCCAAATGTGAATTCTGGTTAAAAGAGGTGCAATTCCTCGGACATGTAGTCAATGACAAGGGAATACATGTCGACCCCTCAAAGATCAAAGCAGTACAGGAATGGCAAGCTCCACGTACACCAACTGAAGTAAGATCTTTTCTTGGTTTGGCTGGTTATTATCGTCGATTCATTTCAAATTTCTCTCGCATCGCTGTACCACTCACGGCTTTAACTCATAAGGGAAAACCTTTCATATGGGGACCCGAGCAAGAAGAAGCCTTTCAAACTCTTAAACAAAAACTTTGTGAGACACCAATCCTTACTCTTCCTGAAGGTTGTGATGATTTCGTGGTCTATTGCGACGCGTCAGGGCAAGGATTAGGCTGCGTTCTAATGCAAAGAGGAAAAGTTATAGCTTATGCTTCGAGACAACTCAAGACGCATGAGAAGAACTACACCACTCATGACCTAGAACTTGGAGCCGTTGTGTTCGCTCTTAAGATATGGAGACATTATCTCTATGGTACCAAGTGTGAAATATACACTGACCACAAGAGTCTTCAACATATCTTCAATCAAAAGGAGTTAAACATGAGGCAACGAAGATGGGTCGAACTTCTAAATGACTACGACTGCGAAATTAGATATCACCCTGGTAAAGCAAATGTGGTGGCTGATGCACTTAGTCGAAAGGGTTATGCGAACTCCATTCGTCTTCTATGTTCGCAAATTATAACCGACATTAAAGATCAAATTCGAGAAGCCCAACACGTTTCGATAACGGAAGATGATGTACGAAAAGAGATGTCCTGTGGAACTGAGCTAAAAATTGAAACTAAATCTGACGGTATTCTGTACTACCTAGATCGTATCTGGATTCCTAACCACAACAATCTTCGTGAGATTCTTATGAATGAAGCTCACAAAACGCGATATTCTATACACCCAGGAGCCGATAAGATGTATCAAGACCTACGATATACCTATTGGTGGCCTGGAATGAAGAAGGATATTGTTGTTTTTGTTTCTAAGTGCCTTACATGTTCCAAGGTGAAAGCTGAACACCAAAGACCCTCAGGACTTCTGGTCCAACCTGAAATACCTGTATGGAAGTGGGAAAATATAACCATGGATTTCATTACCGGGTTACCTCGCACTTCTGGTGGGTATGACACTATATGGGTAATTATAGACCGACTTACAAAATCAGCTCACTTTATTCCTATCCGCGAAGATTTCAAGAACGAAAAACTTGCCCGTATTTATATCAACGAAATCGTAAGCCGACATGGGGTACCGTTAAGCATTATTTCTGATCGTGATGGTCGTTTCACTTCACGAACATGGCGAGCAGTACAATCCGCTATGGGTACGCGATTAGATCTCAGTACCGCCTATCATCCTCAAACTGATGGACAGTCTGAGCGCACCATTCAAACTCTTGAAGATATGCTTCGAGCATGTGTCATAGACTTCAAGGGAAATTGGGACGCCCACCTACCATTAGTTGAATTTTCGTACAACAACAGCTATCATTCAAGCATCGGCATGGCACCTTCTGAAGCCTTATATGGTCGTAAGTGCCGATCTCCTGTATGTTGGCACGAATTGGGGAAGCTCAAATCACTGGTCCAGAATTGATCCAAGAAACCACAGACAAGATCCATCAAATCCGAAAACAATCTTCTAGCAGCTCAGAGTCGTCAAAAGAGTTATGCAGATAAACGACGGAAGCCTTTAAGTTTAACATTGGTGATCATGTACTACTAAAAGTGTCACCGTGGAAGGGAGTAGTTCGTTTTGGTCAAAAAGGCAAGCTAGCACCACGCTACGTAGGACCTTTCAAGATACTCGAAAGAGTCGGACCTGTAGCATACAAGCTTGATCTACCAGAAGAACTCAACAGGATTCATCCCATATTCCACGTGTCGAACTTGAAGAAGTGCCTCGCTGATGAAAATCTCCACATTCCTCTGGAAGATATTCAGATTGATGAATCTATGCATTTTATTGAAAGACCAGTAGAAATCATGGATTTCGGGGAGAAACTCTACGACGAAGTCGATTCCAATTGTTAGGGTACGCTGGGATCGAAACGGGGACCTGAGTTTACTTAGGAACGTGAAGACTCAATGCGTGAAAAATACCCGCATCTTTTTCCTACTGTTTCAACTACTTAAATTTCGGGACGAAATTCCTAAAAGTAGGGGATACTGTAACATTTGTCAAAAACGGGTTTCCAAAACCCGTCCGTTTTGTAATCGAATATCAAGTTATAAATGTCACGTTGAATATTTATGATTATTTTGATTTAAAATGATACATAATTAATAAATAAACTAAACTATAAAAATTATATTTGATAAAAAGTTAAAACAAAATAAATAAAAAGGAAATGTTGCTGCCGGGACTCGAACCCGGGTCAGCCGGTTCACAGTTTCAATGACTTAAACACACACACACATCACCACTCCGCCACTTGTTGTTTTCTGTCATCTCTAGGAAACAAATAACCTTTATACTCAAACTCGGTTAAACCGGTTGCGCCAATTGAGAAACGGAAATCGGCAATTCAATCGTCAAATCGTTTGTTTACTTCGCACATTCAGGTTATAACCGATGCACCGACGTTTTCTCATCAATTCAGGTTGAATAACGTTAATTGTCATCATCATCGGTTTTTATAACCGAAAAATAATCAAGTCCAGATTACTTCAACTCCAGACCCCTCTCGCGACTCAGAAACATCATACCAACATTCCATTTCACTTTCGATCACACTTTCAGTTCGTCAGACGCTTAAATCAACTCGCCGGAATTTTCTGCAAGATTCGCCAGAAAACCGTATTCATCCTCAAACGGTAAATCTTTCAATAACATTGTAGTTCAACAATTGTTAGGCTATTTCTAACTTAAACCTTTCAATTGAAATCAAATTCAGGCACTGTATTCAGCTAATTTCAGTTCGTCGGAAAAAATTCTGAAAATCTCTATATTCATCTGAGAATCGGTAAGGGCATTCAAACCCTCTGTTAACATTTGCTGATCACTTCAATTTCACGATTAGCTAATAAAAACGGTTAATTGTCTTGTTCAGTTGAAGAGCATAAAACAGGGACCGACACATTGCCGGAATTCTGAAATAAACCGTTCATCGGTATGTTCACCTCTAATTACCGTCTCTGCCATTTCATTTTAGCCTTAAGAAATGTTTGTAAACCGTAAAAACCAGAAACGGATTAGTGAATCAGTTGACTGTAATCTGAATGTAGAAGACGAAGTTAGTTAAGTTATAAGTTTATTTAAAATCAGTAATATGAACGGGTTAGACACACAGTCCAGCGGTGGACTGTGTGCAAAACATAGTCGCATGTCACAAGTTCGATTCCTGGTACACGCACTCCTCTAAGTAATAAAATGCCTTTTTGATAAAAGCTAAACCGGGTTAATCCCGTTAGTTGTTAAGTATAATAAAAACCGAGATATTAACCAGGTTAAACACACAGTCCAGCGGTGGACTGTGTGCAACACTGAATCGCACGTCACGAGTTCGAAACCCGTTACTGGCACCGGTTTGTTGGATTAAAATGTTTTTGAAATTAAAAGAATTTTGATTAAACCGAATTAGTATATAAATATAATTAAAAACAAGTTATTTCGGGTTAGACACGTAGCTCAGTTGGTAGAGCTGCGTGCACGCGTACGGGAGGTCTCGGGTTCGAGCCTCACCTGGCGCAAACAATTCCACTGACCGAACCGGTCAACAAGTCAACGGTCAACGGTCAACGCAAAATAAACAATTTTTTTTATATTTTTATTTATTTAATTTAGTTTAAAAATCAATTAAAAATACTTAAAAATAACATTTTTAAAGATAGAAAATAGCCTTAAACTCACAAAAATATATCTAAAAATTTCATTAAAATCCTTAATAAAATCCACTCATTTAATATATTTTTCCGTTATTATTTAGGTTAGTATTACTCGTTGTTCCGCTCATCCAACTCGTGCGTATCTCATCATCTCCATTCAAACGCACCCAATGTGAGTGAATGTTTACAAATTCCCCGTTTAATCACGTTTTGGGGTGTATCATGTGTCTTGATATATATATATTATATTTAAACCATTGTGCATACATCATATCATGAACATGTGTATTCAGTATGTTTAAATTGTTGTGTGGTTATTGTTGGATGCAATTTATTATTTTCAGTACATGCAATTTCATAGGCCGCCGCTCCCCATTACATTATGAGCGTTGAGCATGTTCCCCATTTCATTATGAGCGTGAACCTGGCGTGCCCACATACTATCGGCTCCGTTTGATTGAGCCTTGATCGCACAGACATTTTCATTTTTCAGTACATGCAATACGATCGGCTCCGTTTGATTGAGCCTTGATCGCACAGTTTCATTTATGTTATTTATCTTATGTTGTTGGTATGTTAATGTATGCTATCATATGTTGTTGTATGTTATAGTTGTGATTGCTATTTGCCACTGCTTGATTATTTACATTTGCTCATTTATGATTATGCACAATTTTTCATTGATAAACTAACAAGTAAATCAATAATAAATGTTTATCTAACAAGGTTCACTCGCCAACTTATGTTGACCCAAAAACCCCCATTTTTACACATGATACAGGTGAACCAGCAGCAGCCAGAAACACATAGGGTTGGACTAGAAGAATAAAATGATTTAGAGTTTGGAATAGTTATGTTTGGTTTATTTTCTTTGTATTGTATGGACATGTTTGGATTATTTGGAATGTAACTTTGACTTTAATAAATATGAAACATATTAGTAAATGTCACGAGATTTGGTGATAACCCAATTATGCCCCGACTCTTATTCCGCTGCGGGTCGGGGTGTGACATTGATACCGTCGACCAACTGTTTGTTTATGCTTTCCACCTGACCATTTGCTTGTGGGTGCGCAACAGAAGCGAAACATGCTGGATTCCCATTTCGGTCATCCATGTTTGCAATTCTTCAGCCATTAAATTTGGACCGTTGTCTGTAATAATGCGCATGGGCAGACCAAAACGGCAAATAATGTATTCCCAGATGAATTTGCGAATTACCATCGTTGTAGTAGAAGCTAAAGGTTTGGCTTCAACCCATTTGGTGAAGTAATCGACCGCAACAATGATAAACTTTACTGCGCCGGGCGCATCCGAAAGTGGTCCCACTAAATTGATGGCCCATTGTTGAAATGGCCAAGCTGTTGTGACGGGTACCAAAGGATTCTTTGGGCGCAACATTTTAGGGGCATTCCTTTGGAAGGACATGCATTTGCGCAAGATCTCTACCGCGTCAACGTACATTCCGGGCCAATAATACCCTGCGCTTTTCACTTTGGCTACTACCATGCGCGGCCCAGATTGTATAACACATAGCCCCTCATGAACCTCCCTGATCAGGTATTGCGCATCATGTTTGTTAACACAGCGGAGCGAAGGACCCATGTAAGAGCGTCAGTACAGAATACCGTCAACCATTTCATAATGAGCGCTTTGCATCGTAACTTACGTGCTTGCGCTTTATCTTCTGGTAAAGAACCATGTAACAAATACATCATTATTGGAGACATCCATGATGGATCTCCTACTTCGACCATTGTCACTTGTCTGAGAGGGACTGATGGATTACTTAAAACCTCGATGCGAACTTCCTTTGCCAAATGTTTGAAACTAGTTGCTGCGAGTTTACTTAAAGCGTCAGCATGTTTCTTTTCGCTTCGCTTGACGTGTGTGACTTTAAATTGTTGAAACTGTGCTATAAGGGCCTTGGCTTGCGCCAAGTACAAAGCCATGATATCTCCCTTTGCATCGTACGTTCCAATTACTTGCTCAGTAACTAGTAATGAATCAACATGGGCTTCTAAATTTGTTGTACCCATTTTTATAGCGAGGCGTAAGCCTGCTAGGAAAACTTCATATTCGGCCTCGTTGTTGGTGCTTTTAAAATCCAACCGAATTGCATATGTGAATTCTGCTCCCTCTGGACTCATTAATCGAAGACCTGCTCCAGCCCCATCACTGTTTGATGCGCCATCTGTAAACAATGTCCAGGCTCTATTGTCTATGACTGGGACTGGGTTTTGAATTGCTTCGCATTCTTCAAGTTTATCAGCGGGAATTTCAGCGATGAAATATGCCAAAACTTGGCCCTTGATAGCTGGTCTAGGTTTATAACAGATGTTATAACCTCCCAATTCTATTGCCCATTTCGCAAGTGGTCCAGAAACATCTGGTTTGGCCAGGACTTGGCCAATGTGAAAATTTGTTAAAACTGTAATAACATGTCCTGAAAAGTATCTTCGCAGCCTGCGCGAAGCATGGACCAATGCTAAAACTAATTTCTCCATAATTGAATACCTTGTCTCTGGATCGTTCAACATCTTGCTGATATAATAAATTGGAGACTGGACCCCTTCGCGTTCTACCAACAAGACAGCACCTACTGCTACCTCATATGCAGCAAGATATAAGACCATGGGTTCTTTTTCACGAGGAGCAGTAAGTGTGGGAAGTTGAACTAAACAATCTTTCATCTGCTGGAAAGCTTGATCAGCTTCAAGAGTCCATGCGAACTCTTTGCTATTCGTACAATTGCGCAAGGTTCGAATAAATGGATAAGACTTTGCACCATGATTGGCAAGGAAGCGGTTTAGCGCAGCTAACCTTCCAGCCAAACGTTGCATCTCTTTGATGGTAGTAGAGAAGACATTTTTTGTATTGCCTCGACCTTCTCCGGATTAACTTTGAAACCGTCTTTGGTGACGATGAAACCCAAAAATTTGCCCTCCTCCGTACCTCTCGCAGAGAATCAAAAGTTCGTTGGATGTTGTCTAACATAGTGTCTTCTGAATTACTCATAATGACCAAATCATCAAAAACTGTATCCATCAATCTTTGATAAGTAGCTCCCGCATTGCGGAGACCAAAAGGCATCTTGGTATAACAAAAAATGCCTTTCTCCGTGCGAAAAGCGGTATTATCTTCGTCCTCTTTTCTCATCAAGACTTGATGATAACCTTTATAACAATCTAGAAAACATTTCCAGCGAAAGGAAGCTAATGAGTCAACTTTTTTGTCAATCTCAGGAAGAGAGTAACAATCTTTTGGACACGCCTTGTTTAGATCTTTAAAATCTACGCACATCCGCCATCCGCCATTATGTTTCTTTACCATGACTGGGTTTGCCACCCAGGTCTGGTATTTGACTTCGCGCAAAATACCAGCATTTAATAACTTGGTGACTTGTTCATTCATCGCCTCTGTCTTTTCTGCCCCGAGGCTGCCCTTTTTCTGCACAACTGGTTCTGCTGACGGAAATACATTCTGACAATGTTCCGCAACGTTGCATGGGACACCGACCATGTCGGCAGGTGTCCAGGCGAAAATGTCTTTGTTGCGAAACAATAGTAGTTTAAGCTTTGCGCGAATTTCAATACTGACTGCAGGCCCTAATAAGATTGTTTGCTCAGGATACTTATTGTTGAGTACCCACTTTTCTGGTTCGTTACTTGGCAATGTCTTGACAGCCTTCATAACTGGTTCTTCAATTGACATGATTTCTTTCTGCGCGTAAAGTATAGCTATACCATTTGGTGTCGGAAAACCACAAGCAGCATGCGGAGCGGAAGTAATCATACTAAAATCACGTTACGCGCGACGTCCCAATAGCACATCGTGACGGGAATTTGCCGGCATCACCATGAAGTCGACGTTACTCGTTCGAGAACACTTCCCATCAGATAAAGTATCATGAAAAAGGATTTGTCCTAGAGGACAGACAGCCTCATTATAGAACCCAGTTAATGGAAAATCAACTGGTTCCAAGCGTGCCTTATCCTCAGGATCTAGCTGCTTGAAGCACTGCTCGTACATAATATCCATGGAACTACCCGGATCTATAAACATATAGTCTGTTTGGTAGTGCCCAAAGATACCAGTGATAACTACTGGCCGGTCTTCTTGAGGACCTCCTGGAACGATAGGAAAAATGACTTGCTGTTCGCGCCAAGTGTTGTTTTGAAAATGTTGAAGGCTACGCTTGCGCGATGATCCACCTTGAATCATGGAAACGTGCTGTTTCGTTTTCTTGTTGCTAGGCCCTTCGTTCTCGTGCCTAATCTGTTTAATCTCTTTGCGCACATTCTGGAGTAGATGTTAAGCTTCCCACTCTTTAATGCTTTTTCAATCTCTGTGCGCAGATTGATGCAGTTATCTGTTGTGTGGCCTGCGTCTCTATGATAGTCACAGAACAAATTTGGGTCTTGCCCTTTTTTGTTTTCAATGGTTGCGGCTGTTTGAACTGATAATTCTCAGTGCTGAGAACCTCAGCCGGAGACTTCGTTAAGGGAGTCCACTGACGTTCCTTATTCTCTTGCTTAATCGCTTTTTGAGCTGTTATCTTGTTGATTGTTGCTCGCGCATCAATTGGTGAATAAAGAGAATACGAATTCTGACTTGACTCTTTCAATTTCTCTTATACTTGCGACTACCTCTACTCAGGTCTTGCGGACGGTTCTGAGGTAGAGGTGGCCTGTTAGAACTTAAGTTGCGCTCAGTCTGGGCGTAGACCTTGGCTGCCGCCATGAGTTTATCCCAGTTTTTTGGAAGGCCAATTTTACCGGACAACACTTTAATCATTTCGTCACACCTTACCGCATACTTGAACTGCACGCGTATAAGGTCTTCATGGACATCTCTAATCTCCAACACCTCTTTATTGTAACGCGTTATAAAATCTTCGAGGCTTTCATCGTCCCTCCGCCAGATGTTCATTACATCTGAGGAATCGCGCATGTATCGCCGTTGCTGACTAAAGTGTGTAAGAAAATTTTCTTTTAAGTCATTCCAAGAGAAAAGTTTACCTGCCGGCAAATTATCAAACCAAAGGCGCGCAGCGCCGGTAAGGGTCTGTACAAATAGGTGACACCACATTGGCAATGTCCAGCACCCAAGTAACCCTGCACCGGTAAAGAGGCGCATGTGATCATCAGGATCGGTCAAACCGTTAAAGTTTCCAACGTTGGATGGTAATTTCGCTCGCTCCAACGGAGCCAGTGCTATCTCTCTGGTAAACTTTGATTGTTCAGCTGCTTCGGTTGGGCGATATACCAAATTGTAATCATACTCAGCTTCTTGATACTGCACGTACTTTTGGTCTGTAACTAGCATGATCTGCAGATATTCGATTGAAAATACTTGCACTATCCCCTTCCTCATAGGTTCTATCGAGCTCATCGTGTTGGGTGTCCCGTTTCTGCGAAGACCACGGGCCCAAACGAGAGTGGACAGATGCGCGACGCTGAACGTTGTCTTCTTGTCTTCTATTACCAGAATGAACAGGATCATTCCTGGTTTTAAAATACATTTCTGTTCCATCTTCAGGCATGCGCGAAGGGAAACGAGCATGACTTTGAGTATTATAACTCAAAACTCGAGGTGCTGGCGAAGCAAGGACCTGAGGAGCGTTAACCGGAGCTTGAAAAGCTGGAGTTCCGGTTTGCGCACATAGCTGAGCATACATAGCGTTTAGAGTTGCTTGAGATTTGTTAACCACGATAATGGAGTCTCTCCAGGTGGTAAAATCGACGTAACATCAACCTGAGGAGCCGCCGGTGTTACAGGAATACTCGCATGATTAGGATCATCCTGAGCATTAGCTTCGCTGGAAGAATCCTCAACTATTTGTCCGTCGACCTGAGGTCCGACAACAACGCGTCGAATCTTTGATCGAGGACCTTGAAAAGATGATCCGTCAGCCATGATGCTGCAGATCTAAGTGAAACGAAACGAAAGATGAGAAAGAATTGAAATCGGTGGGCGCCAATGAAGAAACCCTAGATCAACTAGACCGGAATCTAAGTAGATCTATGGAATGGGCTCTGCATAAAAGGGTTAACCCTCCGTTTGGTTTCACGATGGATGATGAATAAAACAATATTCCGGCTGAACCTACAAAACAGAACACCGTTAGCTCGCCACGGGGAGAAGGGGGTTCTCTCCGTGACCACCCTCCGGCGTGAGAATAAGTACAGGTAGTCGGAAGTAAGTATTGTAAGAGAGAGAGTAGTTGAGAGTGAATACCTTTCCTTGAACTCCAAGTTACTTATTTATAGCCGGTGTTTGGCGCCAAAAGGAGAGATTGTTAACTTTAACAGAATCTTTTGCTTTTCCGTTAATGTTTGTTGGCAATCCGTTAGTACACACGGATCATGAGCTCATCAACGGTTAGGGAGGTGCCACGTGTCAACATGAGATCACTACATCTTATAAATGTGAGCATGCCATCACCGTGATCTTCCTCGGGCATCCAGATGCTACCATGTGGCAATTGGTTATAACCGATGCTTGCACGATTGGGTGTTAATGGCTTCTAGAAGGTTTCACAGCTGTTACCATCTATAATTCGCCACGTGTACATTCTGTTACAACAGAAAAGATTTCCTTTGCTTCTGCACCAAGTCAAGGATTTTGCTAAGGGAAAGTTTCTTAGGATTTATTAGTTAGTTAGCTGATCTTCCTTCTTCTCCTTTGCTGCTTAGCGCAACGTTTGGTGGATACTTGTTTTGATATAAATATTTGCGCAAGGTTTGTGCATGAAGCATTATCCAACGAGAATGTTCAAGGTTAACTTTGAACCTTGAGCGAGCCCCCGCAAGGTAGTTAAATGAAGCATTAACAAACGAGTGTTTAAGGTTAACTTTGAACCTTGTGCGAGCCCGCGCAAGGTAGTTAAATGAAGCATTATCAAACGAGAGTGTTCAAGGTTAACTTTGAACATTGCGCGAGCCCGCGCAAGGTAGTTAAATGAAGCATTTATCCAAAGAGAATGTTTAGGCTTTTAACTTTGAACCTTGCGCGAGCCCGCCAAGGTAGTTATATGATCCTTTCCTCTCTTGGATGTTTGGCGCAGAGTTCTAACAAATCTTATTTTGGCAAAGAAGTCTGCGCGCAGTTTTGTTAGAAGTTATTAATGGGTATGGTTTCCTTGATTGGCGCAAGGTTTTTGGGACCATACCCCTTCATCAAGTCACCTAATTAACTTACCTAATGCTCAAAAACGTTGGTGGTGGTTTACGTAATGGGGTTTAGGTAAACTATTTTTTTTAAATGAAAAATGTGTGATTGGTTGAGAATGAATGGACCCCTCCACACACCCATCTCTCTCCTCTTCCCTCTCTCTCCCCGGATCGGTGAAGCTTCACCGAAAATCTCTTCGATTTCGGTAACATGAAATCGGTAACATGGTTGGCGGTGGAGTGGGTATCGGTACCGAGTGGTTTACCAATACCACTCCGTTCACCCTTATATTCATTTGTGATTCTTTTTTTTTTCCATCGTGAACCACACATGTGGTTTAAGTTAAATGTTTAAGTAAGCATTAGGGTTATTTTTTTTTATCATCTCCCACTTATTTTCTTTTATCTATTTATTTGTGTCCTTGTTAGCATCTAATTATCTATTTCCAGAATATCATTATACTAGTTTTTAGTTACTTATGAGCTAAATAGTTCACTCTTCACTAAACCGTACATGCTTGAAAGCTAAAATAGTTCATATAAGAACATGATTTAGGTTTTATTTATCGAAACATCAATAATATAAGAACATAACCAGGTTTTATTTCAAAACATCAATAAATTATATAAGAATATAGCCAGATAAATATTTAAAAACTCAAAAAAAAATTATTAGTTAATAATCGAAATAATCATAATCAACCCATAACCGCTGATTAATCAAACCAGATTAAACAACTATCGATTATGATTACAGGTAACATTTTTCAATCAACCGAACACTCGGTCAGTTTTTACTCAAAACCTCCCTTCTAAAAAACATAACCTCCACTAAGTGTGTTAGCTCCGCATTAACACTCGGCCAGTTAACCGACTTTGCACACCACTGAATCCTAATGGACAAAACGGTCGGTCTATTTCAAACAATTGGCTATTATCGTAATTTTCTCTTACATGTAAATAAAATATTACAATACGACAATTTCATCTAGATATAAAAATTATTGCATTATGTTGACGGCTTCCAGTTACAAATATCACCAAAAAACCTCCGTCTAAAGAAGACGTGATCCTCATTTCATCTCATGTACTCCCAAACAACAACAATATATACTCCAATCACATCCCCATATCCACATCTTTCACTCTGCAACTTTCTCCGGCCAACTTTTCCGATCACCCTGTTTTTTTCCGGTCACCGACAAGTGGATTTTTTTATTTTTATTTTTATTAATTGACAAGATCCCACCTTTTTTGTCATAAAAGCTAAATAAATACATATTTTCCAAATTAATATCACAAGTCTCACCAATTTCCTCCTTCAATTACTCTCCTTAAATTCAAGATATTTATCCCAATCAAATACTCTCTCTCTCTCTCTCTATCTAAAAAAAATTAAACAAATATATACCCCGAAATCCCCTCCACCGTTTCTATTCCATTTCTTGATAAAAAAAATAAATAATAATAATAATAATAATAATATAATAATAATAATAATAAAAAAATATAATATAAAAATTAAAGTCCCTTTTGTTGTTTGAGATTTTGTTCTGTTCAGCATCCTCTGTTTTAAAAACAGGGGAGGAGGAGAAAACAAAATCAACAAAATCCCATTTTCTCTCTCATCAGCCCTTCCTTTCTCTCTCTAGAAATGGTTTCAAATCTTCAATGTTTTCTTGATTCCACAACTCCTATTGTCCCCTCTCAATTCCTCCCCAAGGTTTATTATGCTCTAAATTATTATTTTTTAAGATTACCCAATAATTAAAATTGTTGTTTGGTTTAATTGTTTGTTTGTTTGTTTGTTTAATTTGTAGAGTGAGATTAGAAATCTTAATCCGCTATGGCACCCGTGGGAGCGAGAGATAGTTGAATTCTTTACGTTGGGAGATTTGTGGAATTGTTTTGATGAATGGAGTGCTTATGGTGCCGGAGTTCCGATCAACGTCGGAGACGATGAAACTATTGTTCAGTATTATGTTCCGTATCTCTCCGGCATTCAAATCTTTACCGGCAATTCATCTTTGAACTATCTACGGTAATTATATCTTTGATCTTGATTTTGTTTTTTGTTTTTTGTTTTTTTTGATGCTATGTAGCATGGGTAAAAATGGAGTTCCCTCTAGAATATTCACTATTCTTATGTTAGGTATATGATATGTGAAATGTCATTATACCCTTATAAAGTAAAAAGATCTGCGGTTTTTTATATCGAGATGTGTAAAAAGTGCGTAAAAAGTACTTAGTTTACTTTTACGTAGTGTTTTGAATGTAAGTCACGAGACAGATAAACATAACCATCATACTTAATTGTCTCACACCACGTTATTATATTTATAATCAGTAATATGTTGAGAACTTTTAGGATTGTATAATTTGTATGTATGTAGTGTTTTGATTATGAAACGCAAAATAGTTGCGTAAGGTCATATTTATTGTCTTATACTACTTTCATTATTTTTAATGTATTATGTACTGTTTTCTATATTGATTTCCGCGTTGAAACGTATATTGGTTATGAAATGAATGTAGCACTCAAAGATTATAAAGGTATGATATAAAAACTTTTTAGGGAAAAAAGCACTATAACTTTTATGAAATGGTCTAAAAGGATAATGTGGTTTTTACTAATTATTAATTACACATGATGGATAATTACACACGATGAAAACGTTTAATATAAGATTGCAAGAATCGCATGATGCAAGTGTAAATATGGTTAAAGTGTTTTGATTCGACAATTTTGAGAAAAAAAAAACACATTAGATTCAAATTTACAATAGCAAAGTAGTGAAAAACGATGGCTTGTAGGTATTTGTTACGAATCCACAATTAAATAGTTTGTGTTTCCATCTCATAGGGAAGAAACCGATTCTGAAACAAGGGATTCATTTAGTGATACGTTTAGTGATGAGAGCGAGAGTGAGAAGGTGTCAAGGTGGGACGGATGTTCATCGGACGAAGTGTGTTTGATCAAGAGACGCAGTTTCATTTGAATGATCGATTGGGTCAACTTTACTTCCAATATTTTGATAAATCAACCCCTTACGCAAGAGTTCCTTTGGTGGATAAGGTAATAGATACGATTATATTCTTAGTGACGTCCAAAACAAAATGTAATATTTTAATATGTTAACTTATAAAATTGTACAAGTGTAATAATTATATGCTATATATAACATTTTTGACCCATTAAAAATTAGTTATATTTGTATCATTTTCTAAATAACATACAAATTATTTTTGTGTGGGTAACAACCTCCATGAGCATTAAAAGGCTAATGGTCCACATCTAAAATGAAAAAATAAATAAAGTAACTTAAGTTGATAAGTTTGTTATGTTTTGTTCTTTTCTGATTTTTTTATAAAGTAAATGACCGTTTTGCCCCTATACAAATGTGCCCATCCCTCAAAGTTTCAAGCGCACACGTTTATGTTTTGACGTGGTCAGTTGTTGCATGTGCCTTGTAGTGTTTGATGAACCATCATGACGTGGCTTTTATTTTACAAAACATCCCTATATTATTCTAAGAATGTCACTTTAACCCCCTCATCTTTTTTTTTTCTCAATTACCTATTAGATTCTAATTTTGTAATTCTTTCCTAAAGGTATACGTGTTATCTAAACAATACCCGGGACTCATGTCGCTAAGAAGCGTGGATCTTTCACCAGCTAGTTGGATGTCGGTTGCTTGGTATGTTTTTGTTCATTTTAGCTTTTAAAATTTAGAAGAGTTTGTTTGTGACCAAATAAACCATGTGTATTAGGTACCCCATATATCACATTCCAATGGGAAGGACAATAAAAGACTTGTCTACATGTTTCTTGACGTACCATACCCTCTCGTCGTCATTTCAAGGTACAGTGATGTTGCATGGCAACATATTTTCTAGTTTTTTCATAAGTATCTTTTCATTGAGCTTACTCAATACGCCATCAATGTAGATATGGATATTGAAGACCAAAACGGATTTACAAAGATAAAGAGAAAGGAAGGAGAAGGAATCAATCTACCACCATTCGGATTGGTTACTTACAAGATGCAAGGCGACATTTGGACCGCAAATAGGAAAACAAATGACCAAGAGAAGCTAGTTTCACTTGCGAGCGTGGCTGATTCCTGGTTGAGACAATTAGGCGTCCAACACCATGATTTTAACCACTTTGTGGGGAAACGTCGTGGTTAAACCTAACAACATTGACATTGAAAGAGAGATGCTCAAACCCGTAAGAGAGATTTGACTTATCATCATCACATCCCTTGTGGGCTTTTCGACCTTTTTACACGTGGAAAGAGGCTGTTATGTTTAGATGGAACATGGTTTTGCCATTGTTGAGCTTGTGTTTGACTTTCTTTTTCCTAGTTCTAGTCTTGCCTATTTGGCCAACCTTAACCTTTGGGTTTATTTGCAAAATGTTTTAGGTTTTGAAGGACCTTGAATGGAGAAGGGGATATTGTGTACATTGAAGAATCTAATGAATGGGAGAGAAACACTAATATTAGAAGTGGGATTTATCCTAATATCCACTCTAAATTTGATCATGCATGTTCCAAAGAACATCCTAAAACATGTCTTGTCATTTTATGTCACACACATGTTCTATTAGATGAGCCTAAATCTATGTATTAACCGTTTCTATAACCCATCTTTGTTATAAGTTAATGACTTGAACATGTTGTAAATATAGTGTTTATGATGTTTTTCGCGATTATGTATAGGGGCGGACCTACCTTATAATAAGGGGTAGCCTGTAGTGTAAATTTTGGAAAATTTTGACGTTTTTTCAATTTCGTTACCCTTTTTTAATACATCACCCATATAGGATTTTCTAGATCCACCGCTGATTATGTATACCCTGACTGATGGTATATGAAGAAAATAATGTCACTTATAATCAATAAACAAGAAACAAAACCCTTTCTGATACAATATAACACAATACGATTACACATTCAAATTAACACTTACCTATTCGTTCTAGAATATCTTTTTCACATAAATGTTTGCGTACACCCGCTTTAATAGTTGTAAATATAACTGAATTTGTGATAAATCTCGTGGAATATCATCATGGAAGAGTTTGATAACATCCTTAGAGTACCTTGTTTGAAGATGGGGGCGTTTTTTTTTTTACGGATTCATGTAGTTTAATGGTGATTATAGCTTGTAAATTGTAAACAATCTTAAACATGACATCACAATGTTTCTATACTCATAGATAATATGACCTAATTCATATTCTTCTACGAAACAAGTTTCCCGTTTTGATGTTATGTTGATTGAAGAAAAAGAAGCCGTTAACGCAAAGTAAAGGATAAATTTGTTGAAGCTAAAAGGGAAGATGGATGAAAGGTTTTCTTTGACCGAATTACTAAGACCAAGGTAAAAGGATATCTTTTGTAGATGAAGAAGAATCATATATAATATATAATAATAAGGGATGAGTAAAATGAGAACCGCCTCCAGATGAGAGAACTGTAGAGCCACTTTCTAACCATTGGATCTTTGGAGATTGATGGATGAGATTAAAAGTAATTAAAACTAATATTAAATTTTTTTATCTTATTATGTTTTTAATATTTTAATATTAAAAAGGTAGTTTAGTAAATTTATTTTTTTTGTCTTTTTGTATTTATTGTTTTTATTACTTTTTTTGTTTTATTATATTAATTGTTTTTTATTAAAATCAGATTTTTTATCAAAAACATTTTAAAATCAGATTTTTTAACAAAAAAACAATTTTTTTCAAGATTTTTTTTAAAAAAAACATTTTTACATGCCCTTTTTACGTCAAATTTTTTACGCGCCGTTTTTTACGCCCCTTTTTTATTTACGCGTCGTTTTTTACACCCAGGTTTTTTAGCCACCGGTTTTTTTTACGCGCCGTTTTTACGCCCGTTTTTTACGCGCGTTTTTACACCCCGCTTTTTTTACGCGTTGTGTTTTTTATGGTCCGATTTTTACGTTCCGTTTTTGCGCGCCGTTTTTTACGCCCTGTTTTTTTAACGCGCGTTTTTTACATCGAGTTTTTTATGCCCCGTTTTTTTTACGCGCCGTTTTTACGCCTGTTTTTTCCCACGGTTTTTTTACGCGCCGCTTTTATACGCCCCGCTTTTACGCGCCGTTTTTTACGCCCCGCTTTTTTTACGCGTTGTTTTTTACGGTTCGTTTTTTAGCTCCGTATTTACACGCCGTTTTTTTACACCCTGTTTTTTACAAGTTTTTTTTTTGCACAAGTTTTTTTTACGAAAAACTTTTTTTTTCGAAAAGTTTTTTTTACAAAAACTTTTTTATGTATTGAGTATAATGAATTAAATATATTTTTTTAATCTCTATTTCCTTTTATAAATGTAAAAATAAGAAAAAGAAAAATATACGAAAAAATAAGAATATTCTATTGTAAAAGAAAAAGAGAGAGTAAAAGAAAGAAAAAAAATTTGATGTGACTTTTAAAAAAGAAGAGAGAAATAATATGATCACAAGAGTAAAAGACTATATTGCCCTTTTGATTTAATTTGAATATATGTAATGTGTTAAAATTCTATTGGATGGGAGGAGTTCTCATGGTTATCGGTTTTCTTTTGAACCGGATCCTATATATATATATATATAACATGACATGTCATTTTCATATCTATAGATATGATATAGATATTATAATCTAAAATCACAACACGATAAATTGTTTCGCGAACTCAGTTTTGTACAACTGCCATAAGAAAAACTTTTCACAGCAAAAAATGATATATGAATGTAAAATCTAACAACCCTAGTACATATTAAACTAAAACGCATAATAAACTATCTAAAACAACAAATGGTTAATAAAATTAAGCAAAGTTTTCAAGGAAAATGATGTACTTGATTTTTTTAACGGCAAAGAATCTCACGTGTACACTCACCCTGCTTAGGCTATGTCCAAAGTTGACTTTTCGACCACCATGAGACAGTACACCCTGATGCGTGAGTACCGGATGGAATCCGTAAACTCTCACCCCCGTCAGGTTCGAACCCGAGATTAAAGCCCCAATTCGTCACTTCCCATATGTCCGTCGAAAATTGCTCGATCGAGAATCGAACATGCGTCTCCACTAAAGAAGGTAGGCCTCTTAGCACTTGACCAAATTCTCAAACCTGTATTGCTCTTTCTCTCTTCGGTTATCCCCAACCCCAGCCATCGTTTTTGTGGTTCCAATTACAAACAAAATAAATAATAAATAAATAAATAAATAAATAAATAAATAAAGGCGCACATATTAACTCACTCCAAGATAGTGCATTGATTCAAAAATTTTAATTTTGATCAAGTTTGCTAAAATCTCCTACCTTGTATTTTTAGGCAATTTCACAGGACATGTAATTACCTCTTTTATCGTCAATTTATGAGATTATTAGGGCATTCCCACATGTCATGTCAAAGCGGATGGATTGTCACACTATAATCACATCGCGTGTTATCTTGTATGAGTTGGGAATCTCAGGGAATGCTCTTTACAACCGTGTTTTTGTTTCTTATCTTAAATAAATCAAGCAGATTTCGGTTAAAACGTGTAAAGAAGGTGTACAAATAGTTAACATCCACAAAGGTAATCATTCTCTTCTTCATTGTCGATATATGATTTTATATCAAACGTAACATAACAAAAAACAACATAACCTTTTCTTATTCTATTCGATACCCTTCTATTCTATTTTGTTTTCTTTGTTTATTTACAAAGTTGTTTAGAGAATAACTTATGCACTTTAGGAATATAAAAAAAAGTTTTGAAAAAGAAAAGACTTTATGGATGCAGTTAGAGTTGTGCACGTTAGATTGGTTTTCCAATTTGGGAAGTGTTATGTTGGGTCCAATACCATGGCTCCTACTCACCTGTTTCCCGTTAACCAATTCACAGGACATTGAATCTGCTACTTTGTTATTTTATTGTTATTAATAATTATTATAAATATATTATATTATATTGTAACAGAACTTGTTCGATAAGTCAAACATTCTACGATATTTAATAAAAAAATATCTATAATAGATGATGTTTATCATACATGTCGTGTTAGATTTTATTGTTCCAATATCGTTACATACGTAGCCATTAAAACAAAGTTATTTAAATTCAATATTTTATATGCTTAGCTTAGATATCATTATCATAGTCGGTAGATTTTTATTTTTCAAAATACCCCCTCGACTATACTTAAATGACTGACAATGGTTAGTCTTCGTATTGGTATATATAGGGCTCTAAATGAATCGAACGAACACGAACAAGACCATGTTTGTGTTCGTTTGTTAAGGAAATTAACATGTTCGCGAACTGTTCACGAACACATACCGAACATAAGTTTATGTTCATGTTTGTTCGTTAAGGAAATTCAGTTTTTCACGAACAGTTTGTGAAAACTGGTCTTAAACACAAATGAACGCAAGCAAATAAAAACGAACATAAATGAACATTTACTTGAAAAAAAAAACATTGTTATCCTTAAACATTGTATATAAGTAGTTAAATACGACCATTAAATGATAAACCAAAACCCAAGAATTCTACTACACCATCAAACGATTAATCAAGTTTAATTTACCTAGACATAATTATCCCTAAAAATGTCTTACAATGTCCAAATTTAGATAAAAGGTTTATTATTTATTATTTTATTATAATCAAACGAGCACGAACGGACGTAAAAGGAACAAAAATGAATGAATGTAGCCGAACATATTACCGAACGTTCATGAACGCAGTCGAACGAACGAGGCCTATGTTCGTGTTCGTTCGCTAAGCTAAATGAACGAATCTTTTTGTTCGTGTTCGTTCGTTAAGCTAATCGAACAAACATAAACGAACTTCCCGCTCGGCGGTTCACGAACTGTTCGCTGAACGTTCAGTTTGTTTACAACCCTAGGTATATATAAATAGGGTGGGCTTATCCTACAAAAGGGGTTTTATCTAAGAAAAATAAGAAATGTTTTAAAGCACTAGATCTAGATTTTAATGGATGAGATCAACGATATCACTCACCCAAAAAAAACATTATTATTTCTTGACTATCAGTTTCTGGTTTCTTCACATTATGTTATATCAGTTTTCTTAATAAAACATAGCATCCAAGAAAAACAAAAAAAACCATGATCATCACCCACCCAAAAAAAAAATTATTATTTCTTGACTATTAGTTTCTGGTTTCTTCATATTGTGTTATATCAGTTTTCATAATAAAACATAGCATCCTCCATGTCATATTCAACTCATCCGAACTTCAAAACTCGAAACATAAAATACACTAATTATTTCTTAACGTTGTGTTTTATTAATTTCTAGTTTCTTCACATTGTATTATATCAATTTTCACAATAAAACATTGAAAGTCCCAAAACCGAATCTTGAATTAACCGAATTCTACGTTTAGCCTCGTTTAAGTGCGGAATCCAAAAACAAAGCTTGTAATTATGCACAAGATGTAAATATCAACGTTTTGCTCAAATTTTATAACAATCAGACAACGTTTCGCCTCGAACAAACTCCTTTTATAAAAGTTCCAAATGCAAGGTCTCCCAAGTTCTATTTCTATAGCGCATACCATCCTCTATATATAGAGTTTGTCATGAGCATCACAACCTGCGCATTAGTCATGCGTTGGTATGTCATCATGCGCTATCAAGCACACTGACACTCCAACTCTCTCTGAATCTCTCTGAAACATATCCTCAATATATATAGACTCAAAAATCTATTCGAGATTTATAAGTTATGGCCACACATAATATTCACTAACAGTCTCCTCCTTGAACATAGCTATAAATTTTCCGTTTTTCAGTTTGGATCTGCTCTCAGTTAACATATTTAGGTTGACTCGCAGTCACCCCCTCGAATGATTCTCCGGTTAATCTTCTAAGTTTCAAGATTTGACGTTGAAGATTCAATCTCTTTGGATCTTTTGACGCTATCAGCTTCTAAGATCTTTCTCGTTCACATCCACATAGACAATTTCTTACTAATTTCATTAGTTTGGTTCAATATCCGACATTATCAGACTAACGTGGAAGTTTTGAAAGAAAAATCTTTTTGGATTTTGTAAATCAAATACTAAAATGTAAACATACTTAATTGAAAATTTACAAATGATATATTTGTGTGAAACATGCCAGAGGATCGTATAAGTTTGTTGAGACATATCTGCACTATTGTTCTAGAAAACACACAGTTTCCATAGTTCACGTCGATTGTCAATATATTTATCCTTTTAAACTTATACACTGAATTTTTACATTGTTTACTGATATTTAGACGTTTCTTATAGCACAAAATTCTATGGACCCCACAGCTTTTGGTGTATCCCCTCATCATGTAATACACTAACACTAGTAACGACTTTAGACATTTATCGACTAAGTTTCAAGCAAAAACACAATAAAAAGTTTAAACAATACGTTCAGGACGATCTTTCGTTAAGTAGAGAAGACCCAATGTTTAAATAAAATAAAGAAATAAAACGAATTGAAATTGTTTAATTCTTAAACACCAGTTTGATATTCACACATGTGCAGAGGTGATCCAAGATTTAAACGAAAAACCAAAAAAAAAATGATGAAATGTTTAAGCAATAATAACTACTTCGATATTTACATATACGCAAAGGAGATACCACTTCAAAGTCCCGAAAGCAGATCTTGATTTAACTGAATTCTATGTTTAGCCTTGTTTAAGTGTGGAACTCAAAAACAAAGCTTGTAATCGTGCACAAGATTTAAATATCAACATTTTGCTCAAATTTTATAACAATCGAATAGAGTTACGACTCTAGCAAACTCTTTTTACAAAAGCTCTAAATGCAAGATCTTCAAAAGTTCTCCAAAGTTCAATTTCTACAACGCATGACATCCTCTATATAGAGCATGGTTGCAAAAGTCGCTAGGCGCTCCCTAGTCGGTTGACCGGGGAGTTGAGAGTACTCAGTCTAGGCAGAGAGTACTCGATGAGTACTCAGACATGTTAAATTATAAAGAATTACTTTTTAAAGATTAAATATATGTCAAATAACATAAATTTACTAATATTTATAACAAAATACGTGAAAATGATATTAATTCTTTAATATGATAGACATAGAAATTATATTCTATTATTATTTAAGTCAAGTTAAGCCGAGTTGACCTACTACATCCGATTCAGGCCGAGTTTGACCGACTCCGAGTAATTAGGCGGACTCGAAGAAAGTCGTCTCGGCAGCCTACCTTGTAGCGACTACTCGGTAGTACTCAATCTTGGAAACCTTGTTTTACAACCATGATATAGAGTTTGTCATACGCATCACTACATTGCCCATGACTTCATGACTTGCGCATGAGTCATGCACTACCCATGACTCAAGCACTGACATGTCATCATGCGCTATCAAACACACTAGCACTCGAGCTCTCTCTCTCCTCTAAATCTCTCCAAATCTTTGTCCTAAATACAGACTCAACACTAAAAAACCTATACAAGATTTCTAAGCTTTGGACACATAAAATATACACTAACAAATATAATAACCAATATATATATATATATATATATATATATATATATATATATATATATATATAATAAATAAAAATCACCCTTAAATAAAATTTGCTTGTACTTGTTTAAATTTTACATCACTCTACTGTTCTTTTGCAACATTCTTTAGCATTTTACTTCCATTTATATATGTTTACATGTAAATATGTAGGACACATTTTGTATAATTAAACCTATTAATACTGCTATAAATAAAAACTTTTAGTTTGTAATATACAGATTTATCATTGCATCGCGTCGGAGAAATTTTTTTTCGTTATATAAAAAGATAAATTCATTAACAAAATAGTTAACTCTATAAAAATTGGGAAAAAGTTATCAAAACTTTATGTCTTATATAAAAACGTTAAATTTAATATATGGTTTCAGTTTTATAATATATACGAATTAAAATACTTCTTCTTACTATTCTTGCAATCTCTTATATAAAGATACTCTCCAGAAAATAATGGTTCCATTTATGTCATACCATAACATGTAATTGTTACGTCACTTGAGTTTCGAAAGGGGAGGTGGTTTTGAGTTCAAGTCCACAGACAAAAAGAATAAAAAAAAGTTGTCGTTAAAAAAAGTCTGAGATAATGTCATAATACAGAGATTGGAATAGATAAAGACGGGTATAGAATATTTGCAATAATAATAATAATAATAATAATAATAATAATAATAATAATAATAATAATAATAATAATAATAATAATAATAAAAATAAAAATAAAAATAAAAATCAACAACAACAATAATAATTCGTATAATACTAGCCCAAACAATAATAATTCGTATAATACTTGCCCAAACAATAATAATTCGTATAATACTTGCCCAAACAATAAAAAATAGTAATAGCATTTTATTTGATAAAACCGTGGCCAATGTTTTCATTACCTCAAGTGTAGTTGAATCAGCTACTTTATGTTTCACTAGTCACAAGTCAGGCTGGTCGAATCGGTTTTAAAAAATTAGATTACGTTACAAATAATCCAAAGGTTTAAAATTAACTCAGATTTTACCTTTTTTATGGAGTGTAATACTAGTAAAGATCATATTTTAAATACACATAGTAAAACTAAAGTACTAAATAAATCTCTAAATTATATTTTAGAGAGCAAAAAATTGTAAAAAAAGAAAAATCAAATCCAATCTAGTTTAGCTTACTGATAGCAAGCCAATTCAAATAGAAACGACCAGACCTATTATGCGTCCGGTTTCGATCCAAGCAACAAATCATGTCCGGGTCTAAAAACAACAACTAAAACAAAAAAGTAATAGCATAACATTGGTAACGTAATTTGATTTCATAATATAAAATATAACAACAAATTAACTAAATATCATATCATATCCTCTTTGCCTTTTTATGAAATTATATATCATATCCTCTTTGCCTTTTTATGTAGATATTTTTCTTTTTAAAAAAAAATTAAATATCATAACTATAGTCAAAATAGAGAGCCTAAAAATAACGGCCAAAAATAGAAGTTTTAGTTCAAATAGTGACCAAATTAGTAAGTTTGTTAAATAATATCTAGACAGCAGTCCAATTTTCTAAAAAGAGGCAAAATGGTATGTGACGAAATTAAGTTTCGACCACATAACAAACATTTTTTACTCTTGTTGAAATTATTTCATGACTGAAACAGATGAATCATGAATGAACATTTATCAACCAATGCACAACACTATACTAATTAACAAATTACATATTATTTTTTTCTTTTTACAAAATAAATGTAAACTAATAAGTAACAAATTAGAAAGTACATTCCCTGATATTAATTAATACTTTTAAGGAGTTAAACGTCAAAATCGTTTTTGAGGTTTGGTCTCTTTTATGGTTTACCACTTTCATTTAAAATGAAAACCTTTTGTAACTAGATTATCAAGGTTTCATTTTTATTGTCATTTTCATCACAATTACTAACTCATTAAAATATATCGTTAAACTCTTGTGGATGATTTTGGCAATTCTTAAACCTCAAGGACGATTTTAGCAATTTCCAATTTATTCTTTAGTTTTTTAATTCTATAAATTTATTTTTTATCTTTAAATACAACACAATCAAAATAATTATAAATAAAACATATACACATATACACACATTTATATTGTTTACACACTTATTTTTCTATATTTCCTCTTTACCTTTAAATAAAAATAATAATAATTTAATGATGTTCGGTACGACTGGTTGACGAGGAGATAAGGTACAAGCGACAAGATGGGCGGGATGGTTGGGCGGCGACGGTGGCGATGGTGGTGATCGAGGTGGAGTTGGAGAAGAGAGAATGATAGAAGAGAAATAGTGTGTATGGTACGTGTATACAATGACAGAGCTTGAACGAAACTCAGTGGGGTCAGACTCTCAAAACCAAATTGGTGGGGGCCGGACTCTTAAAAAATCAAATATTTGACACTAAAAAAAATTTAGAAATTTTCGGTAAAATTAACACTATGAGCAAAAAACCGGTGGGGCGTGTGTGTGTGTGTGTGTATATATTAATTAGGTTCAAGAGTGAACACTAGTGTATTTGCGAACTGTGCGAACTAATCCTGGCAATACACGTGTAGATCAATGGACAGGATTTGTTCACTCAGTTCGCAAATACACTAATGTCCACTTTAGAACCCTACCCTATATATATATATATATATATATATAAGAGTAAATTGCTAAAATCATACCTGAGGTTGGGCATTTTTGCCAGTTTCATCAAAAACAACTTTTTTACTAAATAGTCCTTCACTTTTGAGATATTTTACCATTTTCATCCAAAAAACTATTTTTGCTTTGTTTTTTTGTCAAACATTTGGATGAAAATGAAAAAAATCTCAAATCTTAGGGACGATTTTGGCAAAAAAATAATTAGACGTTTGGATAAAATGACAAAAAATCCAAAAGTGAAGAACAATATGGTACTAAAAAGTTGTTTTGGATTAAATTGACAAACATGCCCAAACATCAAGAACGATTTTGACAATTTACTCTATAAATAATTATAAATGAGTGTGTATATGTATAAATATTAGGTAAGAAAGAAAATTAAAAAAATAAGTGTGTATATACAAATGTGGGATTCGGTTTAATTAGGGGTGTTCATCGAATCGAATATCGAATTTTCGAATTATTCGAATAATTTTTATTTTCCCTTTAATTTGAATTCGATTCGTATTCGATTAAAACCTACCCAATACATATTTGATTCGTATTCGATTAAAAATTCAAATTCGAATAGAATTCGTATAAATTCGATTTGATTCAGATTCTTTTAAAACATGTAAAAAACTATCAAAATGAAACATAAATTTTAAAGCAGCCATAAAAACACGATATCACATTAAAAAGTTTCAAATAAAGTACCATAAGTCTAACATTCAAAACGAAAAGTCTAGAATAACCACTCCACATTACAAGTTAATATTTTTAGGGTTAGATATCTATTAATAGATTTATTACTTAGGTTTTAGTTATGGGCCATGTAGTGGGTTTGGTAATGAGCAGTTTTAACACTTAGAATAAATTTTGAAAATAATTTATAGTATACCATAAAAGTTATATATGTATTATATATAAAAATAATAAATAAAATGTATAATTTTTATTCGAATTTTGAATCGAATCAAATCGAATTTGAAATTACAAATTCGTATTCGATTTACTTGACTCGAATTAAATCGAATTCGAATTCTTATAATCGATTCGAATTTAATCGAATTTCGAATTTTTCGAATTCGAAACGAATTCTGAACACCCCTATGTTCAATTAAGAACCACCACAAGTTGTGAGAACCATGAGAGCTCCTACTTCCCGCGTGAGTTGGGCCACCATTTTTTATACAAACGTAGATAAAAATATTATAAAAATCTGTAAAAAGAAAAAAACAAAAGAAAAATTGTCGAGTCGATAGATACGCTTGATGTAAATTGTTTTTTACGGCAATGTAAATTTTTGCATGCGACATTTTTTTATTTTTATTTTTTTGCTGAAACTAGTGATGTTTTTAAGATTTTTGAGAATATTTTTTTTGAAAAAACCTTTAAAAAGCCGAGTTCTCATTATTCTCACAACTCAATGTGGTTATCATTTTATCTTTTCCCTACTAATGTGTGTGTATATATGTATATATACTATATTTATAATTATCTTTTTTATTTTTATTTTTAAAGATAAAAAATAAAAGAATAAATAGGTAAATTGCTAAAATTGTCCATGAGGTTTGGGAATTGCCAAAATTGTTCATGAGTTAAAGATATATTCTAACAGAGTTAGTGATTTGGATAACAGTGACAAAAGTGATCAAATCTCAAAAAAGATTTTGGCATTTAAGTTTACTTGAAATCAGATTTCGGAAACTAAAGTTACGTAGCTTATGGATTAGCAAGAACTATGAGAGGTACGCAAGTTACCTAAGAATAGCATTATATCTTTAAGAACCATCCCAAACATATAAGATGGTCAAAATTAAATCTCAAAACTCCATTATCTCAATCTTTGCTTTTTGCACAAAATATACACTTGAGGAGAAATATCAAATACAAAGGACTTTAATAGTAAAAAAGGTAAGAAGGAATATTCTCCAATGTGAATAAAAGCAAAAATACTTAAAAAAAATACACATTTTTTTCAATATTCTATTAAATTAATAGCTACTTTATCGTCAAGCGTTTTTTATAAACAATATTAAAAAAAGTTATCCTTTGTAGAATAACTCAACTCTAAACTTGACCACTAAGGTAAAATTAGTCGATCATGGCCTAAGCGCATGGCGTTCTAGCATTTGTTACCACGGGTGTGTGAGTTGTAGCCAATTGGATGTGAATCCAATTTACCATATCTAGGGACAGATGAACTTGGTGGACAGAGGTACCATGCTTTAACTCTCAACTTTGTTTGGCAACGTGGAAAATTAGTGCAATTGTGCAAACTATTTTTTCTTCTCCGTTTTATGCATTGGATACCTATAAGAAAAAAGAATTTTTTTTTTCCTAATATTCCTAAAATTTATTCTCTAGATCCGCCGTTACTCGTACTGCTATTTAAACTTCGTTCTCATCATATTTTCAGATTAGGTTTGGTGAATTGTTTTTAGCAACACTTAAGCATGACGTTTATCTACCATTTGACATACAAGTTGTTGGTAAATAAACATAAAAGCAAAATATTTTACAACATTCAAGTTAATTAACTCAAAGCTTTGGTATCTATACACCCAACCAATATAAACAACATTGGATATTATAAATAAACCATACTATATGATTACTCCATCTTGTAAATATGCAAAAAAAAAAACACTTATATTTTATGAAAAAAAAAATGTAATGTATTAGGAAAGTCTCACATTGAGTCGGTCATAGAAGAAATTTGGGTTATAGAAATGTAATATTAAAGTCTTCATGCTTTGTATCCAAGAGAAAGTAGCAATTTATTTAATAGACTACCAAGGTAAATAATATAATATTTGGCTACATTTTATTTGTGTCATAAATAAAAGCTAACAAATTGATGGAAGATAACCTATTTGGTAGAGACATCTGTCTTTTAAAAGGAAGATATCAGACTCAAACTTGGGTAAAAAGAATATTTAAGTATTATTGGTGTAAAGTAAAGTATAATAGGAATAATATTTTCTGTTAAACGAAAAAAAAACTAACAACAAATTAACTACATGTTGAATTGTTTCGAAAAAAAAACAAAACAAATTAACTACAGTTGAGCTCTCCCTTGCTTCTTTTTCTTTTTTTTTTTAAATTTTCTTTTATGTTATAAAAAAGTTATTTAGCATAACTATAGTCTATAGTCAGAATAGACATGCAAAGAATAATACAATCATGGTCAATAATTTAAATTGATCAAATTATAAAATATAAAGGTAGAGGCCACTTTCAGCATTTTTTTTTCTAAAAGGCAAAATGATATTGTGATGAAGCTAAGTTTCTAGCTCATAAATTACAAATTTGATATTACCCTTTATGAAATTATTCAACATGCCGTATGAAAACGCATCAACCAACACGCAAAATACGCATTTTCTTTAGTAATTAAATATAAGTAAGCCTAGTGGCATATTAGGGTGAGGAGTGGTGAAGCTTGAGATTTCCGACGAGGGGTCGAAAACGTATATACCAAAAAATTTCTATAGAACCGGGGGGGGGGGGGGGTCGAAAACGTATATACCAAAAAATTTATATACGAAAACTACATGTATAACACTACTGAGCGAAAAGTTCGGGGTCCCCCCGCCACACATGGCCCCTTCTATACTTCGCCCCTGAGGGTGAGATAAGGCTTAAGGACCATAATATTTTGGGTTCAATTTTCACAAAAGAGGTATTAGAGTTTTTTTCTAGACTGATATATAGGCATTATTGTCCAGCTAAATTTGCCGTGAAACAAAATACAAGTAACAAAACAATTAGAATGCATACTCTTTATTTTAATAACTTCAATTATTTCAGAAGTAAGTTGTGAGACCTAGCTATTGAACATTTGAACCAATACGTGAAGGATTTGGATAAAGATTAAACATGTATCTTGATAGTATATTTTATTTTAGGCAAATATCATAAAAAACACTGTTTTTTTTCCTCTCACAAAAGCCACTTCATTTTTTTTTTCATATAAAAACACTATACCTTGTGTTGCTATATTTTTTCCACATAAGTCACTCATTAATTTCATCATTTTGAATATTTTTTTTTTAAATATAAAAATATATAAGCAACGTATGACACAACAAACACGTGTGTAGACACGCGTTAAGTTCTAAACTCCATGTAGACATTCTTTATTTTATTGTACCAAAAAAATCATCTAAATCTCGAAGATGAAATTGATTTGTTTCGATCTTCGTAAATCAAACATATCAATATGAGTAACACATCATTATACTCAATAAATATCACCAATAGCAAAGCTAAATTAGGGTCTGAAAGGGTAAGATATAGACAACCTTACATCAATATGACTAACTATGGTTTTTATAATAATTAGTATTTTCTAAATTTACAAGTTTGAAGTTTAAATATCATACATAAATGTATTCTTTGTTAAATCATTTACGCTTTATTCGGCTAATAGTTAAAAACTTAAAAATTGTAAATAAAATTTGATGTCACTGGTGTTTTATAATATTTGGTGCAAAGATGGAATTTATCCAAGAAAAACTTTATTTCATGTTATTTAATTAGTATTGGAGCCCGCGCTTCGCTGCGGAGTCGTGGGAGGATGCTGGTGAGAATGTATTTGTTATTCGGTATATCCATGGATTAATATTATACCATTTAGGAATTAATACGGTAGTAATTATAAGCAATTAACACGATTAAGTAAAAATGTCCAGTATTAAAAGTAAGTAGCTTTAACTATAATAGGTTGAATAAAAAAAGAGAATTAAATTTGATAGATGGTATATTGAAGGGTTAGTAGAGACCATGCAGACTTTAATTTAAACGACATTGCGGCGAGAATGTGATGAGAATTTGGTCGAAATCGCACACAATGACAAAGGATAAAGAAAACAATAAAAAGAGTCTTAGCATTAACCAAAATAATATCTATATGTCTTTGGTTTCTTGTAGTTGCGGCTCAGCTTTGAACATCGAAACGTAACGACGTAAAAGTATATCGTAATTTAAACAAACCGTGAGCATACACTGGCATCAACCACACAAAAAAAATTACATCGAAATTAATGTGTCGTATCACGGGGATTATAACACAAAAATATTATAAAATTAATATATGTATAATAAAACAATAAAAAAAGCTTAATATAAGAATAATATATGAATGACCAATAGAGAATTACAAATGTAGATAATTGAAAATGTTATTAGGTAAATGTGAAAAAAACTACACTTTTGTTTCAAATTGACATCTAGATTGTCTTTATGTGTAAAACAATGTTGAGTGATTTTGTGAGAATAAAAAAGAGAAAAAAAAAAAAAAAAGTATAGTGTTTTTTATATGCAAAAATTTGTAGAGTGACATTTGCGTGAAAAAAAAAATCTATTGATTTTATGATATTTGCGTTATTTTCTTATTGTAAAGTGTTTGATTTTTGAAACCATCGTTCATGTACTAGCATGCTAGTTGAACAAGATAATCATTATTTGTCTATATTCTAGTACATGTTTACTATGAAACAAGCACTAGTGAAGTACTATTCTTAACAACTACACCCTATAGTTAATTTTTATATATTGATAGTCAATAAGTAATATGTGTGAATTGGATGTGTACAATAAACTCATGAAAAGAATGCTATCTGGGTTAACTATTAAAGATTAATGGGAGTATGGATGATCAAGCGCTATTACACGTATCTCAGGAGCTAATCCAAATAATAAGTAGACTTTTTAGTGACCCGGATTCAATCCATAAGGTCGAGGATTTGGCCTATAATGAGACAGCTAGTGGTTTAGTAGTTGATGGACTCTAGCTTAGCGGACGAAAAGAAGAAGAATCGACAAGGTTTAACAACGACATGCTAAGCAGTTCATGTCACATTCGACGGATGAGGTATCCCCTCGATGAGTATTGGAACGATTATAACCAATAAAAAGATCTTAGTGCCATATTATTAGCTTATGAAATTTAGTGAACTAGTTTTCTTTAAACTTAAGGTGCTTTAATTTGCTTATATTCTTGTGTTATTTGTACGTGATGTATTCTTAAGTACTTGTTTTTTTCCTCCTTTTCTATTTATTCGAGATTTAAAACTACCAATCCGCCTTATATTTTCTTTTACGTGTGTAGTTCATGAACCATTGAATTAGTTAGGTACTTGGAATATACTTAAGCTAAAGAGAAATCCAGATATAACTTTAATACGAGTTAGGAGGTGTGGAGTGCATGCGTGTTTGAAACTAATTTGATTTTCGGTTACCACGAACAACGCTGTCGAGGATAACATTTCCGGTAGGAACATCGTCTACTAATCTACCCGGTTTAGAAACAATACCATCAGTTAGTGATCAATGGGGTCCGAGCAACCACCGAGAACTGTGTAAAATCCAACAGTAGGAACTATTGGTAATCGATTACCCAAATTAACCATGGTGGTTTTTAACCATCAAACTAGCACACTATTTCATGAAGCATTCTGTTGCTTCAATAAAACAACGTGATGGTTAGTCTATTTAACACAATAATTAGTCTATGTTGGGTACATGATCATAACGAAACCATAAATAGTACTTCTTGATTTTTCTGAGTTATCCAATCGAGCTTTCGAGTGACCCATTAAAATACTTCACTTTAAAAATGACAACACAATTTAAAAAGATTATTCAGAAAATTACATGTAATGACACCTATAATAAAGAAAAATAAAAAAAAAGTAAGACAGGAACAAAAGTTACCTAAGATATACTTATATCTTCAAAGTCGTTTGAAGCATACGATATTTATTGTTATTTATAATGAGTTATATCTTTGTACTTGTATTCTAGTAGTACCCATCATGGTCTTCAGCAAAAAGCAACACCCGATAAATTTGTACAATAGTTCATAAAGTTTATTTTATTTGAGACTTGAGAGTCTCACTTTCAAAAGATATTATATGTAAACAATATGTGTAGTGTTTTTTTTTTTTTTTTACAAATTATAATACTTACAAATTAATTATATTAAAATGCAATAAACCGTAATCTTTTAAAATATGGGTGTTATGGTTACCCCTTTAATGGTCATCCACTTTGCAATCTCTTTATACATGTCAACATTTTCAACAAAATTAATTATGAAAAATCAACATTACATAATTATCAAAGTGGCAACCACCAACCGTTCGCGTACAACAACGACATTAACAACAAAACCAACTGTTCCACAATAACTAAAAGGTATACTTATGCATCTGAGGGTGTTCAGTCGTGCCTATTGGGCTATTGACCAAATCCCTTGACCCATACTTTTTACCTTATAATGTTGTCTTTCCATAGAAACTTGTTTTATCCCACAATGACCAAGCAACCAACCATATTTAATAAGGAAACATGTAACACAAAGCTAATCAAATACCCAAGTAATTACCAATTTCAAAATTTAAAACATAACTTACTTTTTTCAAGGCAAACTTCAATTCACAACCATTATCCCTACCAAAAAGAACTACACCATACTTACAAGATATCAAATTTGCACCGCTTATCCCATGAAATGTGCTTTAACTTCGATCTATTTTTAAGCCAAAGAAAACCAAGTGATCTGATAAACATCTTCTCATTTTTAGCTTTCCAAATACACCAACAAGCAACAATAATCATCCTGTCAACCACCTCCTTGACTAGACCCCCCCATCGCCACCATGAAAGACGTAAATAGATGATCCAAATACTTAATATCCCATCCCATAACACACAACCTTGAGAGCTCACCGAGAAATTGTTTTCTACTAAGGGCTAACATTGTCGGGATCCGGTCCATTTCCGTTCTCCAACCGAAAATGTTTTTTCGAGATCCATTTACTCCATTTCATGCCCTAAAAACTGCTTGTGCCAACAGTAAAGCTTTGGAGTTATTTCCTAACCACATCTACCCGTCCTTGTTTCCTAAAAACTTAAATTGAGCTCAGCATACCGTTAAGGGTATTCCATTCGGCCACTTCATCATCTGAAGCAATAACGTGTCTCCATCTCCACTTCCAAACTGCATTTTGATCTTGCCTCGAAACACAATCAACAATCTTGCAACACTTTTTTTTTCCAATCCAAATAGTGTAGCTAGAACTTCTTTTAGAAGTTTATTCCCCATCCAAGGTCAATCCAATACATAATCTTTCCGCCAGTTAGTAGAAAATATCGGCAACTAATAATAGAGGTAAACATTAACCAAATAAAATTATCAAAATAGACATTATCCCACAAATTTGTGGGCTAAGTCGGTGTTTGGTCTATTTTGATAATTTTATTTAGTCAACGCTTATTTTTGTAATTTTCTATAGTGTAATAATATTCAAACACATTATTAAGTTCAATTATCTAGCAAGTACAACCACATGTCACGTTAGATAAGTTGTAGCTGCATTCAAACACATTATACTCTTATAATTAGTAACTTAGGGTGCCATTACATACTCATGTCTTTTCAAACACCCTAATTTTGAACCTCACACCTATTCGCCTACTTAATGGCAAAATGTAACTTTGGTCACCACCGCTGCTGGAACCATCGCGCCTCTCCAATGCACCCGTGTAATACAAATATATTGTCCTATACCATATAAACAGTAACAAAAAGACATCATTAACCAGTATGACGGTTCTGAATTAATCAAAACAAAGAGACATCAATGATCGGAAAAAAGGGGCATCATCAAACATTACGACTGCTATGAATACCAAAACAAAGAGACAACAATTACCAACATGGCTCTTATTCTCAAACTTGGCGGTTACTGATTTTGCCGTGTTATCTCCGACCAGATAACCGATTAATTGTCAAACGTCGTAATAAGTACCGCCATGAATTTACATGCACTAAACAAACTAACACGACTCCTCATCATTTGCCTTTCACACCCAATAATAACCCCTACCGGCCAGTCTACCACACCAAAAATCTCCGGTCAACATCCTTCGGCCGCAACGCAATTTGCTGCAAAACACCAACGTTTTTGGTACCGGATTACGCACTGATCTTCAAGTGTCTCCAAAGTCACCGTGGTGATGGTTTTATCAATTGTATGATTCCATTTCATAACTTCATGGTTTGAACCGGTGATTGACGTCTGCAATTGGGTCTTGAGATAAAAAGAAGGTTTGAACGAGAGGGGAGAGACAAACTTTTAGAAATCGATAGTTTAAAAGGGATCCAAAATTTCACAATTTACGGCGTTGATTTAGGAAATGGTAGTCGGCATCAAGAGATCAATTGGAAATTTTGGAAATGAAAGTTTATAACTATATAAATATGTATACGTTATATACGTTTACTTAGAGAGATAAGTATTTCACCATGGTGCCACCCCATTTACAACTTTTGATGCACTTAATACTTATCTTTTACCATTGTTTCACTCTGCACAACTTCCCGGCAACCACAAAAAAAAGAACAGATAGTAAAATACAATAAAAAAAAAATACTATTATGATTCACTTTATAATTGAATGAATAATATTAGAGTCATCCTATTGAGACACTCAAATTTCTTATTTTGACATCCTTTCATGCGGGTCGCATAGGCTCATGCGCCCCCGCATGGGGTTAGGGTTTCCCAACAAAGGCAGCAGACTGACATGTCTGCGTGGAAACACGCGAACCTCGTACTCATGCGCCCCGCAGAGGCCCATGCGGGTCGCATAGGGTACCAAGAATCAGAATATAACCTCGTACACCTGATAATAAGAACATTCCAAAAGATATACATAACGTTGTTCAGAAGATTAACGCCGGGAAGAGTTTAGGAGATTCTCCGACGCAAAAACTAAAAAACTTTCTTATTTCAAAACGTTTCACTTATGAAACTCGGGAGGATCCATCCACAAACAATCTTGAAGATATTTTCTTTGTCCATGAGCATTCCGGCCAAATGTGGCGTGCATTCAAAATAATCGCAACACGTTGGTTAAACTAGCGGGTTTCATCCGTACGTATCCGTAAAAAAGAATGTAAATCCAGATGGTTATTGTGGATTTCGAGCTACAACTTTGGGCTTAGGGTGAAAGGAAAAGGACTTCAGAGACGTAAGACGGCAGTTGGTAGATGAGATGGTAAGAAACCAGAGCATTTGGTTCCCAATTTTCGAGGCGATGAAACGTGGAAAATATAAGACCCTGTTAGATAGCATAAATTTCGACTCGTTAGAAATGGCATCATCTGAACATTGGATGGATATGCCTTATACAGGACTTCTTATTGCCGAGAGATTTGGTGTGATCGTTCATACTTTCCCAATTACGAAGGGTCCAGATGATGTCGTGTTCCCTCATCGATCTGTTACGGTTGTGTACCTTCGTGAATCCGAACATTTTATACATGTGAAGTTGGAAGGACGGTATCTGATGCCTACTCCGAACTTTTTATGGGCCGGGATTCATCAAAACGCCGCTTCGGGCTGGTTGACAACGTACGGCAACCGACTAGATATGTATCGTAGTCGACTAAACCCTAAAATAGATCTTAACGCTATCGATATACCTGAGTCCTCACATGAGACCTCACATGAACATTTGTAGATTTATTATTAACATTTACACTTATCAATTTTTAATGTAAATTAACAATCTAATTTTTAAATAAAAAATAAAAAAAAAACAACCAATGCGCCCTGCAGAGGCCTATGCGCGGCGCATGGGATCAAAGAAACACAAAAGCACACGGATCGCTGACGTGTGCTTATGTGTTTCTTTGATCCCATGCGCCGCGCATAGGCCTCTGCGGAGCGCATTGGGTTTCTTTACATAAGCCTCTGCGATCAGCATAGGTTCATACTATCTCCAAACACACAACCAAACACACACTAAATGACACTGAAGAACAAGCCAAGAAAATCCCGCACGATCTCGTTTTTCGACTTCTTACGTAGGATGAAGGGGGAGCTCCTAGGTTTTTGGTCACACTTAGCGCACACCCCTACCTATAGGGCCATTACGATCGAGTTTCTTTCTTCATTCACATTCACCCCACGGCCAGCCGACCACCCAGAGGATGACCCGGACCACCCGTTTATCGAGATCGAGTTTCATTTATGTGGTCGTCAGTTTCAGATGAGCCTCAGCGACTTTGCGGTTATATGCGGCTTATACACACCTCACGAGAGTACTCAGCCCATATACACCGACACTTTGATTAGTAGGACGAAAGGGGAGCTCCTAGGTTTTTGGTCAGTCATTGCCCCTCAGCAGGAGTATACTTGGTCAGTCAGGTCCCTGCTTCCAGAGATCGATATAGATGCGGATGCACGTTGAGGTCCTGTTATCTTGCCTAGGAGGCTTGACACCCGTACCATACTAGGTATCCTGGGCAAGATTCCAGGTGTTGGTCGCCGCTTGGTGGCCAACAGGGGGGAGTTGTATGTCCCTGTCGATTTGCCGGAGGTCTTCCCAGTTGTAGATATTGAAGACGACCCGGTAGATCCTGTCGCTCCTGTCCTCAGCCGCATCTGCTGCTCAGGCCGCACCTGCCGCTGCTGCCGCACCACAGCCACCGCATCCGCCACAGTGGCCGATCCATGTTGCGCCTGATATGCATCAGTTCTACCAGATGCAGATGCTGCACTATGCACAGATGCAGTACATGATGCGATTTCAGATTGATCAGATTGCGGCGATCATGGCCCACGTGGGTATGCCACCAGTTGATTTTCATATGCCGGCCCATCTACTACATCCTCAGCCGGTACCTCAGGCACCTCAGGCTCAGCATCAGCCACAAGAGGATCAAGCTCAACATCAGCCAGGGAGGGTGGTCAGGATTAGGTTGTTTTCTTTTTTACTTTGTAAATTTTGATTATCGATGTACTGAACAAATGTTATATATTAATGCAGTTTCAGTTTTTATTATACGTGTGTGTTTTATTTTATTATACGTGTGTGTTTCAGTTTTTACTTTGTAAATTTTGATTATCGATGTACTTGAAATAGTGAATCTCTAGCTAAAATATGAAATAACATAACACAACCTTTAAACATTTAAACAACTTAAAATACCAAATTATGCGCCCTGCAGAAGCCTATGCGGGTCGCATAGTGTTCAAATAGAAAAAATGGGTGTTCCAATAGACGGAGCCTTATTTTAAATCAAAATAAAACTCATGTATGTGTTAGAAGAACATGACTGAAATTTTTAACCCACCACGCACCGGTGGAGTGTTTTTGTTGTTGGGTTGTGACGAGTGGAGCGTTAATTTTCCCGGCCGGGATAATACGGTGTAGTTGGAAGTAACCGCCGCAGTTGTTCGGATTCATCACTTATGTTTAGGAATTTTATATGATAAGATAATTTGAAATGCTTATTATATTGCTCAATAATGTATAATTTTTTTTATTAATAAGGTGTAAACTTAAGTAAAATATATCGTAAAAGAATATTATTTTTATAATAATAAAAATTTCTCTCTCTCTCATGGTGAAAGGTTTTAAGAAAAAATATGTGACGTTACGGATGCATGTAATTTACAATTTGGTTGGATTTACTTATTTACAACGTGGTTGGATTGCCATTAACAAGTGTTTACTCGACGTACACGTGTCGTTTCTATGCTTTAATAGAAATCAAGTCACCAAAATCTTGACTTTAGTTGAAGTCAATTCCAAACTAAAGTTCATTTGTAAGCAATACTCAAACCATACAATCAAGTGGGTAAACAGCTTGCTTTAATTTTTCTTAACTTATGCACGTTATCTAAAGGAATTCATTTTTATCCACTTGATTGTTATTTGTTTGTCCAGGTTTATTTTTTGTTTCTAACATAGAGTTATGTGGGTGAAAATTATTACCAACAATCTGATCAAAAGAGTAAAAAGTTTATTGTTGATGCAAAAACAAATGTACTTTTAACATATTTAGGACTAGGAGCCTGTTTACATAATAATGAGATTAAAGTTATTAAACAAATGTACTTTTAACATAGGACTAGGAGCCTGTTTACATAATAATGAGATTAAAGTTATTGAGTTTGACTGACAATTGTGCCAACTTGCACGGTTAATATTTTTTGAAGCAGGTCAAAATAAATGCTTTACATATTAAGGAATATCTTGCATAAACTTAAGAATATTCGCATCTCATACAATGAATCTAAAAATATTCATGATCAACATCCCGCCGCAATGCGGTTTAACATAAACTCGTTATACAACCAAATACAAACTTAAAATTTCTAATATTTTAAAACTAATATGAATATAAATGAAGTGGCTAAGATCACCGTCTATTTCTAGACTTGGACCACACCACACCATGTGTCCATGTGTGGGTTTGGACTTTGGAGAACTAATGATGGGTTGTATGCAGAATTTCCATTAATTCTTGTTCCACTTTAAAATCAGCTTACTTTGACACTTGTTTCCTCAATTTAGGTTTCCCATGTGACCACATTCGCCAGTCGTCAAAAGGAAAATGCACTATCAATTTATCTTATATTTATAGAAAATTGCATTATTATTATTATTATTATTCAAGGCTATTTGAAAATGACATTGCCAAAGGTTTATAATGGAGTGTACTTGGAGATAGAGATCGGCATAATCGGGTTCTATTATTACCCGGAATCGGTTTCAACCCGGACCCGGTTCTGCTTGGATGTCA
Source organism: Scalesia atractyloides (assembly GCA_947069175.1). Taxonomy (NCBI): domain Eukaryota; kingdom Viridiplantae; phylum Streptophyta; class Magnoliopsida; order Asterales; family Asteraceae; genus Scalesia; species Scalesia atractyloides. The sequence continues at coordinate 80,229,971 of CAMTDV010000019.1, read as the reverse complement.
TTGGAACCGGGAATGGTGTGGAACCGGGTCCAGTTCCTACCCGGGTTCACACCCAAGAATATGGAACCGTGTAGAACCGGGTACGGGTATTATGGAACCGGGTATGGTGTGGAACCGGGTATGGTGCGGAACCGGTTACTGACAGTAAACCCTGACTTTTTACTGTTCAGAACCGTTCCTGACAGTCGAAAACCTGACTTTTACTGTTCAGAACCGGTTCCTGACAGTAAACCTGACTTTTTTACTGTTCAGAACCGGTTCCTGACAGTCGAAAACCTGACTTTTTACTGTTCAGAACCGGTTCCTGATAGTAAAACCTGACTTTTTTTACTGTTCAGAACCGGTTCCTGACAGTAAAACCTAACTTTTTACTGTTCAGAACCGGTTCCTGATAAATGTTACCGTTGGGAACCGGTTCCTGACAGTCGAAATCGGTTTTTTTTATATAAACCCCTCCCTACTTACCATTTCAAAACTTAACACTCACCATCATCAACTTACAAAATCAATCATCTTCTAAATTCTTGCAAAATACCTATGGCATGCAACGACGAAGTTGTTACGGTCTTAGAGACGAAAAGAAACCCAGCTATATGGAAGAATTTTGATCTCTGTTTAATGTCCGACAGCCACGAGATGGCTACATGCAAAGCTTGCGGAAAATTTATGAAGGCCGCAGCCAACTCAACCCTTAAGAAACACACTGAGCGGCATTGGCCAGTGACGAAGGCAAAGAAAAATGAGACGGGAGAAGGTTCCGGCACCGGTTCTTCAAATGTTTGATGTAACCCGTTTGGTTTGGTGTTTTAATAAAGTTTGTGTAATGTTTCTTTCTATTGTGTTTGTTATTTTTTATTTTTATTATTAGTTACATTGATAAATAAAAATAGTAACAATAATCGGTTAAAATTAAAAAACAAAAAATTAACCGGTTACAAAAAAAAAAAAAAAAATTGCTCAGAACCGGTTCCAGTAAGATTTTATTTCTTTGATCGTTTACTAGTGGCAGGTGCAACACTTTCCGATGAGTTTCTCTTAGGTGCGGGTACATCGGTACAATCGTCGTCCGAATCGTTAGTCTCCACTTCTTCGGCTATAACCGGTTTCAACGGTAACATTTTAACGGGTATAACCGGGTTCCTTCTAGAACTGCATTTCCGGGTACTGATGTAACCGGGTACTAATGAAACCGGGTACGGGTAGGAACCGGGTACGATTAGGAACCGGTTACTACCCGATTCAAATGGTAAAATTGTGGAACCGTGTTGGAACCAACGGGTATTTTGAACCCGGAACCGGTTCTACTTAATGTCGGGTAGGAACTGGAACCGGTTCCAGTTCGGTTTTACCAGTTCGGGTTCGGAACCGGTTTTTATGCCCATCTCTACTTGGAGACATTGTATATTGGGTTGGGCCTAGTCCGGTCTAGATTGGTCGACCGATGGCTTGAATCAAATCCGGCTAACATTATCCACCTAACACTTTTTTTAACGTTAAATATGAATTACTGACGAACTACTGGGGTATAATCATTCCACCAGCAGAACCAACCGATCATATCGATCTCCCTGATCATATCTACCTACTACCTAAGAACAACATTCCAATGCTTCTTCCACTTTGTTACTCAATAATTAATTTTTTTAACCACATACTCATCATTACTCAATTATTAATTTTTTTTAATTTTTCATCTCAATTGTTAATTTTAAAAAATTTTCATTTAAACTCTAAATTTAAAACTAGTAACATTTCTTTAAATTAAAAAAAAGCATTACAATTTACTCGTCTTCATCGCCGTTGTTACCTTCTTGTTCTTTGTGATCTCCGCCATCCAAACCTTTGTATTCAAAGCCTCCAACTTCGAAATCCACTTCTGCGGATTCTTCTTTGTCGTCCATCTTATCGAATGTGGCGAATCGCCCAAGCATGCTCGACCAAATCCGCCTTTAACGCAGTATGTAATTCCCTGGAACGCAATAGTTGACCCTTTAAGATTCTCTCCTCCATTGTTGCTTGCGTTCCTTCAACTACATCTTCTAGAAAATAGTTTTGGCATATAGTTTTCCCCTCGTCTTCTATAATCATATTGATTATATATTATATATTAATTCATAACATCCCAATGAATACCGACTATTTTGTCTCTTTTATACTTTTCCAATTGTTTTTTTATATTTTTGTATTTTTCTTTTTCTTTTCTTTTCCTTTTTTTTTCGTTTTGTTATTTTTACTTAACTTTTAACATGGACACTTATAGCCCCTTAACATGTCAAAAACTTTGTAAAATATCATTTTTTTCTCTCTAGAGTTTTACATGCTTTCTTTTATGTACGCGTCAGTATAATACAAATTGGTTTACGTTTCGATATAGATTTTTTCCTGAGTTATGTCGGGTCAAATATAATATGTTTTCGCCCTTATTTTTATGTATGTCTTCAGTTTATCACTTGGTGTTATTAATTTGTGTATTTGTTTTATGTTATTCCCCAGTTATGGTCGTCGTTCGGTTAGCATGGTTTTACGCCTCCCCCTGTAACGCTTCGCATTTTGTACTTTCCGAATTTAAAAAGTGTAATCGTATTTCTATTTATGACTTGTATTCATATCATAATCGTATTTCATTTTCCAATCTTGTCATCTGAGAGTTTGAGCATAATGGATATACATTTTCACTCACATTTGTTGATGCATAATTACATGATACTTAATCAATCTCCAATACGTGTTTATTATATACTAAACCGAATTATACTCGATGTTTAATTATATTCGGAATCATACTCATATACATTCTTGTTTTCATGCACATATATATCCCTTAAGATGCCCAAAAAAATTCAGAAAGGTCGGGTCGTAGCCTACGGCCTGCCAGCCGTAGCCTATGGCAGTGGGCGGACAGATTGTTCAAAACTTGATTTATTGGCTCCTTTTCCACCTTTTTCACCACCAATCACATCCTAATTCATTTAACTCTAACCCTAATCAACCCCATTATAAATAGGAGCTTCCTACACCTCTTTTACACTTTCCAAACACCAAATCCACTCTCAAAACACTCTTATAATTCTGAAATATTCAAGTTCTTGGTAGATTAAAACAAGTGCAAAAGTGAGCTTAATCTCATTTTTCATCATTTCTTCTTTACCTCTTCTTCAATTACAAAGCTTGGAACACCTCTAGGAGTGTTCTCACAAGTTTACCATGGTAAACTAAGGTGGAACATCACCATTTTGAGGTCAAAACTTTCTGTTTGGAAGAATCTTTATGTATATGTTTATAAACTTTGATTTCTCATTCAAACATACACCTATCTTACTTCTAACCAAACTTTGTGCTTTGGTGAATCATATAAAGATGTATTCATACCTCCATGCTTGACTTCCATGAAATCTATAACACTATATGATGGACTTACTATATAAAATATACTATATAACATATAAATATATATACACATAACCGAACCGAATCATGGTTACATGTCATGAAAATAAGTTATATTATCTAAGATTTAAACTTGTTACGACTCTAATGGGCAAGTTTGACCCATGAAATCACATGAAAACTTATAGTGTAAAAAACGAGTGTCTAAAAACCAGATAATTATTTTCATATACGTACTTTAATACATTTATAATTCCGAATCCGAACTCTCTACCAAATCCGAATAGTTACACACCCCTGTTTCTCTAATGTAGGGTAACTTCGATGTTCTCGACTCACAATTCTTCAACTCAAGAACGCAGGAATTTCTACGCAAAACCATGAGTATACTCGATCACATTTTCCGTTTTATTCACTTTGAGTGCAACATGTACACTTATACAAAAATCACGATTCAAGTTAAACTTGTTATAATCACACTCTATCCATTTAAAACATGATACTTGTATTATTCTTGTTATCGTATGCTATGTATACTTGTGCCTATATGCTCATTAACTTTGTTAGCCTCCCTTAACAATTATAGCGCTATACGGTTAACGTACCGCCCATATTCTTGTGGTGTTGTTAAGTAAACTATTTTACAACCTTGTCATTTCGGTAACAACGGTATGCACGATTGCGTTAAACTTTGGTTTGACATATAGTTAACACATCTTAGTATGCTAGTAACAATATATGCAAATTACCATGTTGGATATGAGACAACTTTTAAATCATTATTATGCTATGTATTAAACTTGTATACTCACCAACTTTTTGTTAATCATTATTTTAATACATGTTGTAGGAAACTAGTTGTTGTTGATGACGAACACTACTTAGGGTGGATTTAGAAACACCTAGGTTTAAACTTATGTATTTCGTTTCTTGTCATTTCGTTATTTGTTACTTGTTGTACTTTCCTATCAAGACAATGTATCATGATTCTAGTATGAATGAAATTTTGAATTATTAAATATTGTCACAAATAGTATTATGAAGTCTCTTGCAATCTTGTTTTCGTCCCGCCCCGGTGTGACACCCCTCTCAACCCCACACTGGTAGCACGGTTTTACACCCCCACCCGCAATGCAGGGGCTACTAGTTATGCATTATGATACAAGCATACATCACCATTCTAATTTTTTCTTTATCCCACGTACGACAAGGATTTCTAATAAAATGACATCGTTGTTGAAGGATCCCAAAACACCTCTCGATGTCCTTTCGTGAAGACTCTTGTAGTTTCTTAGAATGTTGTCGTTTTATATCAAGAGTTTCAGAAAACATTTTCACAATATTTGAAAACTCCGGGTATATACCATCGGCCAAATAGTATCCATGCATGTAGTCATTCCCATTTGCAGGGAACCCGACTTTCGGTATCGTACCCTAAATGTAACCCTCTAACAATGGTGAAAACTCGAAGTATTTATGTCGTTCATACACCCGACGATACCAAAGAAGGCCGACCAAACCCAAAGGTCGTATGACGCAACCGCATGTAAAACCAACGCCAGTCCCTTCTGGTCAACGCATGTGTGTTGACCTCGGCATGCGGTTGGATAATTATACCAACGCCATCGCCGACAGTCTAAACTACAAATCATGTCGGGTATTCCATGTTTTTCTAAATGCACTTCGTATATTTGTTGAAGGTCGCTCCAAGTCGGGTTTTTCAAGTAACGTTTTCCATATAATGGGCATATACCTAAAAATATAAAATTATATGTAACCGTTATTTTTTAAGTTTATTGTACTATAAAATAAAATTAAATGTATACGAGTAAGTAAAGAAATACCGTAGCAGAAATATTCCAGGGTATCGTGTATGGTTTTCTCCACCATCTTCAAATACTCGTCGTTGATATCATAGGGGTTTCCGTAGGCAAGTACACGTAAAGCGGATATTACCTTTTGGATTGAGCTGAATCCTAGACATCCTCTAGTGTCAGTTTTTTTTTGCTTAAAGTAGTCATACTTACCTTCCAAATAATGTACAAAAATAACCTTTCCTCATCCGAAATCGGCGCATAAAAACATCTTGACCGTGAATCGGTGTAGGATCGAATCTTTAAACGTTCATGTGCGGCTAAACAATCATGCACAACATATTCCCTTCTCAAGATCGGGCGCGCAGGAGAGCGGTTAACATGTTGCATGGCTTGAATTGTGAGGGCACACGTACTCGTAACCGTTTCCTCCTCCTACACGGTTTCACCCTATGAAAAAGAATCTTTGGTAGAGATCGATGAACGAATCTTCCGATGAAGCTGAAGACATTGCAAAAGAGAATTTTTTTCAGATTGTAGGATGGATTTAGTGTGTGGTATGTTAGTTTAATTGAGGATATATATATATATATACATATATATATATATATTGAAAATTACTTTTTTTATTATTTATGACCGTTCAACGGTCAAGTTTTTGGAAAATCGAATTTTTGTTCCGTTATAATTTTCGCTGGAACTCATGGAGGGAGGGACATAGCGCCCTTAGGGGCGGTGTATGAGGGCGCCATAGGACGTTTTGAGGTGGGGGGGGGGGGAGGGTGCTACATCAAGCCTCACTACGGAAACATGTTAAACAACATTTAACCATAAACAATATCTTAAGTCTTCGCATAACTCAAAAGTTTTCTTTATCACGTTATTTTTTATAAACTCGACATTTTAAGAAACCTTTTCACACTATTATTTGTCTCATTCCTGACATGGAACATATCTAAAAAAATTAACCATTTTAAGATTAACGGTAAGATAATGTAGGAATCGTTCACATATAAAATAAATAAAATAATTTTATTACTGAATTACAATACACGAATTAAATAAACAGTAAATTAAATTACAACTACTTTTACAAATGAAACAAACAAAAATACAAGAAATTAGATGAAGAAGAAAGGTCAGGTGGCTGTTGGATACACAAGGGCCTTGAAACAAATTCCGAGTGTCCACTGGGAACTTGTTTTGTTTCTGAGGGTACAACAGTCGGAGCAGTAGCATTGTCATAGTTCGCCTGAGGACCCGAAGAATACCAATATTGGCTCATCTTCATCACACTAATAAAAACAGAAAGTAAAAAGAATAGAATTGTCCGTTGCTAATCCCTCGGTGATCACAGTTGGATCAATATCAGTGAATAGCCAACAAAACCGCTACTAAAAGGCCATGTCAGTACGCAGCTGTAATGCCGACGTAGTTGTCTGGCAATCTATTACTGATACTATACGTCGGCGATGCCTTTGACAAAGGCAAAATCATTACCACATCATGTTTTCTGATAGGATATAATCGTCCGGACCCACTTTCATCAAAGGATTTTTGACTGATACGTCCGTTGATTAAACTAGTTTCTTTCCCTCGATACTTAAAAGAAATGCATATATGTATAAAACCCAATAAAATTAGTTTTTAGGCTTGTTGAAGAACAAAGCTAAACCTTTGAACAAACCTACATGGATGAAACTTTCACACGCAACCCACAGTGTAAAAGCCAAACACTCACAAATTACTTCCTTACTAGAATTCGGAACCATATCTCTTCACCCTAGATGACATGGATCAAATGGAGGATGGTCGTCTGTTGAGATAGATTACGTGATGAGGTGATGTTTTGTGCTAAATTAGTTTTGGTTTATAATTTTAAATTTTAAAATGTAAACTATTATATTATAGTGTCATCTTAGAGTCCACATAAGCCTTTTCTCGACATATCAAGATATTTTACATTTTACCATCAGTTAAAAAAGTAAATTATATTTTATTAATGAATAATAAGTCCAAGTTCAAGCATTTTTTAACAATAAATGATATTGCTGCTTGTACTATACACTATTTATACTAAAATATTCTTGTTGTTCAGATTTAAACTTGAAACCTCTTGTTGTCTAGATTTATGAAACCTTCTCTTATAAAGACGTATGTGTCTCTATCACGTGGACCTCTACTTTAGTCCAAGTTAAAGCACATAACTAAGTTTGTAAAATAGACGAACTAACCTTTTGATTTCTACCAGGTACTTTCCAGGTTCTCGTGTACCAACCCAAACGATACTGGGTTTGGAAAGGTGACAACCCGGATAGTCTTTCAGTTGCGGCAATTAGATCAAAGATTCACGATGGGGCGACATCCGCGACGAATGGAACCCTTGGAATAAAAGGATCCCTCTAAAGCTTAATATTTTCGTCAGGAGAGCTTCCCTCAACCGCATTCCCTCAAAGGTGGGTCGGGCTCGTCCAGGAGTAAATACGGGTGATGTCTATTGTCCAAGGTGTGGTCTTGAGCAGGAGACGGTTGTTCATATTCCTTGGGATTGTCTCTTCGCAAAATCTGTGTGGTGGACAATCGTAACATGGTTAAAAATTCCTGTCTCAAACGAAGTCTCCTCGATTCAACACCTCCCTTCTTTGCTGAAGATAAAACGGGTCAAGGAACTGTAAAAAGATTTTGGAACTATCTTGAAGTCGCGGCATGGGAAATTTGGAAGGCACAAAAAGTAGAAGACGTTTAATTATCCGTAAACTCACTACAATAAAACTGTGGACACGATAAGGAGAATTCTTTCTTTTGGATTATAAACATGTCTAAATTTGTAACATGACTGGAATAGATGGAGATTTTAATATTCGCATTGTAATCTTGTAATTGTCAGGTTTTACATCGGCTTGCTGGCCCGGTTTTTATATTTTATATAGTAGTTTTGATGTTTAAAGAAAAAAGAAAAAAAGACAATCATAGTAAAAAACGTGTACCTTCGAATTTATTATACTTTGACTCCCATGCAATTAATACTACATTGCAATCTTCAAAAAGTCTTGTCATTTTAATTTGGTTGTTGGCTGATATGGAAACATAAACATAATGGTATAAAATATCCAACTTAATAGACATCGCACATGATTGAGACATTATATGTGTTGAGAATTTTGTCCATTTCTTCAAAATAATTTATAAAAGGAGTCTTATCTATTGATTTATATGTACAACTTAAAAGGGGAGTTAATGAATCTGAAATTTCTTCTTAATTTTTGTTTTTCCAATGATAATATATAAAGTTCATAGTTCACCAGATTGGTCTTAGACGAACATAAGCTTAGCTAACCATAGACTTGCTATAAATACTGACAGAACTCATTAAAAAGGCTCCAAAGACCGTAACGATCATGACGATCATGGTCAAGTCAATGTATTGTATAAGAATCAATATCTTATGTGTATATGTATGTCGTATGTATTATACTATAGGAGCCCTACTAGGCTCATTTAGAAGCCCACTTAATCGGGTCCAGCATATGTACTTTTTTTTTGAACAGCATCTGCTTTATTAAAACAACAAAGCCCAGCCAGAAGCTGGAGAACAAACAAGAATTGGTTACAACATAGAAACTATATTGAAATCTAGCCAATCGCTCCAGGACACCGACTTGATACCTCCCCTGTTATTTAACCAGAGGAAAGTATCCTCCTTAATATAATCACCCACTCTAGACACCGAAGCCGTGTTGCCGTTGAACTCTCTATCATTGCGGGTCAACCACAATCTCCAAAATGTTGCAAATGCCACCATCTGCACAGCCTGTTTCCATTTTTTAGCGCCCACCTGGGCTGAAATATGGTCCAAGATATGGGCCGCTGCCTCGCAATCCACCAGAATCGGTATTTTGACCCACCGAAAAATATGCCACCAAACTACTCTTGTAAGGAGGCAAGAGGCAAAAATATGGTCACTCGACTCCTCTTTTATCCCGCATCTGCAGCACATGACATCCTGGATTTGCACTCCCCGTTTATTCAATGCCAACTTAGCCGCTACTTTACCCATCTCTGCTCGCAGGTAGTTTACCTTCAAAGGGGCCCAAGCGTTCCACCTAAACGGTGCAGCATCACTCTGAACCGAAGCCCTTGAACTCAGCTCAAGACGAAGCAACTTTGTTGAGAAAGTATCGGCATCGTCACTCTGCCACACCCATTTGTCGTCCCTTTGCTGGATAGCAATTTTTTGTAGCAGTGCCATTAAATTCCCGAGCTGAACCCATTCCGCCGATGATACCGGGGTCCCGCAACCAAGCCCATTTCCACAAAATTACATTCCCCACCAACTCCATATTTGCAGAAATAGTGGCTACCTTGTCCGCAGCCAATCGGTACAACAGAGGAAATTTTTTACACAACGGTCTTGACCCCATCCATATATCCTTCCAGAACCGAACGGTTTGGCCATTTCCCAAAATAACTATCAGTCTTTTGCTTAAAGAAATACCAGACTTAGCAAGTCGCCCTTCCATGGACCCTATATCCTTCCACCAACCCGAAATGTATTTATTAACAGGGACCAAGGCGTCACCCCGATTAGGGCCATGAATGGCGGAAACTACTTTAGTCCAAAGCTGATCCGAGTTAACCTTGAACCTGCACCACGATTTGGTCATCATGGCAACGTTGAAATACCCCAAACCTCCCAATCCGAGGCCTCCCATACTCTTTGGTCTAATCATCTTTTCCCACCTTACCCATTTTATCTTGTTCCTCATCCCCGTTTTACCCCATATAAAAGCCCGTCTCAGACCCTCCAGAGTGGTTAAAACTGATTTTGGGGCTCTAAACACACCGAGGAAATAGCACGGGAGACTTCCAAGACCGCTTTAGCTAACATAACCCTCCCGGCAAAGGAGAGTGTCTTTGCCTTCCACGCGGAAAGTTTTTTCTGAAATTTGGCAATAACCGGCTCCCAAAATTTGACACGTTTGGGATTCGTACCAATCGGAAGCCCAAGGTAGATAAACGGAAAAGTCCCCACCTCACAATTAAGAATCGTTGCAACCCGCGCCAACTCCAAGTCATCCACCCCAACCCTGAACAAGTGGCTTTTGTGGAAGTTAATTTTTAAGCCGGTTAATAAATGAAAGCATCTCAAGAACCGAGATAAACACAATGCATTTTGATCCGACCATTCACCTAAGAAGATGATGTCGTCCGCATAACATAGGTGGTCCAACGTAGGACATTATTAGGAAGTTTCACCCCGACAAAAGATCCATTATCCGACGCCTTAGACAATAACATCTTGATGACTTCCATGGTGAGAATATACAAAGAAGGAGAGAGAGGGTCACCTTGCCTAAGCCCTCTTTTAAACCCAAATTCACCCGTCGGCGCTCCGTTAATGAGAACCGATCCTTTCCCAGATTTAAGACAACCCGACACCCATCTTCTCCACCGTTGTGAAATCCCATGCATTCCAGCACCCGCAAAAGAAACTTCCATTTGAGGGTATCATACGCTTTCTCGAAGTCCACTTTAAAAAGCATAACCTTCTTTTTGCATTTTTTAGCCCAAGCGATCACTTCACTTACTATCAAGGGGCCGTCCAAGATATTTCTACCCCCTACAAATGCAGATTGGGTTTGGGAGACAAGGTGAACAAGCATCGGTCTCAACCGATTTGCTAAGACCTTCGCAACAATTTTGTACAATGACCCAATGAGCGAGATAGGTCTAAAGTCCAAAATAGTTTGCGGGTCTTTAGCTTTTGGGAGAAGAGCAATAAAAGACGAGTTACACCCCATATTTAAGACCCCTTTATTAAAAAAATCCTCCATCATAGCCATCACGAACGGTTTGAGTTTTTCCCAAAATTTCTTGTAAAATTTGAAGGAGAAGCCATCTGGACCCGGGGCCTTTCCGCCCCCACAATCCCAGATGGCATCTTTTACTTCAGCTTCCGTGAATGGAACAACAAGTGCGTCACTTTGGTCGCAGGAAAGCTTCATCAAGCCAGAATCCACGAACCCGGGTCTCTTCTGCAATGGTTCTGAGAAGCGCTTCTTGAAGTCCCTCAACACCAAATCCTTCGTCAAATTTGGATCATCAACCCACACCCCATTCATGAGAAGTCTGCTGATGCGATTACTAGCCTTCTTAGCATTGACTAGACCATGAAAAAATCTTGAATTTTCATCTCCCGCTTTCAGCCAATTGACCCTCGCTTTCTGATGAATATCCAACGCTTTTTTCGTCTCCATGTTCTTAAGTTGCAACCTGAATTCAGCACGATCTTTCCTTTCAGAAACTGTAAGACTCCTCTGCTCAGCTAAGAGTTCTAAGCCTCCACCGCTTTCGTAAGTTTATCGCTCAACATCCTTTCTTCCTCCTTTACCCTACCCTCCATTCTTTAATAAATTACTTCAGCAGTTTTAATAAAGAAGCAAGCCTTAGGACCCCAAAAAGAGAGTCCGGGACAGAATTGACTGCTGAATTCACACAAACTTCCAACCCTTCATCCCCCAGCCAACTGTTGTAGAACTTAAACGAAGGGGGACCGAAGTCGACCTCATCACATCTTAGAAGAAGGGGACAATGATCAGAAGTACCCCTGTTTAAAACCTTTAAAGACGCCAAAGGCCATCTTTGCATGAAATCCAGATTCACCAAAAAAATATAATAAGATTAGCTCTCTTTTTTTGTGGCCCAAACATATGAATATGGTAGCCTGGTAGTTGGAAACTTCAAATTGACCTCGCAACTGATTGGCCTTTTTGTATGGCCCAAACTGTAACCCAATAGATATTTATAATGTGAACTAGGTTATTTTCCATGTGACACATGGGTGTAACAAATAAAACTTGACTAAACTATAAAGCTATAAGTAACTGAGATTACATATAAATATAAATAACCGACATACATAAATTTTAATAGAAGTAAGGCACGGACTCTGTGAGAATATAAAGGTATTAAGAAAATATACAAAGAATTCATAAAGTTGTAAATATCTCTTTGTATACAACATTCATTGTTTTATTTGTAATATTGTCATCCCTATCAAGTATTAATATTACTCTCGATAATTCGTTGATACTTGATAACATACGCTTCCATGATGATAACCTTGTTAAAGCTGATCTTTGAGTTAACGTCGATGCATTGGTAGATGTAATGATGTTTGGACGTATAGTAAATCGGTGATCATTAGATGACAATGTTGAATTGTTATTATCAGACTTAGATAGACCTGGAACAAATAAACTTAAAATGTAAAAACTTAATATTGTAGTTTAATGTATATTGTTTAGGAGTAAAGTATAATATATTATACCAGATATTGTAGCATTCAAGGAATTTGTATGATTTATATTTATATGAACATATCACAAGCTGGTAGATTTATGGTAAATAGTGTTGCTGATGTTCTATTTTGTAGATCATACGTAACGGATTTCGAAAAACTTGATGATGATATCTTGTAAGAATTAGTTGTTTTAGTTATCATATTGGATCTAGGATAATCCAATAACAAAATATTAAATTTACACCTCTCGGTAGTGTTGATATAAACATTGTTGTTTGGGATAGAATTTTGTAGTCCTGCAGGTCTACAGGAAGATCCTGATATACGTTATGTAGAACTTAGGGGACAAAACTCGATGGCCTAGGAAAAATGACAAGAATCCTGGCCGGAAAGACAAATCCAAGTGGTGTGCCTATCAAGAAGACTTCGGGCATATAACTGAAGAAACTGTTGGGTCGGAAGAAAGAAAAAAGCCAGGAACACGAGAAATCTGCCAAGCAGGCGCCCTCCATTAACAAGGAGTACTGGTGTTTGGCGACCCACATGGTGAGTTGGCATGGGGTGCCAACCCACAACACACGACCTAACAAGATCAGTGATTTTCTTTTATGGATTGTTTGTTTTGAGAAGATAAGTAGAACAAGACAGAGAATAAGTTTTCTTTTAAATTTTTCTTTCTTTGTTAATTTATCATACTTTTAATGAACTTGAATCAAATGGCAGAAAATAGAAACCACAAAATGAACTTAACTAAAAAAAGCACCTAAAAGTTCGAAGGTTAAATACTGAGGAAAGAGAGCTATAGATTAGGCAGAATTATAGAAATATGTCTGGTTTTTATAAAAACAAAAATTCCAAAAGCCGTCTTCCTGGTTGGGGTCCCTTTCCCCAAAGCTCAGTTGCCATTGTCATACTCCTTCTATCTCATCTCCATATTCTTGTTCTTTAAGAGGTACAAATATAAAATTTACTATTTGAAATTTGTTATACGGGGTTTGTTTCTTTTTGGATCAAGAATGGATTTTTATTAAATGTTGGCTTCATCTTGTTTCTTGCCCATTTGATAGGTATTGTTTTGTTTCAGATTTTGATTTTCTTTAATCAATCATTTATATATTTTATGTTTTAGAAGCTTAATTGAATTACTATAGGGGTCTTGTTTCTTTTTGGGTAATATTTATTCAAGAATGTATTTTTATGTATCCTGGCTTAATCGTGTTTCTTCCCCATTTGATGGTATTGTTTCATTTCAGATTTTCATTTCCTTTGATCAAGCATTGATAAATTTTTATGTTATGAAAAGCTTAATGGATTTGATGAGAATCTTAACCCATTGATTCTGCTATTTAATTTTCCATTTCTTGGTTTGTTCTATGTTTTTCTTTTCTGTTATTTCCTCAAGAAATTGATATGGTGTGATGAAAGGTTAAATTTTGAGGGTAAAACATGGGTTTTTTCATCATTTTTCTTTAGTTTTTGAGAACCCACATTGTGTTTTTGATTCTCTCTTTTTATTTTGAAAGAGTTAGAGAAATCGATCGACCACGATCCCCCCTCTCTCTTTTTTTTTTCATTTTTGTGGTTATTATTCAATGATGATGTTAAAACATAGGAGATGCATACCTTCTTGTTCTTGCAATCACATAGTAAGCCTAAGTCTTTATGTTTTATGTTTAATCATTGTGGTACAATTTGATGAACGACGATTGCTTCAGCTGCATGGAACATCACACACATTTCAGTAATATTTAATCAATGCTATGCAGATCTCAGATGATTGATCTGCACTTTCCTAATGAGTTCGTGTGGTTCTTCCTAAAAAGTTTTCGCTTCCAAGTATGCACTCATTTTTAAAATTTTTTCTTCTGTTATCAAAAACAATTATATGATCTTTTCTGTATGTTTATCTTTAAACCACTCGTTCTTTTGCGACTGAATTATCATTTATCCATTTAAATTTTTGTTCAAAAACCAGGTTGATGAAGATGATTATCCTTGGACACACAACAAAAGCAACAATTTGGAATGATTACATAAGTATCTTACTAGAAAATCAGAATTAACTCGATGTATTGGTGAGTGAATGTTATTTTACACCTAGTCTCGTATTATTGGTTTGCCCTTCTATGGTCTTTAATTATGTTGGTTACTAACCTTCAAGGGGGTGGTGTAGTGTCGTAGTCGTAAGCTCTTGTGTCCCTCTAACATATGTATAAGGTTCAAATCCAGCTTCTACCTAGAATTTTGTCTTTAACCCCCTTGAAGGCCACATGCCCAACAAGCTGCATTTTACCTCATAACATTGGTTAACAAGGTATTAGTGGGGTCTCGTGAATATTTCGTTAGCGGGTTCTCACGGTTACTGAATTTTTTTTTGTTAGTGACTTAATTATTCATTTCATTTTTGTAACTTTGGGAAATTATTGGATCTAGCTACTGCTATGGTTGGTCCACGGACATGGATTGGAGGAATCTTTAGCCGCACAGGCCCCAAGCATTCTGGAAGTAACAAATACGATTCTAAGCTCACCTCTGTTGAGGTTGGTTCTGTGTGTGTATTTAATATGAAAAAAAGTTAAACACACTTGGGAACAACATTATTAACCGATGGAAACATCGAGTTATAGAAAAAAATGACTAGATTAAAGATGGAAACTTGAATGGTAATTTCTTCAAAATCTAACTGTATGCAATAATGTACAGGAGGAAAGATATCAGAGGCTTCATGAACGTGCGGATGTACCTTTTGACGAGACTCGTGTAGATCATCAGGTTGTTATTCTCTAGTTCCATACATTCTTTAATTATAAATGATAAAATCAAGTAGTTACATTTTATCATCCTGTTGAACATTACTTATTGTTTGATGTAATTATATGTTTTATTGACAGAAAGCTCTTGCAGAATTGTGGAATTTAGCATATCCAGAAGTTACACTTGAAGGATTGATCTCTGAGCAGTGGAAGGAAATGGGTTGGCAAGGAGTTAATCCGTCTCTCGACTTTAGGTACAATGTACAGTCATTAAAGACATCCATTGTGGCATATACATATTGCATCTCATAAATGACTATATAATGCTCAAAGTTTTATTTTTTTGGTTGTAGGACTTGTGGTTTTATTTCACTAGAGAATTTGTTGTTCTTTGCAAAAACATTTCCTGTATGGTTCCTTTAAATCTCTCAGACTTTTGACTTTTGACCAACTTTTTTTTTGTTTTTAAGTTACTAATTGATTAAATTTCAAAAATGAAGAATGCTTTTCGTAGGTTAGTATTGAAACAGCGTGGGAAAATGGCAACATGGGAGTATCCTTTTGCTGTCGCTGGCGTTAATGTATCGTTTATGTTGACACAGATGTTGGAGTTATATCAAGGTGTGCAAAACTAAAAACTAAATCCATCTTGTATAACATTTGTTGATAATAATTTTCCTGACATTACTATCATTTTTTGGGAGTGATGGATCGTGTGTATATTAAAGATTATGCGTCTTGATAATAAATTCTATTTTGCAGTGAAGCCTAGATGTCATACCTGTATCAATTTTGTAAAAATATTGGGAGGTAATCGTTATTCCTAAATGTTTTTTTTTAATTCTTCCCTCTACATTTTCAAGTATTGTGATGTATTCCTTCTTGTGTAAACAATTAATTACAGAGGATGAAGATGCCTTTGATGTTCTATATTGTATAGCTTTCGTTTTGATGGATGCTCAATGGCTCGCGATGCATGCGTCATACATGGAGTTCAACGTAATATTTCTTTCTTAAAATTTTGATGCATGCTCAATACAGAAGCAATTTTAAGTAAGAACTGCACGAACCACATAAACACTTGTATGTATTGTTTTAACTATGAGATATAAGGTGGTCAACACCATGGCTGGTCAACACCACGTACAAGTGCTTATGTTGTTTTCACAGTTCTCTACTTAACTTGGTTTTGTATTGAACACGTCCCTATATGAATTACAATGTTGTACTAATGCCTGGCCTCTCAACGGCTACATATGTAAACACCAGGATGTTTTACAAAGTACACGGAAACAACTGGAGAGAGAACTTGCACTTGAAGACATCCAGAGAATACGTGATTTGCCCGCCTATAACCTCCTGCATAGTTAGTTGGTTTGACTTGAATGGTTGTACAGTTAGATTTGATATCTGTTTCCTTTAAACCCCAGTGGTGACTATGGTACAAGGTGATTGACTGTCCTAAGCCTTAAGTTGTGTGCGCTTGATGCTAGAACCCTCTTGGTTCCTGAGAAACGAAATTAAATTCAGTTGTCTGCCTACGGTTTGGTAGTTGAAACATGATGCTAGAGCTCAGTCAATTGTATGCTGCTGTTTGAGGGTGATTGTTCATAGATACTTGAGTCGTGTTAGATTATTGTTATTTTCTTCCTTACACTTTGTTCATACAAAAATTTTAATTTTAACCGCTTTTATTTTACCATTAAAGCACCTGTAACGCGAACGAACTTTGATCGTCGTCATGAAAATTGTGAGAACAAGAACAAAAAGGAAAACAAAATCTTTCTGAGTGTTAACTTTAGGATTTGTAAGCCATGGGACATATGTCAGCCTCTTCAATTGATGCATATATGAAGCTAACAATGACCAGTGTGCATTCCGGTAGCTTTGACCCGAGCACATTAACCGTATGCGCTATCCACTCTTTGCTTCGCTGGTGCCACACTGCCACCTGTGGTTCCTTGGTGATATGGTGTTACTTTAGTTGGGTGATGATGCCCATAACCTGTTCACATCACATGTTTAGGGCAACTCGGTAAACGCACTTGACATTTGATGTGCATTATAGAGTTGCACTTGCTTATTATTGATGCGCAACTCGGCATAATGTCATTTCAGCGACATTTGGTTGATTCGTTACAAAATATAACTGAATCAATTTAACATACAACCTTGTGATGCATACTAGCACATACTGTGCGACTCAACCAATGAAATAATTACTTGAAGTAAATTGCTTCTGTGACACTTATGTAGTTATGTATAGTCACAAAAACATTATATGACACTTGCCTTGTTTTCTCTTCTCCATATTGAATTAAATATTTAAGAGAGTAAAATGCAAAAATGGTCCCTAAGTTTAAGTCATTTTTGCTACTTCAGTCCAAAAATGAAATGTTTAGCATCTGGGTCCCTGAGGTTTCATTTTATTGTCATTTTCATCCAATTGGTAAACTGGGTTAGAAATTTCCGTTAACAATTGCCCCTTTTTTCGGTTTCTTCATTTAAATGAAGGGTATAATGAACATTTTATGTCATAATATATTTTAATTAAATGAGGCAAAACGACAAAAAGGGGAGAAGTTAACAGGAAATTTTAACCCACTTTGCCAATTTGATGAAAATGACAACAAAAATAAAACCTTAGAGACTTAGCTACAAAAAGTTTCATTTTTGAATTGAAGTGAAAAAGTAACCCAAACTGACAATTTTAAGATTTTACTCTCTTAAATATTTTAATTCACTAGACCACATAATGATTGGCCTTTTTGTAGCAAGGTACAAGATTCATAAAACGCAACCCACAAACGTAGATGTGGTTCTGTATTTGGAGACATAAGTTCATAGATTTAAAATGGGCAATTTTTCATAGTAAATATTCTTTTGAGTGTTGCATTAAATTAATTATTTTTTTTAAGTTAATTTTCATTAAGTGTTTTAATTCTGACATGTTTTTTTTTCTACATATGTGATTTTATTATTTTTAAATAAGTGACCTAAATGAAGCATATACGAAACCTAATTACTATTTAGTAACTTCTTAGGAGAACTTGAGTTCTTCTATAAAGACTCAAGTTAATTCTATTTGGTGCAAAAAGGAGTGAGACACTGGTGGGCAATGATCGGAGACCTAGGGAAACCTAGGAAAACCTGAGTTTGATCCTCAGCCAAATGGGTTTTATCGGTAATTTCACTATCATGCATACGGACGGGTGGGTTACCGGGTTTTCCCCGGAAGTGGTGATGGATCACTAGGGTTACTCTCAGAGTACTCCGTTTGTCCAGTGGATGCCCTAAAAATACTCGGGATTGATTTGTTAGCCGTTTTAAAAAAAAAAAAAAACTATTTTGTAACTTCTCTTCTTCTTTCCCAATTTAACATTGTTAAAACTAAGTGATAAATTTTATATTACTAAATCTAGGGACCATATTTAAAAGCAAACAATCCCTTCATGCGCGTCAAATCCTTAAAAATTTAGAATAGGAACCAATTTCATAATTAACCCCCAACCACATAGAACATCACTCTACTTTAAATAAACAAGAGTAAATTGTCGTTTTGCTCTATATGATTTGATCATTTTAATGGTTTTCTCTTAATCATTTAACAATAGACATTTTCCTCCATGATGTTTCGGTTTTGTCGCCAGTTTGCTCCACGGCCTTAACTCGATCCATATAGTATGTTAACTGAAAGGGTATTTTGGTAATTGACGTGAAGTCGAAGTCTCACGCAAATTTAATCCAATTACTACTAATTAGCTAGCGGTAAGTGGGTATTGAACTCAGGGAGTTTGTGGAAAATGTGTTTACTATGTAGCCTTCTAATTAACTAAGTTAAACTAAATTGCAGAAAATTAGATTCAATGATTTTGATTGTTTGAGTTGATTAACTAATTACTAAAATGCTTATCAAGGATTTGTTGTAAAAACATATTAAAAGGAAGCGATCATCCTAGACTTCCGGTTTGCTTTTGACAATTATGTTTTCATTCACTAGAAAGAATCACATAGACATGATTCATGTGCAATTGTTTGTTTCTGATAAAAGGGAACTAAGTACTCGGATTATGAGATGCGAGGTTGCTACCCGATGATCAATTGACTATTATCCAACCTTAATCCCTCCCATGATATCACGATTGCCAACGACACCAAGACGGTTTAGACTAAACGTTAAACAAGAATCAACAATTTACAAACAAACATTCACACATCATAATAAACCAACAATGATTGCAAGTCTATTATTCTAGAAATACGAATTCAAAACACAAAAGTCATCGACAAACCTTCAACCTAGGATGATCACCAATAGTTTAGCCACTCATGCTTTGGTGAATCATCATCACACAAAAGTTAATGTTCATACGAATCAAAACACAAACCACAATGTTTAGAAATGTTTCCAACCAAGAAAAAGTAGCCAAAATCGCCCAGGAACTGCTCTAAAACGTCTCTAATGATAAGATAGTGAAAAGACACTTGAAAAAAGGATCAAATAGGGCAGTTACACATTTCTTGCTGGGCACCACCGTAAGCTACGTTGCCACCGTAGCCTACGGTGGCCAGCAAAGAATCCTACGGTGCCCAGGAACTGTCTTACGGCGACAAAATGTTTCCAGCTCCCACCGTAACCTACGGTGCCACCGTAGGCTACGGTGGTTCTTGTTGTTTTCTCTTTTGTTCCTTTCTCACCTCTTCAAATCTTCTACATTAGCTTTTCCAAATGCAAACTTCAATCCAAGCATAATAACACCTCTCTTTTATGCTCCTTTATACCTGCAATACCGAACACACCGCAGTTATCTAATTCCACTAATAAACCCGATTAAATGTGCGAGATTGCATAGTTTACGGCATTTAAGGGTTGTCCGAAGGACCACCCGTCACATCCCCACACTTAACCGTTGCTTGTCCCAAGCAACACATCAAACCATTTTCAAGTTCATAAACAACTTCATTCAAACCACGCAAGCACATGTTGTCGTTTTACTAACCTAACATCATACCACATGACACACCCCTCACAAATAACTCTCCTCCGGCAACAAAAAAGACACTAGCAAATTTTTTTTAGACCCTCAATGCAAATGTGCAAATGTGTAAACGTGCGACAATATGCTTGTATGCAAATCAATTCTACGCCTCAAGAATGCTTAGCTTGCTTGTAAATCAAAAGGACATACGATTATAACTGGGCTAGGTGTAAAGGTAGGAATTGGGAATATATATGCAAAGTAGCTAACGATTCAACCCGGTCTTTATTTCTACTAACAAAACGTTAACAACTATGTACATACTAACTAACTCATTTCTTTCATTTTTCATTGCTTTTTCTCTTTCTCCTTTTCGGTTTTTTTTAAACCACGATTGCAAGACAACCAGACATACTAAAACAAGATAATCAAACTAATAGACCAGGTTGAATAAGGGTTAATTTTTAGAGAAATTTGGCACGGGAAACAAATGATCGGCTTAAAGCTCAAATGGGCTACTAAAGTCCAAACGCCCGCCCCTCTCACTACCATGCTCATATATATAATTTATGAGGTCCAACCCCCCAATCCCACACTCTCACACATCCAGACGAAGCTACCTAAACGCCCTTATCATCTCTACAAGTAAACAAGCTAAGGCCTCAAAATGCATTTACCAACAAGTTCTATTAACACAATTCACACATCCCACTCAACCAAAGAAAAATTATCTAGTTGCTATATGCGTGTGGCACAAATACTCACCAAGAAAGGGCAAAATAGGTTACCGATGTGCCATGCGGATTGATTACAAGTTTCAAATTTTCACACTCTTTCGCTTGGTTTAAAAATTTTCATAACCCCAAAAATTTCCCCCCATCCCCACACTTGGGCTACATTGTCCCCAATGTATGGTTTTGGGAGAACTCCTCATTCAAAAACAATCAACATCAACTTTTGTTTATCTTCTCAAACCCCAAATTTCTTTAAAAAAATTCAGTTATTCAAAAACTCCACCAATCGTTCACAACCCATTAACTATGACTTCAACACACCACCCAACCGCCCAACCATAGACATAAACAAAATATATACAAAAATGTACAAAATGAGAGAGAACACGACTTGATTAATAGTATCTTGGTTGAGGAGGTCCAAAGATAGATGTCATAACATCCGTGAACTCTCCAAACCCAAACGAACCACTGCTACTACCACCTTGATCTCCTCCTTGATCGGCTTATTGGCTTCCCATGCCCGTATGCGGATCCACCCATTGCGAATGATGTAATGGCGGGGTGGGATATGTCACGCTACCGTCGTAAGGCGGTAGAGTAGAATAGTCCACAATGGGCGGGTCGGCAACAACCGGCTGGCCCGCGTGCTAAGCGTCATGCATCCGTCTGTTCCGGTCATCAAGGTAACGATTATTCATCTCCTCTTCATGAGCATACATATGAACTCTTTCATTGCTCCTGTCGGTCATAATTTCGCTTCAATGACCGCTCCATGCTCGCTCCCATAAACGTTGATGATCAAAATCTACTTGACTAGAGTCAGACCAGTTCACAAAAGTAGGCGGTCTCATTCGCTCCACAACCTGCTCCATCGACCCACCATATGCCCAATTTGAATCATACGCCATTTGTGCATAATCAAATGCACTACGAATATAACCTGACTGGGTTCCGCCTCTACTTCCACTTGGTCCTTCCCTATCAGTATCCATGGGCACCACATTAGGATTATCCATGTAATCCTCATCACCACTCTGAACCTCCTCCTCACTTTCGGGATCATCAGCCTCTCCTAGTCGTAACGGTCTCGCATCAGCTTTTAACTCCCTCCACCTTTGACCTTCGCTTTTCAACTTGTGATACCTTTCCGATTCTGAATATGACCAACCAGGCCCTAACTGTTTAACATCAAATGGTTTAAATTTTTTATACGACCCTTTATCATCCGCCGTGATTGCCCCATACATCTTGAGTCGGAACAGTCGCGGAATTATCTTCGCTGATCGCTATTTCGACTGATCCACACATTGTTCAACACCAAAAATTGGAAAGGAAACAGAGGAGCTCTCCTCAACAACCTATACATAATTGGTACTTCCGGATATCTCACCTCAACCTTATCACCCCTTCGAGGAATAACATTCTGCGTGCAAATCACCAACATTAACTTTGCCTCTATTATCAAATTCTTCTGATACAGCTTCCCATGTGTAGTACCCGGTAAGAATAGATAATCCAACATATTTTGCCATCGTGGGTGCTTCTCTGGTGAGATGAACAAATCTTCCAATTTAGGGATCATGTACCGAGCTGTAGGTTTACTATCAAACTTTGCTACCCGTCTTAAAGAATCAAAAGGACATCTCAATTTCAATCCTGGTTACCGTCCAATCAACTTCATTTTCGACGCACCTTTGAAAGGGGGACATTTTAGAGTGGCCATCCACTCTTGAATTTCGGCGTCATATAAATTTTTCCCTTCCTTATCATGGCACTTAAGCGCCGCCTCCCAACCTAGCGCGCGAAATTTATCGGTGATACCAAACGGTCCAAAATCCACCTCACGGACCTCCTTCTCGTAAATAAAAGCTTCCTTGCATTGGGCCAGTGCGTTCATCTGATCATGAAACAACACAGCTTGCCACTCTGCTAGTTGATCATGCAATGGACTAGTTGTCCACTTCGGCTTTGGCCCTCTTGGCTGCTCCTCCTCCTGTTGTTCCTCCTCTAGGTCTTGATCAGCCAAACGAAGTAACCTTCTTTTCCTTCCCGGATTTTCATCCGAATTACTAGATGATCCAGCATGCTCTTTCCCTTTTCGACCCATATTCCTGAACTTTGTAGATGAGGATGATAACAAGAACTTCAAGTTAAACAAAAACCCACAAAAATCCCCAAATGTTCGGACCCAATATGTCCAGAATCGACCACCAATACAAAGGAATATTTGAAATATGACCACAAATCTGAATTCCTTGCGAAATTTTAGCCAATTTGGACCCAAAAATCACTTGATTCGGTTGATATTTGAGAAAATGGTGTAAGGATGAAGTTATGGAAGCTAGGGTTTGTGTTTGGGAATGAGTGAGGAAGAAGATGAAGTCTTATGATGAAAACGGGTGAAGATCCGTGTTTGTGGTTGAGAAAATTAGTAATTTTCGTTTTTTTATATATATAGCCCGACCCCACATGCCAGTTGACCACCGTAGCCTACGGTGCCACCGTAAGCTACGGTGGTTACTGCATTTTGATTTTCACTGTAAGACAGTTTCGAGATGCCGTAAGGTTTTAACTGCCCATCGTAAGCTATGGTGCCACCATAGTCTACGGTGGCATCTGGGCAATTTTTTCTTGAATTATTTTTAATTTTTTGTGATTATTATATTTTTCAAAAAACAAGAAAATTACCCCACACCCCCCATGAAAAACCTGTGTTGTCCTCAACACTATGGTAAAGAAATTCAGATGAATTTCCCCACACTTGTCTCAAACACAAGCTCAAAATGGGCACAGTAATTATGAAAATAACTAAACTACGTTAAACTACATATTTACACTACCAAAACTGGGCCTCTCATGCTTGTTCTTCATCTACCGGGCGTAAGATGTAGCCCACTTTATCGAGCTCGAGTTTGTTGATGTCGTTCCCTTCCAAATACGGCTTGAGTCGGTGCCCATTCACCGTTTGCTTCTTGTAGGTAGGAACATCCAAGATATCAACATCACCGAACCTACCCACTCGCGTGATCTCAAATGGACCCATCCATTTACTTTTCAATTTGCCCGCAAATAACTTCAACCGAGAGTTGTACAACCATACCTTTTGACCTACTTCAAAGGTTCGCTTCCTAATCTTTACATCATGAACCTTTTTCAGTTTGTCTTTGTATGCGGATGCACATTCATACGCTTCATCACGAATCTCCTCTATTTCACTCAATTGCAACTTCCGGATTCTTCCCGCTTCATCATAATCCGCATTCACCGTTTTAATTGCCCAATGCGCTTGGTGGGCTAATTCCATTGGCAAGTGACATCATTTCCCATACACCAATCGGTAAGGAGTCGTGCCAATCGGAGTTTTATAGGCCGTCCGATACGCCCACAACGCATCATCCAATTTACTCGACCAGTCCTTTCTATCCGTTCGCACCGTCTTTATTAAAATTTATTTGATTTGGCGGTTGGATACTTCAACTTGGCCACTTGTTTGGGGGTGGTATGGAGTAGCAATCCGGTGGTTCACATTGTACCGCTTCAACAATTTCCCGAAATTGAAAATTTTAAAATGTGACCCACCATCGCTAATTATGACCCGCGGAATACCAAACCGAGCAAAGATATTAGATTGAACAAACTTACAAACGACCGCATGATCATTGGTCCTTATAGGTATAGCTTCAATCCATTTCGAGACATGATCCACCGCGACCAAGATGTACAAAAACCCATTCGAATTCGGAAAAGGCCCCATAAAATCTATCCCCCACACACCGAATATCTCAACCACCAAAATGGGTTGCAAAGGCATTTCATGTCACTTTGAAATACTACCAATTTGTTGACATCGTGCACACTGTCGAGCATATTCACATGCATCCTTGAAGATTGTAGGCCAATAAAACCCACACGTAAGAATTCGGTATCTCGTCTTGTGACCACTAAAGTGACACCCACAAGCTGACGAATGAGCATGGATCAAAATATCTAACATTTCTGTTTCAGGCACACACCTTCGAATCACTTGATCGGGCCCAATATTGAACAAGTCCGATTCATCCCATATATGCTTGACTTGTACCATAAATTGTTGTCTTCTCTTCTTGGTCCAATGGCTTGGAATTGCACCCGTGGCTAAGTAATTCACATAATGAGCGTACCACAGTGCCACAAAAGTGGACACGACCAATATTTGTTCGTCGGGGAACCGGTCATTAATTTTATTCATGTCATCAACACCTTCCAACGGGATTCGGGATAACTGATCCGCCACAACATTTTCACATCCTTTTTTTCCCGAATCTCTAAATCGAATTCTTGCAATAACAAAACCCATCGAATCAATCGAGGCTTTGTGTCCTTCTTCTCCATCAAATCAAACCGCACTATGATCCGAATATATCACAACTTTGCTTCCCCAAATATACGAACGAAGCTTGTCCAAGGCATACACCACCGCTAATAATTCCTTTTCGGTGGTGGTGTAATTCAGTTGCACCTCGGACAAGGTTTTGCTCACATAATAAATTACTACCGGCTTCTTATCAACCCGTTGACCCAAAACCGCCCCGACAGTTGTGTCACTTGCATCGCACATTATCTCAAACGACTTTGACCAATCCGGCGGTTGCAAAATGGGAGCTTTGACCAGCTGTTCCTTCAACACATTAAAAGCTTGCAAACATTCGTTAGTAAACTCAAAAGGGAAATCTTTTAACAACAAATTACATAAAGGTTTAGTAATCACACTAAAACCTTTAATAAATCGTCGATAAAAGCCCGAATGATCTCACCCTTTTACATTCTTTGGTGGAGGCAAAGATGATATCACCCGAATTTTTGCTTTGTCCACCTCCATTCCCCTTTCAGAAATAACATGGCCTAACACAATACCCTCTTGCACCATGAAATGACTTTTCTCCCAACTTAGCACCAAGTTTTTCTCAACGCATCTTTTTAAAACTTTTTGTAACTCGTTGAGACATGACTCAAAACTTGTGCCAAAAATAGAAAAATCATCCATGAATACCTCAAGTGACTCTCCAACCATGTTCGAGAAAATACTCATCATACATCGTTGGAAAGTCGCTAGGGCATTACACAAACCAAATGGCATTCACCGAAAAGCAAAAGTGCCATAAGGACAAGTGAAGGTGGTTTTGTGTTGGTCATCCGGGTGAATGGCAATTTGGTTATATCCCGAATACCCATCTAAAAACAGTAATATTTTTTGCCTGACAGTTTTTCAATGATTTGGTCAATGAAAGGTAACGGGAAATGGTCCTTAGAAGTGGCAGCATTCAACTTCCGGTAATCGATACAAACTCGCCACCCGGTGACCGGTCGGGTGGCTATTTGTTCACCGTTTTCATCTTTTAAAACTTGAAAACCGGCCTTCTTAGGCACAACTTGGGTAGGACTTACCCAAGCACTATCCAAAATCGGATAAATAATTCCCGCATCTAACCATTTAATTACCTCTTTTTTCACTACCTCTCGTAGATTCGGGTTCAATCGCCTTTGGGCCTCTCGTGTTTGTTTCGCATCTTCGGTTGTGATAATTTTGTGCACAACGATCGATGGACTAATTCCTTTCAAGTCGGTAATCGTCCATCCAATGGCCGATTTATTTGCCTTCAATACCTCCAACAATGCTTGTTCTTGAGTCCTTTCCAAACTAGAGGCAATAATGACCGGTAAGGTGTCAATATCCCCTAAGAATGCGTACTTCAAGTGACTCGGCAAATCCTTCAACTCCAATGTTAGTGGCTCCTCTAGTGATGGCTTTGTACCCGAATTAATTTCCACCGGTAAACTCTCAAACTGATAGGTCCATGGCGGTCGACCCTCTTTTACGGCTAAAGCATCCAACTTTTGCTCCTCTATCCTTAATGCACAAGCATGTACCTGTTCAGAAAAATCACAAACACACGTTTCCATGCTATCCTCCTCATACTCGTGCGGGTCGCACCCATCGACTAAATCTGCCAAAAAGCACTCATCAACACCAACAGAGTTAGATATGTTGGTAAAAACATTTAATCTCATTTTCCGATTACAGAATGTCATGTCGACCGTACCAAATCGACAATCAATAACGGCATGCGCGGTGCTCAAAAATGGCCGACCCAAAATAACATTTTGTTGTTGTTTTGGGTCCGCGGATGAGTAATCTAAGACTAAAAAGTCAACAGGATAGTAAAATTCATCAACTTTCACTATAACATCTTGTACCATCCCTCGAGGTAGCTTATGATACAAATCGGCCAACACCACCGTTGTCTCAACCCGCGCTAATGGACCAAAATCATATTGGTCAAATAACCCCCCCCCGGTAAAATACTTACTCCGGCTCCAAGATCTAACAACGTCTTTGACATTGGAAAATTTCCAACTTGAATGTAAATTAATGGCGTCCCCGGATCTTGGAGCTTAGGAGGAAGATCCCCTTTTAGCACCGCACTCACTTGCCCGGTCAAGTCAACCCGCTTAGGCATCTTTTTCTTTTGTTGCCTCTTTTGTGTGCATAATTCTTTTAAAATTTTGGCATAAGCGGGTACTTGCTTAATCGCGTCAAGCAACGGAAGATTAACTTTAACTTGCCTAAACACATCCAACATTTCCTCTTTTTGCGGACCCCTAGTTGAAATAAAATTTTTCTTCCCCGGGTCAATTAAAGCCAAAGGAAATGGAACTTGACCAGGTCCCCTTCCTCGTTTTTATCTTGTAAAATTTCACCCAACCTCGGTTTTTTAATTTCTTTTTCAACATTAAAGTCCTTATACACAATCGAAGGTGAAACCTCATCTTCATCACTTTCATTACCCGTAATATCCTCACCCACCCCATCAATCAAACCCGGTGATAAATTTGCCTTAAATTCTTTACCACTTCTTAAGACACTAACATGGTTAATAAAAATATTACATGAATTATTCTGAGAGGGATTTACCTTGGTGTCGCTAGGAAGTTGACCTTTACCTTTTTCAACTCCGCAACCTCGGATGCAAGTTGACCCATTTGAGTAGTCAATGTTTAAATGCTTTTATCATGAACCTCATCCTTTTACATCCGGACCTCATCAAGTTGGTTCCTTTTTTGCATGTCTTGTTGCATCATCCTAAGCATATCCATGACTTCGTTCCCACTTGACGACTTTTGACCTGAAGAACCACCTTGATCACCCTCTTGTTGAAATTGCCCTTGATAGTTTTGATTATTCCCGCTTCTAAAATTACCTTAGTTGTATTGTTGACGCGGAACAAAATTCCCTTGAGCTCCTTAAAAGTTCGGGTTAGCTTGGTTCGCCGGGTTACGATAGCGAAAATTAGGATGATTTCGTAATCCGGGGTGGTATGTATTTGAGTTCATGTTAAAATTTCTACCACCCCATTGAATGGCATTCACCTCCTCTACTTGATCTTCAACCACACCCACCACACACACGTCCGCCGAATGACCCAATTCGTTGCAATTAGTACACACATTATAGATTTGGTTGGTAGTGTGTACATCTACATCCTCCACGGCGTTCACTTGCGGTCTTGTAACTACAAACTTCTTATTTCTAGATGCTTGTGCTTGTCGTTTAGAGTTAAACGACATTTGTTCCAAGAAAGCCCAATCGTCTTGCTCGTAATTTGTGGCAAATGTACCATTAGAAACCGACACTAAATCACGAGCATCACCATCACTAAACCCCTCACGAAAAGTATGTAAAAGCTCCCAAAGAGCAATCCCGTGATGTGGGCAGTTTTTAAGCATCGTATTGAACCTATCAAATGCCTCATGAAACATCTCCCCCACTTGTTGCCGAAATTCCCGAATACTTTTCCGCGCATCATTACTCTTTTGGGCGGTGAAAAATTCTTCCAAGAATCTTTGTTGCATTTCTGCCCATGTATAAATCGAAGGGTAACGTATAAAACTACCTTTTTGCCTTGTCTTCCAATGAGAATTGGAAGAGTACTTAACGTCATCGGATGAAAATCCTTGACCTCCATTAGTGTTACAAATAGAATCATAGGCCTCTAAATGGAAATAGGGTTCTTCCGATGCTAACCCTTTATACTTAGGCAAACTTTGGAGTGCATCGGTTCTAACCTTGAATGTTCTTCCATCCGGATGGTGAGGAATTACCATCGGAGAAGGGTTGTTGGTAATAACCGGCCGGAAATGAGCTTCAACCCCCTCACCACTTCTCTATGATATCTTCGTGGAGCACCTAACGGTACTCTTGGTCGACCCACTTGAGGTGCAATTGTTGTTGGTATTGAGGTTGTTGCATTTGTGGTTATTGCATCGGCCTTTGAAATTGTGGAGGTTATTGAAACTGGGTTTGTTGATATTGAGGTTGAACTTGTTGTAGAGGCATCGGCCGTTGAAACTGTGGCCCATGTGGACGAACTTGTTGTACCCCGTTGGTTGCCTAACCACTTCTTGAATCGGTTCCAATTATTGCCTTTGTTGAATCATACCTTCTTGGGGTCCCAAGTTGCCTCCATCTCCCCCATAATAGTACCCCTCTTCCTCGTATCCTCTAAATTCCTCCTCATACCCATCATCGAATCCATATCCTCCAATACCCGAAGATTGCACATATTGAGAAGACGGGTGATGAAAACCCGTTTGATGTGAGGGTTGGAAAGTGGATGTAGTATGGACAATGGTTGAACTTGGTTGGAATTGATTTGGTGGTATTTGTTGACTGGAAGATGATTGACCGGCAGTTGGGAAAAAGATGAAAATGGTGGAACCATTGTTGTGGAAGTAAAAGTGAGGGCGGGTCCGGGTTGAGTGATTGCGGGTGATGTGGTGTTAGTTGGTTGTACTTCCATTGTCGAAGTAGGATTGGTAGTAGGGTTTGGTGAAGGTGTAGACGGTGACTTTTGACCCGTAGTGGGAGTTGGTTAATCCATGGTGTGTTTTGGTGTAGTAGGTGAACTAATGATTTTGTTTTCTCGGAGTAAGACTCGGTTTTGTCATAAGGTTCGCTCGATTTCCGGATCAAATGCCAGCGGTGATGACTTGTGAGAGCCTCTAGTATGCATACACCTGTAGTACCTGCAAACTAAACACAACCAGCGTAAACCCAAAAATAACAAACAAAAGCTACTAAATTAACACACGTTGCGCACTACTCCCCGGCAACGGCACCAAAATTTGATGTGAAGTCGAAGTCTCACGCAAATTTAATCCAATTACTACTAATTAGCTAGCGGTAAGTGGGTATCAAACTCAGGGAGTTTGTGGAAAATGTGTTTACTATGTAGCCTTCTAATTAACCAAGTTAAACTAAATTGCAGAAAATTAGATTCAATAATTTTGATTGTTTGAGTTGATTAACTAAATTACTAAAATGCTTATCAAAGATTTGTTGTAAAAACAGATTAAGAGGAAGCAATCATCCTAGACTTCCGGTTTGCTTTTGACAATTATGTTTTCATTCACTAGAAAGAATCACATAGACATGATTCATGTGCAATTGTTTGTTTCTGATAAAAGGGAACTAAGTACTCGGATTATGAGATGCGAGGTTGCTACCCGATGATCAATTGACTATTATCCAACCTTAATCCCTCCCATGATATCACGATTGCCAACGACACCAAGACGGTTTAGACTAAACGTTAAACAAGAATCAACAATTTACAAACAAACATTCACACATCATAATAAACCAACAATGATTGCAAGTCTATTATTCTAGAAATACGAATTCAAAACACAAAAGTCATCGACAAACCTTCAACCTAGGATGATCACCAATAGTTTAGCCACTCATGCTTTGGTGAATCATCATCACACAAAAGTTAATGTTCATACGAATCAAAACACAAACCACAATGTTTAGAAATGTTTCCAACCAAGAAAAAGTAGCCAAAATCGCCCAGGAACTGCTCTAAAACGCCTCTAATGATAAGATAGTGAAAAGACACTTGAAAAACGGATCAAATAGGGCAGTTACACATTTCTTGCTGGGCACCACCGTAAGCTACGGTGCCACCGTAGCCTACGGTGGCCAGCAAAGAATCCTACGGTGCCCAGGAACTGTCTTACGGCGACAAAATGTTTCCAGCTCCCACCGTAACCTACGGTGCCACCGTAGGCTACAGTAGTTCTTGTTGTTTTCTCTTTTGTTCCTTTGTCACATCTTCAAATCTTCTACATTAGCTTTTCCAAATGCAAACTTCAATCCAAGCATAATAACACCTCTCTTTTATGCTCCTTTATACCTGCAATACCGAACACACCGTAGTTATCTAATTCCACTAACAAACCCGATTAAATGTGCGAGATTGCATA
Organism: Scalesia atractyloides; assembly: GCA_947069175.1. Taxonomy (NCBI): domain Eukaryota; kingdom Viridiplantae; phylum Streptophyta; class Magnoliopsida; order Asterales; family Asteraceae; genus Scalesia; species Scalesia atractyloides. Next base: position 80,198,693 of record CAMTDV010000019.1, on the reverse strand, counting down.
GTTTACGACATTTAAGGGTTGTTCAAAGGACCACCCGTCAGTAATATCAAGTATAAAATAAGGATACTTTTGTAATTTATATTTAACATAACCATTTAACTATTTATTATAATATCAGAAAATAAAAGTTTGATTCTTGATATATTAACACATACAAACACACTCTCTCTCTCCTTTCTTTTTTTTTCTCTCTCTACATACCTGCCATCTCTCTTCTCCATCACCAAACACCACAACCTGCCACCTCACTGCCACATACCCCCTTACCACCAATAGCCACCGCCGCACCGACCACCTGCCACCATTACACCGCCCAACCACTGCCATCAGCCACTGCCTCACCAACCACCTACCACCATTATACCACCTAACCACCACCATCACACCATAACCACTCCCACCTCCGGCTGCCACAACAAACAAAAATCTGAAATAGAAATCCGAAATCCCTTTTCCCCAAATCCCATCTTCATAAAACAGAAAGCCAAAACCAACAACAAACTGTTAACCACTTCATTTGTAAAATCATCACAATCAACCTAGGGTTAAGGTTGATCTCAGTTCAATCTCACGATGGCTCGTAACAAAGAGAAAGCTCAATTGATGCTCAACAGGTTCATCAAAATTAAAGTTGAAGAGAAAAAGAAACCTAAATAAACGCCGACCGTTTCTAGCCTCCGAGTGTCGACCGCACCTGTTGCCGCCGTTTGGTACTTGAACCACCAGGTTGCTAAGGTAGGTTTGGTGCATGAACTGCCGTTTAGATCTGAGCAAAACAGGTGGGTGGGTGTCTGATGATGGTGAATGTTTGGATCTGAGATCTGAGATCTTAAGCGGGTGAGAGTAGCAAGTAGTGGTGATGGCGAGATGGTGGTTATGGCAGGTGGCGGCGACTGGATGGTGGTGGTGGTCGGTTAAAAGAGGGAGAGAGTTGGGCTATTCATGGTGATTGTAGGTTACGTATAATAGCGGTGGGGATATAGCAGATGTTGGTAGTTGGGGTGAGAAAGTATTCGTTGGTGGTGTGACTAATGATGGTGATGACGATGGTGGTGTGGCTGATTCAGTTTAGAGATAGAGAAAGCGAGAGAGGGACTGTAAATCGAGTGGTGGTGATGTCGGGTGAGGTGGTGGGTGGTGGTGTAGAAGAGAGAGGGTGAACTTGTAGAGAGAGAGTAAAAACTACACTTGTTATGTATGTGTGTGTGTATATATATTAATACCTTACATTTAAATATAAATTACCAAAGTACTCTTATTTTATACTTGAAATTACCAAAATACCCTTTCAGGTAACATGCAATATGGATGGAGTTAAGGCAGTGGAGCAAACTGGTGACAAAACCGAAACATCAGGGAGGAAAATGTCCGTTTTTAAATGATTGAGGCAAAACCAGTTTACTTTATAAACAAATATCTTTTCTTAAGATTTGAAGGAGAATTCGGTGCATGCTATTCATATCATAGATTTTATAGGAGTCTGTAATCAAATTCATATCTAATTGAATTTAAGGTTTTTTTTTATGAAAGAATCGATTTTAATAATATCAACTATTTGTCATTGGACGGCAACAGTCACAACTACAAAATTACCACTAATGGCCCCACCTTTTAATCTAGTGTCCACCAACAGACATTTTTTAAACTAAGGTCTAACCCAGTTAGTGTTTTTGGTGACGTAGACGCAGACGAGGCATAAATCTTTGTTATTTGATGAGGTGGCTCCTTACGTGACACTCTCATCACAACCTCACCCGCACCCCCACCTCCACCTCAACTCCACCATCCCCATCAACCGCCACTACCACCTCACTTCCACCACCACTACCATCAGCCGCCACCACGCACCTCCACCTCACCACCACCACCACCCACCTCCACCTCACATTCACATTACTTTCTTTATCGCCAACCTCCACTACAAAACAACAACTCCGATTAACTCTCCGTACAAATAACTCGCCGCCAGTCATTAGTGAATACAATTAGTCGCCCGTCAAACTCAGTTTTTCAAACACTTGCTGGTTAATTTTTGTAGTTTTGACTTTTACCGGTCAATATCAAATTATTGAAATTGTTAAATTCATTATTCCTTTCTTTCTTTATGTTTTTTTCCTTTAACCCTTCTACCCCTTCAACTTCTTGTTTATTTGATTAGTTCAATATATAAAATTAAATGTTAATAAACTGTTTCGTCTCTTTTAATATTACTCTTTAAGTTTTTTTAGAAGGCTTAAATTACACTAAATCCGTCTTAGACATACCTTAAACCCTTGATCTCAATGGAAGCAACACCTTAGCTTTAATGACTTTGCTAATTAGACCAACCCCACTCATTACTCTTTAAGTGTTATCTGCTATCAACCTTCCTCAATTGACATTCATGGAAAACTTGTGAAGTTGTGATAAATTATGTGGACCAACAATGTACTTACGTTAAAGTACAAATAACCAAATGACATGAATAGGTAACTTGTATTACAATGATATCAACATATTATATTAGTGTTCTAATTTAAAGCGATAAGCGTTCAAGTCTCGTTAAACAGTGTAGTTTGCCGTTAAAGTAAAAACTAAATGACATAAATTCCTGAATATTTATTAAAGCAGGGGAAATAGCGAGAATAACCATTAAATGGTCAAACTTTTGAAAATAGCCATTTAAAACGGCTCGTGGAGGCTTTTTAACCCGCTGAAACGTCTTAATCAAACAACCAATCAATGAAAGTCACGTGTCCGACAACTGTTGAAACGTCTCAGATACATTGAATGTTCTTAGCCGAGCCTTTTCAACATGGGTTAAGCCTTTTCAGTGTAGCGACTTGAGAACTTTCAATTTGGCCTCAGAACTTTTAACACGGCTTGAGATCTTTCAGTGTAGCAGCTTGGCTTGGCTTGAGAACTTTTAACACGGCTTGAGAACTGTTATAAAAAAATTATTTAAATACTAGATTAGAACCCCATGTATTACACGGGTTAAATAAATGTAATTTATATACAAGTTATTCTAACCTAGTAATTTTTTATTTACAAGTTAAATATTTTTTATATAAGTTCTCAAGCCGTGTTGAAAGTTCTCAAGCCAAGCCAAAGCCAAGCTGCTACACTGAAAGTTCTCAAGCCGTGTTGAAAGTTCTCAAGCCAAGTTGAAAGTTCTCAAGCCGCTACACTGAAAAGGCTTAACCCATGTTGAAAAGGCTCGGCTAAGAACTTTCAATGTATCTGAGACGTTTTAACAGTTGTCTGACACGTGGCTTTCATTGATTGGTTGTTTGGTTAAGACGTTTCAGCGGGTTAAAAAGTCTCCACAACGTTTCAAATGGCTACTTTCGAAAGTTTGACAATACAACGGTTAATCTCACTTTTTCCCCTTAAAGTAGTGTAGTTTACAGTTAAAGTAAAAACTAAATGACATAAATTCCTGAACATTTATATATGATAAGATATATAATTATATAATTATCTATAGCTAAAAGCCTAAAATCAAAAGGAAATTACGGATAGTAAGTCAAAATTATAAATTTTTTTACGAACACAAATGAAGTTGTTTTAAAGATTCTTGATTCTTCTAGTTCATTCAAAGGTTTCTAATTTAACTATTATAAAAAAATTATCAAGAAATCCAAATACCAACCTCTGATTGGCCAATGCAATGCCACGTGGCAGACCTTTCAGAATAAACCCCATACTAAAACCTTATCGTCCCCAACCCCAACACAACACATTCGAATAATATCAACCCACAAACAGCTTGTACATTGTGCTTAAAAATCAGTACATTTCGAGCATCAAGAAACACAATCTTTACCTCAACCCATGGCTCTTCAAGCTTCTCTTCTTCCTTCTGCAATCACTGTTCACAAAGAGGTATAAAAATGCAAAATTTCATTCAATTTTGTTCTTTTTTTGTCGCTCTGTTTTGATCTGTAATATGAAACAGGGGAATGGAGCTTTTGTTTTGAAAAATGTTAAATCTGATTTCAGCCCACTTTTGATTGGAACAAAGGTACTGTTTTTATGTTCATTTTAACTTCAATTTTGAAGAATTTGATGGGTTTGATTTGTAATTGATTGAATTGGAAGTTGGAACCCTAAATTTATGAAATTGGGGATTAGTGAAGTTGTTATTGATTAATTGCATGTAATATTTTAATAAATAATTTCTGTAATGTATTGAGTTGGAACCCTAATTTTATAGAAATTGAGGATCAGTGAGGTTGTAATTGGTTAATTGCATGTCAATTTAAACTAAATAAGTTTTTAATGGATTAAATTGGGTTCCTAAATTAGTTTGTAATTGGCTCATTTCATGTTAATTTACACAGAATAAATTTTAATTGTTTGAATTTGCTATTTGCATGTCAATTATGCCAAAATAATTTTACCCTAAATCTATATATATTGTGGATCAATGAGGTTGTAATTGGCTAATTGCATGTTAATTTTCACCAAATAATTTTTTAATTGATTGAATTGGAACCCTAAATTTATAAAAAAAAAACTGAGGATCAGTGAGGTTGTAACTGGCTAATTGCATGTCAATTTACAAAAAATAAATATTTAATTGATGTAATTGGAATTTGGAACCCTAAATTTATAAATTGTTTTAAAAAAATAAATTTTTAGTTGATTTAATTGGAACCCTAAATTTTAGTTGATATAATTGGAATTTGGAACCCTAAATTTATAAATTGTTTTAAAAAATAAATTTTAGTTGATTTAATTGGAACTCTAAATTTATAAAATTGTTTAAAAAACAAATTTTTTAGTTGATTTAATTGAAGCCCTAAATGTATAAACTTGTTTAAAAATAATATATTTTAGTTGATTTAGTTGGAACCTTGAATTTATATAATTGTTGAATTCTTGATTGCAGGAGCTTAAAAGGAAGCCATTGATGGGACCAATTCGCGCACAAACAGCAACTGTAGCTCCATCGGTTAACGAGGCCGCACCAGACGGCAAGAAGACGCTAAGGAAGGGCAATGTGATCATAACCGGAGCCTCATCGGGACTGGGTCTAGCCACAGCGAAGGCTTTGGCCGACACGGGAAAGTGGCACATAATCATGGCTTGTAGAAACTTTCTGAAAGCCGAAAAGGCTGCTAAATCGGTTGGCATAACTAAAGAGAACTACACTGTTATGCACCTTGATCTTTCGTCTCTGGAAAGCGTTCGACAGTTTGTGGACACGTTTAGGCGGTCTGGGCGACCGCTTGATGCGCTTGTGAACAATGCGGCGATTTATTTGCCTACGGCTAAAGAGCCTACTTATACTGCAGAAGGATTTGAACTTAGTGTTGGGACTAACCATCTTGGTCATTTTCTACTATCAAGGTTGCTGATTGAGGACCTCAAAAAGTCGGATTACCCGCAAAAACGACTCATCATTGTTGGCTCCATCACAGGTACTGAATCTTGAAATAAAATTGATTATCATAACCTGATTATTATTATTTGAAGTACAAAATCTTCAGAGAAAGCTTGATATATTATTGAATGAATAAACTTCTGATTTTGTCATAGTTGTCAATAGCGGTGGCTATGGTTGCTATAGCGGGATTTCAGTTACTTTTTTTATTTTTTTTAAATATAAATAGCGATTGAACATAGCTATAAAATAGCTGGATTTTAGGCTTTTGTTAAATATACATGTAAAATAGTGTATATACGAGGGTATTTTGATATATTATACATATAAAAGAATTAATTTTTTTTTCTAGTGTATCGCTATTTATAAAATAGCTAAAAATAGTGCCCGCTATTCATCGCTATTCACTATGTAGCATATAGGTACCTTATAGCTATTCGACATTAACAACTATGGATTGTGTTATGTTTGTATTATAGGAAACACAAACACGTTGGCTGGAAACGTGCCACCGAAGGCTAACTTGGGGGATCTGAGAGGGCTAGCTGGGGGTTTAAACGGGCTAAACAGTTCTGCCATGATCGACGGAGGAGAGTTCGACGGTGCTAAGGCCTACAAAGACAGCAAAGTATGCAATATGCTTACAATGCAAGAGTTCCATAGAAGGTACCATGATGAAACTGGAATTACCTTTTCGTCCCTGTACCCTGGATGCATCGCTACAACGGGCCTTTTCAGGGAGCACATTCCGTTGTTTCGAATTCTATTCCCGCCATTCCAGAAGTATATCACCAAAGGTTATGTGTCAGAAGAGGAAGCCGGAAAACGACTAGCTCAGGTTAGTTAACTTACAACTTATAAAACCGGAGGCGCATATGACCAATGCTGACAGAGTGACAGTTATAACAAACAAGCAAACAAACGTACCCAATATATATTCCACTCATAGCAGAGCTATTGATAGGGTCTGAGGAACGTGTAATGGGGGCAAACCTTATCTCTATCTCATGGGATAGAGAGACTGCTCCTGCTGAGACCCCTGGCCAGTGCTGACAAATATATTGAACTTAATTTTTCAGGTAGTAAGCGATTCGAGCCTAACAAAATCGGGTGTGTACTGGAGCTGGAACAACAACTCGGCTTCATTCGAAAACCAGCTTTCCCAAGAAGCAAGTGATGCGGAGAAAGCTCGGAAGCTGTGGGAGGTCAGTGAGAAGCTTGTTGGTTTGGCATAGTCAGTCAATAATAATTTTAGTCAAAGTCAAGAATAGTCAAATTGGGTGGTATGGATGTGTTTGTTGTGTTGTATAGTACAATATAACGATGCATTCTTGAATTTTCAATATCTTTTAAGCTTGTGCATGATCAATTTCGAAGGTAACATTGTAAAACTGAATATGAGATCAAAATGGGAAGCATAATTACATGACCGAAAACAAATAGTGATAACGTTGACGCGTGGTATATTGAAGAAATTTAAAAACGAAATAGCGGAAAAATTAGGGAAGTATATATGAAGAAAATCCGGAAGGTGCAATTTGTGTTCAAGATTTATGCAAATCGTCTATGGCACATTTTCGTCTATATCTTAGAAACTTTAAACGGATAAAATATAATAAGAGCATCTCCGTCGGCTTCTAAAGAGCCAACGTTAGCATCCAAGTAATGTGGAGGGGAGAGAGAAATAGGCTAAATCAATAGGAGAGGATGGAGAGAAGGACGGGCACGGTGACTAGAAAGAGGCCACTTGCTCGTCCTAAGCCAATTGATGAAGATAGTCTGATTGTTTTAAGTTGAGTTAGTTTCTAACGATTCGGTTTCTATTGTAGTGTTGTAGCATTTTGATTTAGTTATCTATCGTACAACAATAATAATATAAAAAGTTTTTAAGCAAGAGGAAGAAAATGGAGAAATAATATAATCATGAATATCATATGACTAAAGAGCCGTTAGGTCACAACATGAAACTACCATACGATCACAATGATCTCATGGAACAAGTCCCAAATGCAAAATATTTTTTTCATTAATTCCAAACTCATTTCATAACAATATTATATATAATATACTTAACTTGTAATCGGAAAAGATTCTTTGTATTCTTATATTTAACCACTTTTAAAATATTAATATATAATCAAATTAATTTTTTTACAAATTTATATCAGTTTTTTTTTAATTTGTTACAAAATAAGACAAATAAATAAACGTGGAATGGAATATACAAAGTATGCATAACTGAAAATGCTCCGTTAACTATCAGTTTCCTATAAGTAACAACCTTGCTAAGTTACCTAGGTTGCTCATTCACTCATACCACCTTAAAACACACACACACACCCCTCTCTCTCTACACTTCTCTCTCTACATATATACACATACATACATACAAAAATATATGGATATGAGTGATAATTCAAGAAAGTTTGGAATTAACACTAGGATGCTCGGAAGCACTGAGCAAAATTGGTGCAAGGCTGTGGCTAGTGGCACAGGGATAACAGTTTTGGCACTACAAGCCTCTAAAAGTGTAAACATCACACAACTCAAGAGTGCACTACAAGAAATCCAAAACAACCATCCAATCCTCAACTCAATGCTCTACAAAAACACATCAACCGGTTCAACTTCCTTCATCATCAACCCACCAATCCCGAACCTACACCTCAACATCATCACACTCCCCACAACCACTCAACTCCTCCACACCCTCATGAGCCATGGCTCCAATGCAAGCCTCTCTGCATTCCACTTGATTGTTGAGCATGAGCTCAACATCAACGAGTGGTCCGGTCAAGCAACCCGCTCGTGCACAACTGGAGGGTTGTATTTGTGGTTTGCTAACTTGTATGCGTTGCCGGATGAGAAGTGGATATTGGTGATCCGGTTGCACACTGTGGTTTGTGACCGGACCACTGCGGTTTCGTTGTTAAAGGAGTTGAGGGAAGTTATGGGAGGGGGAGAGGGAGGGGGGTATAAGGAGGAGGGGAATATGGGGTTGGAAGAGCTTATTCCTGTTGGGAAGGCTAAGAAGACTATGTGGGAACATGGGAAGGATATGGTGGCATACTCGGTTAATTCGTTTAGGTTGAAGAATTTGAAGTTTAAAGATGTGAAAGGGCCTTTGCATTCAGAAGTTGTTAGGTTGAAGATGAACATGCAAGAAACTCAGATGCTATTAGCAGTAAGTTAACCTAGTCATTATCAGTTATTCGGATTTTGTTATTAGTAGGTGGTTTAGGAACGAGACAGGTACTTCTAAGTGTTTTCTAGAATATCTTGAACTTCTATGTATAGTTCGCTAGCCCTATAAGCGATCTCGGCAAGCTAGCTTAGGTGGCAAGTGAACTCCATAGAGTTTGGTGAAAAGCTGGTCAAGTTTAGTGAAAAACTCTATGAAATATGATTGCCCCCCCCCAACAAGTGAACTTGTCGAGTTCAGTTATAGCGGTAGGGAACTTTCTAGAAATACAAGAGGTTAAAAAAACATTTAGAAGTAATAGGCTTGTTTATTGGTTATTAAAGCAAATGTATTGAATCCAAAATTCTAACCTATCAATTAAACTTATGTATGTCCAAAAACTTGGGATTGTTCTAATTAAGAAGCAAGCAACTAACTCATAAGGTTTCCTATTTTTGCATAGGGTTGCAAGTCCAGAGGAATCAAACTATGTGGAGTCCTGGCGGCTGCGACTCTAATCGCAGTTTATTCCTCTAAGCGCCGCCCTAACAACCATCGGAAAAAGTATGGAGTAGTATTTTTAAATGATTGTCGCCCTTATCTACAGCCACCTCTGTCTCAACATCATTCGGGTATGTTTTTTCTTTTTTTATACAAACAAAAGTATAATATAACGCAAGACAGAAATATATATACTCTCAAATATATATAACAAACGCTTTTAGAGAGAGCTTCTTGTTCAAGATATTATTTTAAAATTTGTTCCAATCAAGTTAAACCGATTTAAAATTTGTCCATTTTCTCACACTTTTGTCATGATTTTGTTTCATAAGGTAATAACTATGAACCAGTAGCCAAATACGAATAGTATTCATTTTTTTGCTTATAAGGGTAATCAGTAATCTTAATAATAAACCATACAATTTATAAGTAAGCAACCAATCTAATATATATTGGATATAGTAATATCATGTCTACATATATTGCCCGTGTGATTTCCAGGATTTTACCATTCTGCCATCAACACAACTCAAGAAGTGAAACGAGGAGAAAACCTATGGGACTTGGCAACAAGAAGTTACACGTCATTTGCAAGCTTAAAGAACAACAACAAACATTTCACGGATATTGCTGACCTCAACTTCCTCATGTCCAAGGCTGTAGACAACCCTAGTTTGACACCAAAATCCTCCTTGCGAACCGCATTGGTAACCGTGTTCGAAGATCCTGTCATCGAGATGTCTGGGGAGATAAGACAAGCTTTTGCTCTAGACGACTATATCGGATGCGCCTCGGTTCATGGAGTAGGCCCATCCATCGCCATTTTCGACACCGTAGTAGATGGACAATTGGATTGTCTTTTTGTTTACCCTTCACCACTTCATTCAAGGGAGCAGATGCAAGCACTGATAGCTTGTATGAAAACTAGCCTTGTTGATGGTATCAATTTGGAGGAAAATGTTGAGTGTATGGTTACATGATTTTAGCATGATTTGCTATCTTTTCTTGATTGGTTAGGTCAAATAAAATTAAACAATATTTATTGGTTTATTGTAACTTCTTGGACTTGATATATTCGGACATGGCAAACCAAGGTAAAGGAGATAAAAGCCTATGAGCTTGAGCCTCTTTTTAAGCTAATTTAACCACATCCTTAAGCATGGGAATATCCGACTTCATGAACCACTATGTGATTTTGTTACAATCAACGATTTAACACAATTGCGACTCAAATCTGAGAGCTTGATGAAAATCAATGTGATTGGGTAATTGTTTGGTGTATATATTTCATTAACTTCAAAGTTCATCCCAATCGTTTGGGATAATCTATCACTAACAATCCCTAAGATGTAAAGATGACTAAACAATAAATAACAAACCAAAGATGATCATAAACTCAAAGCTTAACTAGATACAAACATTGTCTCTATCTCTAACATAATCCAGCAAGCTAAATGACAATACCACTACACAACTTGGATCAGAGATGAAATTGAGTGGATCCTTTGGTGAAGATGTTTGCAAGTTAGTGGGTAGTAACAATATGGCGAAAAGTAAGAATCCGAGCCAAGGCCATGCTCCACATGAAATGTAGACCGGTCTTAAGGTATGTAACACTAGTGTTACACCAGAGGTGGGTGCACAACTCGTAGTCAACTGTAATTCACGCACCAGAGATATAATCTACCATATCTCAACAACAGTATGAGCGAAGGCACGATACCCTACCTCAATCCATATCGGGAAACCATGTGCTTCTTTTGGGAACTCTAACTAATAAGGGTGAAGCCTTGAAAGACAAAGTAACCGATGGTCGAACGACGATTATTTGGACAACCAGCCTGATCAACATTGATATAGCCATAATCTTTGGTTGTAGTAGAGCGAGAGAAGATCAACCAGGCCATGAAAAAGAGAACCTTTAAGATACCTTAATATACGCTTAATCGCCAACCAGTGTCCATCAGTAGGTTTTTTTTGAAGAAACTACCGTACCACATCGTAATTAATCTCGGCTCTTGTCAAACCAAATACTTTAGTGCTCCAATTTGATCTAATAAAGTGATGGATCATCCACAAGGACACACGAATTTAGGGAAAGTTGGCAACCATGAGAACGAGAGTAGGTAATGGCTTGCGCTAGGTTAGACCAATGAGCTGCAGAAGACTAGATAATTAGCATTGCTGTGATAGAGGGAAACTATCATCAGATAAGGAAGCGTGAATCCAAGAAAATAGCTGAAGTTTCCCAAGTCATTAAGTGTAAATTTCGAATGCAACTACTTGATCATATCTGATACAAAGCTAAAAGAGCTAGAACCTAATAATAAATATATCATCCATATAGAGAAGCATGTAACATGTAACTGAGTCCCCGCAATATATAAATAATGAAGTATCAGTGTATCACGGACACTCTATGTGAAGCGAAGTTCAACATAGTTGTAGATAGCTTAAAGAATCATGCTCCCAGGACTTACTTAAGGCTATATATAGCCTTCTATTCTACATTAAGCACACATGATAGAGGCGAGTTGAATCAACAAAGTAAATAGGTTGCCATGTAAAAATGCACTTTAACATCAACTTGCCTAATACACCAATCATGTGTAGAAAATATAGATAAGTTTGTCCTGATAGTGGTTAGTTTGACAATTGATCTAAATGCATTTGTATAACTAATACCACAGTCTAATGAAATTCCTTGGCAACTAATCGATCGTTGTATACGCCCACAGATCCACTAGAGTTTCTCTTGATTTGATCTACCCACTTGCAGATGTTGGCTTGGGCATAAGGTGGCACCAGTATCCAGGACCGGTTAGAAAGTAAAGAAATAATTTTAGTATGCTTAACATCCATTCATACTAGCCCTTTCCAAATCTAGGAGAAGGTGGAGGGCTCAAATATAAGGGTAGATGAGGCATAAAATAAGGCATGATTAAGGAAGTGTTTGGGTTGGCGGGGTGGTCACGAGAATGCGGAGCTAGGGGTGAGATGGTTGTGGGTGTGGGTGTGAGTGTGGTTGCGAGGGTGGTGAAACCAAAGAGGAAAGGGGTGGTGGTGGTGGTGGAAGTGTGTGACTCAAAAGGTAAAATAACGTGAAGTTAAGGTATGGCACTGTTAGGTGTCTAGGTCAAGAGTGGTAGTGAAGGAGGAAATTTAGAAGATGGTCTTATGGAAGATAGCATGGAAAGAAGTGTAGATGTAAAGTGAATGAGGACTTAAGAATCATCGATGACGTGGGGCGTAACCGATATACAACGAACAAATTTGAATTTGAGTTCATCTGGGTGAGAATCCCTTAGAAATGGGTAACAAAGGCATCCAAATGTGTGTGGAATCAGGTAATCACTGTTAAATCAAAAGAAAGTTTTTTAAGAATACGAATTCGCAACGGTGACAAAGGGTAAACTATTTATAAGCCAACTGTGGCATAGGCACCATGAGACAGATATTTTCTTGGACAGGTGCACATGAAAGCGCAAGGCTAAGTGGGTGGGTTGTGAGTGTGGTCACAAAATTCAACTCTGTAGGGTATAACACACAGGTCATGATGGGCTCGCATGTCATGGTGGGGGTAAGTTGTAGTATGTTGGATCATTATGGCAACAAATACTACAACTCCAAGGAATATAACAACCAAGCACTATGAGTCTAAGATGTTAATAGGAGGCTGGATGACCTCTAAGCACGTCATGACCACCACCTCTAGTTTGATGAGAGCCTCTACCACGCTTGTAACAACCCGATATTTCCAGATCGAAGGAGAGGGGTTAAAATCATAAAAACCCTCCACATAATTCACATTGTTGAAGGAGAAGGATTAAAATCATAAAAAAGGGAAAAGATATAAAGTTGAGCGGCTGAAAATGTAAAAAGCGCAAATTTTGGCCCCATGGAGGTCCCTTGCAGACCGTATTCTAAAACCCTTATGATCCGTAAGGAGGATTGTTGAACAAAATTGCGCGTTGAGTTCTCCATGCAGATCGTATGGGGTCACCCTAGCGATCCACAAGGGGTGTGCTGGCAGCAGCCTGCTGTCCCTTGTGCCACATATGACCTTGTTGCCACTCTTAACCTCCTTGTGCCACCTATATTCCCTTGAATCACCTGCTAAATACTCCAGGGGACACTTGTCTCACTCCCTTAATCTCTTGATCACTATAAATAGGCTAGTAAACTACCATTTGTTCACCCCACTTCAAACTCACAGGTCAAAGTGAAGTTATAACTCCCTTCTAATCTTTCCAAGCTTCCTTAGGAGTTCTAAGAAGTCTCCAGGTCTTAGTAAGTGTTCTTCCTTAAGTCTTTTTCAATTTAGTAGCATAACTTGACTAAAGTCCAGAAATAGTCAACAATTTGACTTTCTGTTTGAGTTTCGATTTTGACCACTTTGGTCAAACCAGATTTCAGTTAAACTCACCCATGTGATCATCATAATACATGGTATAATTCCCTGCAATTATATCAAATGATCATCAGTTTAAATAGGTCAAATGACAAGTCAAACTTAAATTTATAAAAAGTCAAACTACCCTTTTATCTAAAAATCCAAGAATGAGATTATAAATATATGTAACATATATTTTAGCACCAAAACAAATTGTATAACATTCTAAAAATATTTTGACATGTCGGAATTGACACAAACCCATTTACGCATCCGAACCTGTAACTACGTGCATGACTAGTTAAAATGACATAAACATATAAACTAGTCGTAACGGGTCAAACCTCTTCATAAACTCTTCAAATCAGAATGTATGGTTTAATAATCCATATTACAGAGACTCCTCACTCGTACGAGTATAAACCACATTTTATCGGTCAACTGTCACACCCCGATTTCCACGTGTAACCCGGTGGGCCGGTGGGGAATATCGTGACGTAAGTTAATATCATCATAACCAAACAACACAGAATAGCAAGCGGAAGTCTTGGAAATAAAATATCATTACAAACCGAAATATTAAAAGTTCAAAATATAACAACAATGGTTTGTAACGAAGATCCACAGGCGGATTGAAAATATACATAAAATGATAACAAACTCTACAGGAAAATCCTAAGGGCGCAACTCCTCGGTATATGCCCCGCAGCTTCCGGCCTATTTCGTACTTGTGCCTGTAACTTGATCTTTGAAAATACGTCAGTTTACACTGGTAAATGCACTCAACCGACTCATTTTGAAAACCCTTTCGAAAATGGTTTTTAGGTGCACTTGGCACATTTTCATAAATAACTTGGGACAGTACAAAAGACCTTGTATACAGATTTACATGCTGGCTTTTACATATGAGGCCCGGTACAAAAACCGTGACATGATCGACTAACACACCACTTTGAACTTTCACAAAGAAAGCATGATAGCAATTTCCAGTGTATGCCTACACGCCATGCTATATTGTCGTGGTCACTACCAATTTAGTGAGCCAAGGATATCCCAGGCACGGTCAAGCCCACCCTCAATGTTTTAGTTTAAGTGTAAACAGATCAAAACCGGGTTATGTAAGATTTTAGTTAATTATCACAACTGGATAAAACATTATCCCATACCCGACCAAGCGGTAGTAGTCTACCGTATCCCAAGCCCGTATAGGGAAAATAAGTTAAGACTATTTACCTGAAGTTAAGTCTTGTAAAGTCAGAACTCAGCCGCAGATCAGAAATAAGCACAGGTACAATTTACCGGAAGCCGTTTAGTCTGGGAGTGATGGTAATTATTAACCAATATTAGAATGCTAACGGTTCTTAACGAAGTCTTAGACTTGAACCGGTTAGACTTACGTTAAAACAATACGGTACGATACGCTAGATTAAGCGATGATCGAAATAGAATGTAGTTTAAACCCGACAAGTACTAAGACTTGTATAATATGGGAAAACTATTTACATTCTGGAATTTGAGATAAAATATAAGGTTAAACCCGTTTTGGTTAAATTACGTAAACTAGTTACATAAGCTTAACCGTGCGCATATAAGCGATACCGGGTAACCGGATGAGTCATGAACGAGTTCCATATGCCGATATACTTAAAAAAATTATAATATCAGTAGGATATCAACTTGTATGTCCGTTATGGTGTTAAAATCAATTAATGCCTCAAAAGGGCGTTTTGGTCATTTAGCGACGTATAAAAGGAACTTGCGTATAATCTGATGTTACAACCATAAACATTCTGTGAAAATACTTTATTTATGATATAATATCATTAGGCTATCGAATATATGTGTTTTTATAGTTTAAGACCAAACGATGCACCGTAGGGGCATTTTGGTAATTTCACACATAGTTTCGAAAGCTTATTTGGGATTCTGAGTTTATATTATGTACCTACTGTAGAAATACTTTAAATGAATTATAAAATCAGTAGGTAACAAGTCTTGGTTGGTAAATGTGGTTTAAAACCATACTATGCGCCGAAAAGGCGTAAAAGTCGTTAAATGACGATATTTGTGATATTTTGTGAAAACTGATGGTATGACAGGTTTAAATAATTAAAATATGTTATTTAGTATAACATATTAGTAGAAAAAGGTTTTATATGAAAAATCATGATTAAAAACCATTTTAAGTGTCGTAAAGGCGTTTATCGTCATTTAAGAGCTAATACAAGAACTTGTGCATAAACTCAGCTTATAAACTGAATTGATATCCCAAAATATCCTAATTATGATATTATATCAGCAGGAAATAAGTTTGGTATGAAAATTTATGATTAAAACCGTTCTACGCACCGAAAGGGCTTTACGGTCACTTTAAAGCTTTATTTACGATATATTGCGAAAACTCAGTTTATGGTCAGATTTGTAACATCAAAATATGTTAAACATGTTAACATATCAGTAACTAAATCATTTGCAAGTTTATTGGCTTTTAAAACCTTATTTTTAAATAAAATGGCGAAATAGTCAAAGTATGGCATATTTGCGGAAACTCGCATAAAACTCGAATAACTATTATTATCATGTAAGATAACCTCAGAGGGTTATGCTACATCATAATATGATCATAACGAGACCTTAAATCAGTAGCATACTAATCTAATTCGATTCATAATCGAAAGTCAACGCAGAAGTCAAACTTCGCGACTTTTCGGTTGCGAATCGATCCTAAAACTGAAACTGACGAGCCGAACTTGTTTACACATGTTCTAATATTTATTACCAAGTTGTTTATGTGTTAAAACATATTTTAGAAAGCCCTTAAACTCAGTTTATGAATATTTCTAAAATCTGACCCGTTGACTTTTAAAAATATATATTTTTGACTCATCAATTGATCTAGCAAACATGGTAATTAGGAGGTTGCCTTTTGAGGGATTAACACCTACCTATTTACGATCACATAGCCACATTCGGATTGATCCATGGGTAGACCATAATGGTCTTAGCTCAAAGTCAAGGCGTTTTTACGTCAAGACTTTGACTTTAGTCTAGATCCTAATGAAATAACTTAGCATGAAGATGGAACACTTACACAAGGTTCAGAGGTTGCTAAGAACTCATACGAATGCTTTAAAATGGTCAGGAGCTTCACTTGGTGAACTTGTTGAGATAGGATGATGAAGAACAAGTTTCAATACCCAAGGAAGCAAGTTATAATAGTCATTTGAGGAGCTTGGAGGTAATGCCAGGTGTTGGGACATGATTTCAGATGTTTACAAGTGTTTTTGAGGTGTTAAAAGTAGAATAAGTGTGGCAAATCTCGTGCTAGGTGTCAAAATTTGCGAATTGGTGGCCAAAAAATGCAGCTGGAAGCTGCCAGTTAACTTTCTGCCAAAACAGGGGCGTCGCCGTACGCTACGGGTACCCCTAAGGCGTTGCGCTATGCCACGCCCCACCCCCCGTACTTAAATTTCAAAAATGACAGAACAGGCCCCTGCACAAGATTTTGATGATTTTTGACGATTTTAACACCTGTTCGCCCAATACCTAGGATTTATAAGGATGTTAAAGCATAGGGGACTTGTATTATGTCTGAAAATATCCCGGATGTCAGTTCGCTCGGTTGTACGGTTGCACGTTTCGCTAAATGCGTAAACGCTTAAACAGACACAAAAACGATCGAAATTTCGCCACGATGGATATCCTTGCATCCTTATCGATAAAACACAAATTTATTGAATGTACATATTTAAATTTACATTTACGGCCTATATTCAAAAATACGAGAATTCGTAAGTTTCCGCAGTTTGTCAGGAACACTCCCTAGACTTTCAAACTGCGTGAAACGTATAATAAGTGTGTAAGCCTTCATTGGCATATAATAGGCAAACATAAGAGTATGAATAATATTATATGACTCTCGGTTCGTTAAAAGGTCACTCAGAGGCTTAGTTTGAGCATGTTGACACTTTTAGTTCCTTAACTATTAATGTGTCGTTCAGAGGTTATAAAATAACATAACGATGCATTTGGTCCCTCTCGTTTTAGCACGTGGCATACGAGGATTAGTGGGACACGTGTTGGAATTTTACAGGACGGGGGTTTTTACGAGGTGTTACATCCTCACCCCCTTAAAAGAAATCTCTCCCTCGAGATTTTATTCAAAGGTTAGAAGTATTATTGTCACATAGTGGACTCAATCCCATGCATACTAGAGATCTCTATAAGTATCCCCTTTGGCCTCTACAATAGTCACATGCTTTCTTTAAAGCTTTTTATCTTGTCTATCTTAAATCAATACCGGTTTTCCAACAAAACCATAGGCTTTCATTAATTTGCACATCTTTATGTGATATTGCTAGCAACTCATTGGCTAGTCTTTTCCTTTAAATTGCATTCGTGAGACACATTGTCAATTGTGCTGAGTTCCTCAAGTAAATTAGCTTATAAGCTAAAGTCCCGACACATTCGATCATCTCGAATGGTCATATATATATATATATGTATATCTAGGGCTTAATTTGCCCTCCTAACTAAAACATACTACACCATTCTAGGGTGATGCCTACAATAAGACTTTGGCCCTTTGGGAACTTATACGATTGCAACTCTTGTCAGCGTAGTTCTTCTACCGTTCATTGACAGTTTTGAGATAGATCTTGGATTTGTATTATCCTATCCATGGTTCCCAAGACAATCTTAGGTCTTATAAGTTGGTTCCTTCCCACTTATGCCTAACGAACGGGCATTTGATATTTTCTTCCATACACGGCTTCCAAGGGAGCAGCCTTGGTATTTATATAACAATTAATATATATAAGAGAACTTAACTAGGGTGAGATGGTTATTCCAACTACTATCTAATCAATCTTAAAGAAGTACCTAACCCTTATAGTTGGTCGAGCAAATCGTCGATCCTGGGCTAAGGTTAACGATTCCTGATCGTCGCCTTGTTTAAATCTTGCGGTAATCAAAACATAATCGCATTAAACCGTCTTTCTTAATAATCAATATTGGAGCTTCCAAAGTGACGAGCTAGGCTGTACAAGACTTTCTTCAAAACTTCATTCAATTGCGGCTCAGTTATTCTTTTCTTTTTCCGTTGATGTTAATTGATATGGAGCTTTTTGCAACAGGTCCAGCTCCTAGTATGATGTCAAATTTTAACTCCACTTTCCTTTCAGGAGGTAAATCATTTAGTCTTTAGAGAAGATACTAAAATAAACAGAATTGATATATATTTTAAATCTCAGCCTTTGGTTCATCTAACGTCGCTTGGGTCATCAAAATGACACATTCGCCCTTCGAATACTTGGATGCCTTGAGTGGGAACAACTACTCAAGCATCTTGATACGGAATATCTCATTGAATACCGTTTGTGATTTTAGTACAATATGACTGTTGGAAGATCCTAGTGGTTCCATGCATTAAACCTTCATGTTGATCAGGCATGAAAGCAATCTGTAGGACACATTAAGATATTGCCAATTACCATATGGCGCTTTTATCAAACTAGTTTGACATTCGTAGTCGATAGAAATCAGAGAGATTAATAAATAAATAAATTAATTTAAATAATAATAATAATGAACATTCGTCGTACTTCAACCGAAGGAAGAGCATGACTGATTTTAGAGCATCCATAAAAAAGGAGCGATTTTCTATGGTTTTATTGGTAAGTTCTATCTTATACTTAATATCTGGGGTTCTCATGGATATATTAGAAGTTTGCTAGACTTATGGTTTATGAAAGACTTATTAGTGCCTGAATCAAAACAGAACTCTTAGCAAACATAACCTTAATTAATGATAATGAATGTACCTAATAGCTTGTTGATATTTACTGCCTACTACATTCATCAAGAAAATATTCAGGCGGTTCCTTTCGTAGCCTCTCCAGGCTTAGCTGCACCGTCTTTGGCCGCTTTGGGGCAGATAGTACTTATGTGGCCTTTGTCGCCACAGCTGAAGCAGACCGCATTCTTTATGTCCCTATATTCATGGGACTGATGACCAGTTCTTTTTCAAATACCACATTGCTTCGGCTTTTGGTCTGTTCGACACTGTCCCCAGTGCCTTTTGTTGCAGGTCTTGCACGTAGGCTTTTAATCCGACTCTTGCTGGTTCTTATTGAATCCAGACTTTCCCTTTTTCTTAGATTTTTGGAAGTTATCCTTCTCCCTTTCTCTTTTACCATCGGTCCCAGCTTTGACCGATTTATGTCTCACTAAATCCTGAGTGAGAGTCAGAGATAGGTCTGCAGCAGTCCTAACGTGCTGGGCCTTGAAGCCTAACATTTCCCTTAATTTCTGGCTCTAAGCCACCAATAAAACGAGCAATCCGTTTTGGTTCAGGGGAAACTAGGTATGGCACTAACCTAGACAAGGAGTTGTAGTCGGTCACATATTTCGGACAATCCAAATTCTTCATTGCTAGAGATAAGAAATCTGTCTCTATCCTTTCCAACTCATGAGGTGGACAATATGTTTCTTTAATCAGATCCATAAACTTGGATCGACTCAAATTATACAAATACACCTTTCCAGCAGACTGTACCATAGTTTTCCACCATATTAGGGCATTGCCCTTAAATGATTGTGATACAAATTCAATTTCTTTGTCAGCGCAACCACTGATCTCGACTATGGTTTCTATTCATTTAACCACCTAAGGGCTTTAACTACCCCTTCTTCCCCTTTGAAATCACGGGGCTTATAGGATACAAAATTCTTGTATGAACACCCATCCTTATTGGAACGCATCTTCTCATGTTGCTCCTGTCTCTCAGTCTTACTCCTCACATTTGAGGAGTGTATCTCACTATTCCTTGGATTTCGATCGAGGTATAGACGAGTGTTTTGATAATTGTTTGGAGCGAGAAGCACCCGACTCCTGTTGCCTTGCCGTATAGGAATTCATAGCCTTGCCAACCTCCGTGGCAATTAAAGCTTGTAGATCATTTTTACATATGACAATATTTGCATTTGCATTATCGTCGTTACGCTTGCTGTTAGCACCATCAGAAGTTGCCATTGTAGCTACTTGGAACTAAACACCAATTTGTATTCTATTAGCTGTCATTCGCATTTGATGACTCATTGAATCTATGCCATGGTATTATCAAACATTTTGGCTCTAAGTTGGGTATGTAAATCCCTTGCCTTTTGGATCAGTGTGCTCGAAGTCACAACTGTCAGGGCTTTGACATTTTAAATGAATGTCTAATAGCTATTTATATATAACCTAGGTCTCAAAGGACCATCACAGGTGTTTAAAGATCGGACATAGTCCTGAAATAGTAGACAGTGGATTATAAAGTCACATCTGTCCTTGTCGTAACAACAATTTAAGTAGCTTGTAAGCTTGTCACAAAGGACTAAAAATATGGCACAATTGGCCTTATAAAAAAAATATAAAGATATGGCACAAACAGCCTTGTCACTAAGGGACATTATAAGATATGGCACAAAAGGCCTGGTCAAAAAGGACATCAAAATACGGCACGAGGCCTTGTCACAAGGACGTTTTAAAAATAAATAATATAAATAAATACATAAATATATATAATAATATATATATATATATATATATATATTTACAAGTCGCGATCTTATTGATCAACAGGCTTTAAGGATTGAACATAGTTCATTACCTTTGGACAAGGGGTCGTAGACCACAACTGTCATTGTCATAATTGACGATATTATATAGCCCGTAGGCAAATCAATTGACATCTCGAACTGATGTTAAAATAATAATTATTGGACTAATAATAGTATTCACTATCGTATTGATCTATGAGGCTTGGGCATAGCCCACCACCTTGGACAAGGAACCATAAAGGTCACAACTGTCATTGCTTTATTGACAATATAGCCCGAAGGCAAAACACCACTAAAGGATGTTAATTTATAGCTCAATGGCATTGCATCACTAATGGATGTTAAATCTGGTCCATAGACACTTCATCACTAATGGATGTTAGATTATAGCTCGTAAGCACTACATCACTAATGGATGTTATTTCATGGCCCATATATCACACCCCAACCGATGGAGGAATCATCGGGGTAGTGGCGCTAGGCGAATCAGATTGATCAAGAGAATTTCCTTAACAGCCATTTCAAAGATAAACATCAACATTTAATATCCCATACTATCAAACTCATAAACCTTCAAAATAACCATTACATACCAACAAAATCTCTTAAACCCAATTCGATCTCCACTAGATTTTATTACAACCGTTCTAAAACAAACTAAATAAAACAAACTAAACTACGCATGCAACATCCAAGGCATCCAAGCTATAAATCCTCAACCTGTTACATACGTTAAAATACAAGTCAATACAATTAAGTAAAGGTGAGCATACGGGTTTGAATAATACTAGCATAGTCGAGAAAGCGTTTGCGAAACAATATAATTACATATCATGATTCACCAAAACACTTAACATAACATAGGCTCATTTCTCATGCTAACTACCGTGAGAAGGCTAGCGCGTCCATCCTAACCAGACCCCGTCGGGTGTAAGCCACACTATAGTACCATACTAGCTAAGGAGGCAAGTTAACGAAAATAAGTCCTAGTCACATGTTTCTACTATCACATGTCGAGCATATACAATCAGATTATTCGCATGTGATAAACAGTTTTGATTCGTGATGTGATTTTGTTTATAGGAACGTATGTAACACCCAAAAGTGCGTTTAAAGCGAAAATGGGTCAAGTATACTCACTGTGGGTGCGTTTTCGGTAAGTAGGAGATTCTGCAGAGAGGTTGCGGAGTGCGCCGGATCAGCCTGTAAATGAACAGAAGTGCATCAGTCTTCCGAAAAGCCGAAACGGTGAACTCTGAGTTGAGCAGTGGCCAAGTTCAGGCGAACTTGTGTGTAAACACACATGTTCGAGCGAACTTGTGTAATTCTGGTGAGTTATGAGCCAAGTTCGGTCGAACTTGACGAGATTCTTAGGAATCTTGTCAAGTTCGGGCGAACTTGTGGAGAATCCTTACTGTGGAGACAAGTTCGGGCGAACTTGTATAGTTTCCTAAGAAACTATGCAAGTTCGGGTGAACTAGCAAGAAAACTTGGTGAAAAGTACCCAAGTTAGGTCGAAGTTGACCCATTTGGGTACAAGTTCGGTCGAACTTGACTTGGGGAACTGGTGATTGTAACATCCGTCAAAAACCGGGTTAACCAAACCCGCTTCGTTTATTAACCGAACACTCAGTTAAAAATTTCGTTGCATATTTATTGCTCAAATTAATTTTAATCGATACATAATTAATAAGTATATTAGAATATAAAGTTTATATTTGAAAATGTATTAAAAATAATGAAAAAAAAGTTAAATGCTGATGCCGGGTTTCGAACCCGGGTCAGCCGGGAACCACAAAGACTTAACACACACACATTCCACCACTCAGCCGCTTGATGTTTTTGTAAGTTTTAGGAAACAATTAAATCATATGTTCAACCAAGAATCGACCTGTTACGCTAACTGAAACCGTTATCGGCTTCCAAACGTCCAAGACGTTTGAGTGATCACGGATTTCTGATCATAACCGATAAACCGACAATTTTAATCAATTCAGTCTTGAATGGACTTGAATTCATGTGATGATCGGTTTTAATAACCGAAAATCTGCACTTCCTGAATTACTCCAACAATAGCACCCTCTCGCGACTCAAACTCATCCGCAGAACCTCCAATTTCACTTTCGCTCTACTTTCAGTTCGTCGGAAAAGCTTTTTGAACTCGCCGGACTTTCGCCGGAAAACCGTGTCTTCCATCAAATCAGTAAGTTTCTCAATTCATTCATGTCTATCAGTTGTTAAGCTTTTGCTAACTCAAACCCTTCAATCAGAATCAGTTCCAGGCGACGATATCGGATAATCATCATTCGCCGGAAAATCTCTGAAAATTTCTAGAACTCGCTGTTAAACGGTATAAACCTTTAAACATTCTGATAACTCTTGTTCAGTACTTCAATTCCGCATCCAGCTAATCAAAATTGTTAATTGGTCCGCTCAGAAAAAGTCCATAAAAACAGAGCCGACGACTTCGCCGGAATTCTGAGAAAGATCATTTCTCCGGTATGTTTACTTCCAAAATCTTCTCTGCCATTTCATTTTAATCTTTTGAATGTTTGTCAATCGAATTAAACAAGAAACAGTAGGGTAATCGTTGTCTGTGACATTGTAACGAAGAAGATGAAGTTAGTTTGTTTATAAGTTTAATATAAATTGGATATTATCTCGGGCTAGACACACAGTCCAGCGGTGGACTGTGTGCGCACATATATCACACGCAGCGAGTTCGATCCTTGACAAAATCGTATGCTCTGTAATAAAGATGTTTTCCTTTTTTACTGAACCGGATTAACTCACTGAAGATGTTAAGTATAATAAAAATCGGTATATTAACCAGGTTAGACACACATTCCAGCGGTGGACTGTGTGCAACACTAACCCACAGGTCCCGGGTTCGAGACCTGTTACACACTCCGGTTCGATGATTAAAACCCTTTTTGAAAATAAAAGAATTTTGAATAAACTAAAACAGTATATAAATATAATTAAAAACAGAATTATTTCGGGTTAGACACGTAGCTCAGTTGGTAGAGCTGCGTGCACGCGTACGGGAGGTCTCGGGTTCGAGCCTTACCCGGCGCACATATGCACATTAGCGAACCGGTCAAACAGTCAACAGTCACGGTCAACGGTCAATGGTCAACGCAAAAGTCAACATTTTTTTTATATTTTTATATTTATTTATTTAATTTAAAAATCAATTAAAAATACTTAAAAATAACGTTTTTAAAGTTAGAAATAGCCTTAATCTCACAAAAATATATCAAAAATCCTATTAAAATTGTTAATAAAATCCACTTATTACCGTACCTTTTCGTTATTAATTAGGTTAGTTATTCCTCGTCGATCAATCCTCTAACTCGTGCGCATTCAACATCATTCACCGAACGCACCCAAGGTGAGTGAATCTCTACAAATTCCCCGTTTTAATCACGTTTTTGGGGTGTATCATGTGTCTTATTATTTATTATATTTAAACTATTGTGCATCCATCATATCCATGAACAAATGTGTATTCAACATGTATCAACTGTTTGTGTGGTTATTGTTTAGATTAAATTTATCATTTTCAGTACATACATTATCATAGGCCGCCGCTCCCCATTACATTATGAGCGTTGAGCTGTTCCCCATTACATTGTGAGCGTGAACCAGGCGTTGCCAACATACGATCGGCTCCGTTTGATTGAGCCTTGATCGCACATACATTATCATAGGCCGCCGCTCCCCATTACATTATGAGCGTTGAGCTGTTCCCCATTACATTATGAGCGTGAACCAGGCGTTGCCAACATACGATCGGCTCCGTTTGATTGAGCCTTGATCGCACAGACATTTATCATAGGCCGTCCGTTCCCCATTACATTATGAGCGTGAACGTGACGTTGCCAACATATACAGTTTCATTCATGTTATATATTCATGCAAGTTGGTTTGTTATTGTATGTTATGGTTTGTTATTGTATTTTATTGTTTGTTGTTGTTTGTTATTGTATGTTATGGTTTGTTATTGTATGTTATTGTTCGTTGTTGTTTGTTATTGTATGATTATTTACGTTTGCTCACATATGATTATTGCACAATTTTTCCATATTAAATACAAAAAGAAATAAATAATAAATGTTTTCTAACAAGGTTCACTCGCCAACTTTTGTTGATCCAAAAACCATTTTTACACATGATACAGGTGGACAGGATGAAGCAAGGAACACATAGGAAAGTGCCTTAGAAGAAAAATAATGAAGTTTAGATAGATGTATAGAACATGTTGTATTTGTATGATTTGATTGTATGATCTCCTTTAAATTGTAATAATAAATATGAAACATTATAATAAATGTCATGAGCTTTGATGAAAACCCAATCATGCCCCGATCACCTTTTCCGCTGCGGGTCGGGGTGTGACAGATTGGTATCAAAGCTTTTGACTATAGGGATATAGGATAGGTTATTAGACCCTTAGAGCCTATACTATAGTTGATTAGATTTTAATTGTTTATGTGGTTATATGCAAACTCATGATGTTTATTTCTTTCATATTTATTATATACACAAATACATGCAAACACTTCCAAATACTTACATTTTGTGATACATAGTGAATTATACTTACAGTCAAACATACATAATTACATACAATTCATCATACATATTTCAATGTTCACATATTCAAATCATCTTCATACTTCCGTTATTCAAGATTTTGTCGCATTTTTCATTTTTCAAATTAATCAAGTGAGTTCTGCGACGGGCATGTAGTAACTGTAAGGGTACAAGTACCGGTAGTCGGAACGTCCTGTCTAGGTTGGCATTCATATAAATCCAGTATAACAGACCAGTTTGCCTACCTGGGGACTAACGATGAGAGTACGAAGGACCTATTAGGCCAAAGCATGCCACACCAAACGTCGTTCGAACTAACCCCACTTTGAGGTGTCACCGTGTCCACACCTGGATACATTCCGAATATCATACGTTACATACATATTTCTCGATTTTCTCCGGGTTTTAGTGTACGTAACCAGGCTAACACATGCGAACCATATGAAAAACCCGGTAATTATGGGGGCCCACATGATTACGAAGGTGAAGTATGGCGGCATGCAAAGGCCCAATTACGAGCAAAGCCCAAGACATCCTATGGATGTAGTAGATTTATTATTTATATTTATTTTATGAATGTTCATTCCTAAATACAACACATGATCCCAAAAACATCCAACTCATACTCTTGAGATGTATTCCTTGTAGATGTCTTCTAATTCCGCTCGTAGGAAGATGAGAGCAGGAAAAGCTCGCGAGCGCATGGCTGCCCAAATCGCTCAACAAATGGCTGCCGTAATACCCAACATTATAGTTCAAGTTCAAAAACCCAAACTGAATCCCCTTCACGATCCATTTCTAAGAGAAAACGAATGGGCAACTTTTCTCTGTTACCCAACGCAACCAACCAATTTCACAAGCCATACCCCTCCAAGCTATCCCAATCACTCAAGTAGCACCCAACTCAACTTACCTAAATAAGAAACCTTACTTTGGACCTCACCCTCAATGCAAACCTGTTTTTATCACCATCCATTTACCTTACCTTGTCGACTATGTGCGAATTGTGGACGCTATGGTCATTCGAGCAAGGTTTGCCGCACCTCTCAAAACCAAACCCTACCCCCTACTCAAAACATGATCCAAACATATCAACAACCTCAATACCCCATGCTCCCATATGTTCGAGCTTGTTTCAATTTGGGACCCTACCCACTTTAGAAACACGTGCCCTCGATTGATTAACATCATAAACGCCCAAGCTCAAGCAAACCCAGTTAACCAAGCAAATCAAGAAAACCTAACCACTAGGCCACCAGCAAGAGGAAGGGTTTTACAACATCAACGCCAATCCTATGAAGATAATGACGGCCCAAACGAACCACCAACTAGTCTCCTTCACCAAAAATCAGGATTCAACTCCAACCGCTTAGTTTTATGTTTTTCTTTATGTTATCTCAATTTTCACGTATCTCAATTATAAATTGGAAATTTATCCAAGGATCTTAATGCGAATTACTGTTTCAGTTATGTTTTATACTCGTTGATTTAACATTCAATCATCATACATCTCAACGTATTTCAATCTCATCATGCAAAGAAGTTGGGCTGTGTCTCACTTCTAATAGACTAACCTCTCCATCATAACAAACGAGAGAGGAACTGTCATCATTCAAACATGTATACTATCAGAATTAGACTCAAGCTTTGGTTGTTGTGTTTACTTATGTTTTAGAGTCACATAGAACTAATCATAATTTACTGACAAAACCAATGAAAATTTGACAAGAATATGGTGGATACGCCGCTGGTACTTCCTATATATAAGTATTCTTGCCAAAGGATCAGAGGCATTGTCAGGCGGTTATGAAAAGTTCCATATAGGATTTAGTAATGTCTTGGTTGAAGTTTGTTTTATACTCACTGATTTAGCCTTCATATCATTTCAATCTCATCATTTAAAGAAGTTGGGCTATGTACATAGACTAACCTCTCCATCATAACAAACGAGAGAGGTACTGTCTTTATTCAAGCATGTATACTATCAGAATTAAGACTCAAGCTTTGGTTGTCGTGTTTGTTTATGTTCTAGAGTCACATCATAGAACTAATCATAACTTACTGATAAAACCAATGAAAATTTGACAAGAATATGGTGGATACGCCGCTGGTACTTCCTATATATAAGTATTCTTTCCAAAGGATCAGAGGCATTGTCAGGCGGTTATGAGAGGTTCCATGTAGGTTTAGTAGTAAAAGTTTGTTTTAGGATATAGCCTTATCTTTCCAAACATATCAAAACTCTTGCGCATGAAATTATACTTGGTCAATCAACTCTATTTCTAAATATTCTTTACCATAGACAACAAAAAGCGATTCCTGTAGCAGGGTACTCAACCCTTACAAGGAACGTTACCGCCTCAAGCAAAATTTAAACTCTTACTCCCTTCTAAGTATGTAATTGTCAAATTAAAACACCATCCTTTTTAGTCAAGCATGCCACTACTTAAATTTCAGGACGAAATTTCTAAAAGTAGGGGATACTGTAACATCCGTAAAAAACCGGGTTAACCAAACCCGCTTCATTTATTAACCGAACACTCAGTTAAAAATTTCGTTGCATATTTAATGCTCAAATTAATTTTAATCGATACATAATTAATAAGTATATTAGAATATAAAGTTTATATTTGAAAATGTATTAAAAATAATGAAATAAAAATTAAATGCTGATGCCGGGTTTCGAACCCGGGTCAGCCGGGAACCACAAAGACTTAACACACACACATTCCACCACTCCGCCACTGATGTTTTTGTAAGTTTTAGGAAACAATTAAATCATATGTTCAACCAAGAATCGACCTGTTACGCTAACTGAAACCGTTATCGGCTTCCAAACGTCCAAGACGTTTGAGTGATCACGGATTTCTGATCATAACCGATAAACCAACAATTTTAATCAATTCAGTCTTGAATGGACTTGAATTCATGTGATGATCGGTTTTAATAACCGAAAATCTGCACTTCCTGAATTACTCCAACAATAGCACCCTCTCGCGACTCAAACTTATCCGCAGAACCTCCAATTTCACTTTCGCTCTACTTTCAGTTCGTCGGAAAAGCTTTTTGAACTCGCCGGACTTTCGCCGGAAAACCGTGTCTTCCATCAAATCAGTATGTTTCTCAATTCTTTCATCGTCTATCAGTTGTTAAGCTTTTGCTAACTCAAACCCTTCAATCAGAATCAGTTCCAGGCGACGATATCGGATAATCATCATTCGCCGGAAAATCTCTGAAAAATTCTAGAACTCGCTGTTAAACGGTATAAACCTTTAAACATTCTGATAACTCTTGTTCAGTACTTCAATTCCGCATCCAGCTAATGAAAATTGTTAATTGGTCCGCTCAGACAAAGTCCATAAAAACAGAGTCGACGACTTCGCCGGAATTCTGAGAAAGATCATTTCTCCGGTATGTTTACTTCCAAAATCTTCTCTGCCATTTCATTTTAATCATTTGAATGTTTGTCAATCGAATTAAACAAGAAACAATAGGGTAATCGTTGTCTGTGATATTGTAACGAAGAAGATGAAGTTAGTTTGTTTATAAGTTTAATATAAATTGGATATTATCTCGGGCTAGACACACAGTCCAGCGGTGGACTGTGTGCGCACATATATCACACGCCGCGAGTTCGATCCTTGACAAAATCGTATGCTCTGTAATAAAGATGTTTTCCTTTTTAACTGAACCGGATTAACTCACTGAAGATGTTAAGTATAATAAAAATCGGTATATTAACCAGGTTAGACACACAGTCCAGCGGTGGACTGTGTGCAACACTAACCCACAGGTCCCGGGTTCGAGACCTGTTACACACTTCGGTTCGATGATTAAAACCCTTTTTGAAAATAAAAGAATTTTGAATAAACTAAAACAGTATATAAATATAATTAAAAACAGAATTATTTCGGGTTAGACACGTAGCTCAGTTGGTAGAGCTGCGTGCACGCGTACGGGAGGTCTCGGGTTCGAGCCTTACCCGGCGCACATATGCACATTAGCGAACCGGTCAACCAGTCAACAGTCACGGTCAACGGTCAATGGTCAACGCAAAAGTCAACATTTTTTTTATATTTTTATTTATTTATTTATTTAATTTAAAAATCAATTAAAAGTACTTAAAAATAATGTTTTTAAAGTTAGAAATAGCCTTAAACTCACAAAAATATATCCAAAAATCCTATTAAAATTGTTAATAAAATCCACTCATTTACCATATCTTTTCGTTATTGTTAGGTTAGTTAATTCCCGTCGATCAATCCTCTTAACTCGTGCGCATTTCATCATCTTCAACCGAACGCACCCAATGTGAGTGAATCTCTACAAATTCCCCGTTTTAATCACGTTTTTGGGGTGTATCATGTGTCATATTATTTATCACATTTAAACTATTGTGCATCCATCATATCTATGAGCAAATGTGTATTCAACATGTATCAACTGTTTGTGTGGTTATTGTTTAGATTAAATTTATCATTTTCAGTACATACATTATCATAGGCCGACGCTCCCCATTACATTATGAGCGTTGAGCTGTTCCCCATTACATTATGAGCGTGAACCAGGCGTTGCCAACATACGATCGGCTCCGTTTGATTGAGCCTTGATCGCACATACATTATCATAGGCCGCCGCTCCCCATTACATTATGAGCGTTGAGCTGTTCCCCATTACATTATGAGCGTGAACCAGGCGTTGCCAACATACGATCGGCTCGTTTGATTGAGCCTTGATCGCACAGACATTTATCATAGGCCGTCCGTTCCCCATTACATTATGAGCGTGAACGTGACGTTGCCAACATATACAGTTTCATTCATGTTATATATTCATGCAAGTTGGTTTGTTATTTTATGTTATGGTTTATGTTATTGTTTGTTGTTGTTTGTTATTGTATGTTATGGTTTGTTATTGTATGTTATTGTTTGTTGTTGTTTGTTATTGTATGATTATTTACGTTTGCTCACATATGATTATTGCACAATTTTTCCAAATTAAATACAACAAGAAATAAATAATAAATGTTTTCTAACAAGGTTCACTCGCCAACTTTTGTTGATCCAAAAACCATTTTTACACATGATACAGGTGGACAGGTTGAAGCAAGGAACACATAGGAAAGTGCCTTAGAAGAAAAATAATGAAATTTAGATAGATGTATAGAACATGTTGTGTTTGTATGATTTGATTGTATGATCTCTTTTAAATTGTAATAATAAATATGAAACATTATAATAAATGTCATGAGCTTTGATGAAAACCCAATCATGCCCCGATCACCTTTTCCGCTGCGGGTCGGGGTGTGACAGTGATTCTCGAGCCAACTTGATATTTTCGGGTCCAAAATCTTGCGTTTTCACGTCGTTTGCTAAGTAAATCGAGTGTTCATCCCTCCAACCCTGTGCTACTGAGAAAACTTGGGTCGGAGAGGTCTTTTAGAGCAGTTTTAGCCGTTTTACATAAGTGTGGGCTAATCCGGGCGAACTCGGGGTTTGTTCGGGTTAGTCCGGCTTGTGTAAACCAACATAAACGTCCTTGTGCTTCCAGATCTGGGATCTTGAATGATAGATGCTTCGTTTCATATCAGAATGAACAAAACATCCTCAAAAGTCCGTATTTAGTGTCAAAATTGATATTTATCAAAGGTTTTCTTAGATCTAGAACTTACAAGCCGAGATCTTGCAGATCTCGTGTTTGGGAAGCCTCTGCTAACACCAAACGAACTCATATTGTATAGATCTAAGTTAAAATAGAAGTTTTGAAGAAAAAGAATGGGTTTTGATGAAAACGAAGGTAGATCCTTGTGCAAAATCGTTGTAAACCTTTGTTGGTTGTTGATAAACGTTGTTGTAGTCGAAATCGGGTCATTTCTTACTTAGAACACGAGAGATTTGGAATGAGGGAGCTCTGAGCGAATTTGGTCAGCAAGTGCAAATGAGAGGGATGAGCTGAGTATTTATAGGAGAAGTCAAGATTCTCAAGAGCTGACAACAAGTTCGGCTGAACTTGCATGATTTCCATGCAAGTTCGCGCGAACATGATAGATTTCAAGGGAAATATAGCTAAGTGCGGTCGAACTTGTACATTTCTGTACAAGTTCGCGCGAACTTGAGGGAAACAAGGGAGTCCTGGTTATCAGGCAAGTTCGGGCGAACTTGTGGTAGTCAAGTTCGGCCGAACTTGGCCTGGTGACCAAGTTTCGTTTGTCGGTTTCGCGTTAAGGGTTCGTTTGGTTATTCGTTTCACATTAGATAGTTATATTAAGTGTTAAATTAAAGCGTTAAGCGTTATAGTTGACATAATAGTGCGATTTAGCGATTCGAGAGTGCGAGAGTGATGCGATAGCGGTTGTAATTATAACCACAAACACACATCACACATAAATAACTGCGATTTGCGATGCGATGAGATTAGCGATGCGACTTAATAAGCGATTAGATGCGATAATAATGTACAACACCATAATTAATTAACATAAACTTTATTATTAACCGAATCTCAGGATTACAAAAGGATAGATAAACGGAAAATCAAAAGAAGAGATAACAATCGAATTTTCGAGTTGTTACAGTCTCCCATACTTTTGGGAATTTCGTCCCGAAATTAGGCAGTAGCTGTAACAAATAGATGCGGGTACTTGGCCTTCATATCACTTTCCAATTCCCAAGTAAACTCGACGCGGCGTTTGCGTTCCCATCGGACCTTCACGATAGGGATGCGAGAGCGTCGGAGTTTCTTGGTCTCCCGATCCATGATTTCCACAGGCTTTTCCAAGAAATGGAGAGTCTCGTTGATTTGCAGATCTTCGAGAGGGACATGCAGATTTTCTTCGGCGAGGCATTTCTTGAGGTTAGACACGTGGAAAGTCGGATGTACATTATTGAGTTCCTCCGGTAATTCGAGACGATAGGCTACTTTACCGATCCTTTCCAGAATCTTAAACGGACCAACGTATCGAGGCGCTAGCTTTCCTTTCTTGCCGAAGCGGACCACTCCCTTCCAATGTGCAACCTTTAGGAGAACGTGGTCTCCCACTTCGAAATGCAGGGGCTTGCGTCGTTTATCGGCATAACTCTTGTGACGACTCCGAGCTTTCAAGAGATTGTCTCTGATTTGGAGGATCTTGTCGGTTGTTTCTTGAATTAGCTCGGGACCGATAATTTGTGCTTCTCCGATCTCGTGCCATGCAATAGGCGATCGACATTTTCTTCCATACAGTGCCTCAAAAGGAGCCATTTGAATGCTGGTATGATAACTATTATTGTACGAGAATTCGATTAAAGGTAAATGCGTATCCCAGTTAACACCGAAATCTATGATGCACGTACGAAGCATGTCTTCGAGGGTGCGGATCGTACGCTCAGTCTGACCGTCGGTTTGAGGGTGAAAAGCGGTACTTAGATTAAGCGTAGTACCGAGAGCGGATTGAAAGGTCTCCCAGAGACGCGAGGTAAAACGACCATCTTGGTCAGAGATGATGTCACGAGGCGTCCCGTGTCGACATATAACTTCGTCGGTATAGATTCGGGCTAACCGTTCGACCTTAAAGTCTTCTCGTATAGCAATGAAGTGCGCATATTTAGTAAGACGATCAACGATATCCCAAATGCTATCGTGACCTGAAGAAGTACGCGGGAGTTTAGTAACGAAGTCCATAGCTATGCTCTCCCACTTCCGCATCAGGATTTCGGGTTGTTCGAGTAAACCAGAGGGCCTTTGATGTTCGGCTTTGACTTTCGAACAAGTTAAGCACTTTGAGACGTACAAGGCGATATCCTTTTTCATACCCGGCCACCAGTACTTAGGATGAAGGTCCTGGTACATCTTGTCGGCACCGGGGTGAATGGAATATCGAGATTTATTAGCTTCGTCCATTAGCAACTTATTAGATTATCACGACTGGGAATCCAAATACTATCGAGATAGTAATAAATACTATCAGATTTAGATACAAGCTGAGTTTCGGCACCACATTTCATTTCATCTTGAAGGGTATTCTCGTTAAAGCAGGCGAATTTAGCGGCACGGATGAGGGTTTCAAGTTTAGCACGAGCTTGAGAGTCACGAATACCATATACATAGCTTCGTCGACTTAGAGCATCGGCGACGACGTTTGCTTTGCCGGGATGGTAGCGTATCTCACAATCGTAGTCGTTGAGAAGTTCAACCCATCGACATTGTCGCATGTTTAGTTCTTTTTGATTAAAGATATGCTGTAAGCTCTTATGGTCGGTGAAGACCGTACACTTAGTACCGTAAAGGTAGTGTCGCCATATCTTCAATGCAAAAATGACTGCACCGAGTTCGAGATCGTGGGTTGTGTAGTTCTTCTCCTGGATCTTGAGCTGTCGAGACGCATACGCGATAACCTTGTCTCGTTGCATAAGAACACAACCAAGACCAAGATTACAGACATCGCAGTAAACAACGAAATCGTCATTTCCTTGGGTAAAGCGAGAATAGGAGCGTTGCATAGCATACGCTTGAGAGTTTGAAAAGCCTTCTCTTGCTTGGAATCCCAAACAAAGGGTTTGTCCTTATGAGTTAAAGCAGTAGCGGAACGGTGATTTTCGAGAAGTCGGTGATGAATCGACGGTAATAACCCGCCAATCCAAGGAATGAACGGATTTCGGAAGCATTCTTCGGTGTAATCCAACTCTTGATGGCTTCAATCTTTGCAGGATCGACGTGGATTCCTTGACTATTAACGATGTGGCCGAGAAATTGGACTTCTTCGAGCCAGAATTCACATTTTGAGAACTTAGCATAAAGGCGATTTCCTTGAAGAAGTTCGAGGACTAAACGGAGATGACGCGCGTGTTCGTCTCTTGACTTCGAATAGATAAGGATATCATCGATGAAAACAATGACGAAACGATCTAAGAAAACTTTACACACACGGTTCATCAAATCCATGAAAACCGCGGGTGCATTGGTAAGACCAAAAGGCATGACCACGAATTCAAAATGGCCATAGCGAGTACGAAAGGCGGTTTTAGGAATGTCTTCTTCCAACACGCGTAACTGATGATAACCGGAACGAAGATCGATCTTAGAAAAACAAGTAGCACCTTGAAGCTGATCAAACAAGTCGTCGATACGAGGAAGAGGGTAGCGGTTCTTTATCGTGAGTTTGTTAAGTTCACGATAATCGATGCACATACGGAACGATGCATCCTTCTTTTTCACGGAAAGGACAGGAGCGCCCCATGGCGAAGTGCTCGGGCGTATGAAACCTTTATCAAGAAGCTCTTGAAGTTGGCTTGATAGCTCGCGCATTTCGGATGGTGTGAGGCGATAAGGAGCTTTAGCAACTGGAGTAGCTCCGGGAACTAAATCGATACGAAATTCAACATCTCGAGTAGGGGGTAAACCGGGACAATCGTCGGGAAAGACTTTAGGAAATTCACAAACAA
Source organism: Scalesia atractyloides (assembly GCA_947069175.1). Classification (NCBI taxonomy): domain Eukaryota; kingdom Viridiplantae; phylum Streptophyta; class Magnoliopsida; order Asterales; family Asteraceae; genus Scalesia; species Scalesia atractyloides. Next base: position 80,163,627 of record CAMTDV010000019.1, on the reverse strand, counting down.
CGGGAACGTTTTTATAAGTCTTCTTTTCTTTCTCCGGGTTGACGATATGGGTGAGGAAATCGCTTTTGCAAGCATTTGTGTCCTCGAGTACATGACAAAAGCATCAACTTCTTTGAGGGAGTTTCACCGTATACATGCAGTTGATCACCGTTAGTAAGAGGGAAACGAATCATTTTATCGAAGCATACAACTTTAGCATGATTCTCACGAAGAAAATCCATGCCTACTATGATATCGAAGCTACCTAACTGCATAGGTATGAGATTGATCGAGAAGACATGGTTGTTGAGATCGATAGAACAACCACGTAAAACGGAGGTTATGGTAACGGTTCTTTCCGGTGGAGACTTCCACATCGAAAGTCTTTGGGAGTTTGGCGCGCTTAAATTTAAAACCTTTTCGAATTCTAACGATACAAAACAATTATCGGCACCAGTATTAAATAAACACGAAACATAAATACCATTAACGAGAAACGTACCATTGACAACATTGTTGTCGTTCTGGGCCTGGCGGTGATTGAGGTTGAAGGCTCTTCCACGCGCAGCTTGTTGTTGCTGATGAGGCTGCGGTGGTGGCTGCTGCTGAGGCTGCTGCTGCTGCTGCTCTTGTTTCATGATGCGGTTTGGGCAAACCTTAGCAAAGTGGTTTGGATCACCACACACGAAGCACGCTCGTGCCTTTGGAGCTTGCTGCTGGTTGGCTTGAGGAGGAGCATGTAAAGCTGGAGTTGCTGGAGCCTGAGGAGCTGGCTGACGAGGACCACTACGGCAGCTGACAGTGAAGTGGCCGTAGATCTTGTAGTTTGTGCAAAAACGGCAAATGCCTCCAACGGCATGATGATATGTGCACTTAGGGCACATAAGGTGAGGACCAGTGTACGCATGCTTTGCTGGCGGTGCGTTTGGTACTGCTGACTGGAGTGGCTGAGGGTTCGCTGGATCAGTAAGAGCAAAGTTCTTGCTCGGGTTTTCCCTTTTGCGACCGCGACGACTGTTCTTTGGCTCTCGGGGCTGCTCGGTAGTAGGAGCTGCTGATTCGGTGACTGCCTGATTTGCGACCTTGCTGCTTTTAAAGTAACCAGACTGAACTCATTTGTCATTAATCTCGGCGGCTAGCTGGTAGGTCTCCTCGATAGTAGCAGGGCGTGCTGCTTGAACAAAGTCAGCGACGCAATCGGGGAGAACTTTGAGGTATTTCTTGATTGCCTTTTCGGTCGTATCCACTTGACCTGACAGATAATGCTCAACTGTTTGAAGCGAGCAGTGAGACCAGCGTTATCGGACCATCTTGCTTGATATTCCAGAATTCGTTCTCTAACTTCTGAATCTCGTAGGGAGGACATAATTCTTTGATCATAATTTCCTTAAGTTCCTCCCAAGTGAGTACGTAAGCTTCGTCGTTCCCACGCCTGTTGCGCTCGGCTGTCCACCAGTCGAGAGCCCTTGACTGGAAACACACCGGTAGTGTTGACAGTCCACAGAGCCTCGGGACATCCGCTCTGGCGGAACGTGACCTCGATAGAGTCAAACCCGTGGAACATGGCACTCGGCCCCTGAGAAAGTAAGCGGTCCACATGCTTTGAACTGCTTAAAGCTGAAGTGGGGTTTCGGGGCATCACCCTTGGAGTCCACAGACGAGTTCAGCATGGATTTCTGAGACAATTTGCGGGATGATTTTAGCTATCTCCTTGGCTACCATTGTAGTGATACGCTTGTCGGCGTGCTGCGCTGGAGATTCCTTCGGGTGTGCGATCCCATAGAGGACATCTACACGAAGGATTTAGATTAGATGAGATTCGATTATAATAGAGTTATGTTTAAATGTTTATTATTATTATAATTCATATAAGGCACATAACACATAGGCAAGTAACACGTAGGCAAATAAGCACATAGCACACAAGCACGTAAGCACATAAGCACCTAATCCACGTAAACATACATTTTGCACGTATTCACCTTATAATAACAATAATGGATAGCGCGATACGAGATGCGAGATATAAGCGAGACGTAAGCGATATATAATAGTGAAACAAGCGAGATAATACCGCGTATGAGGCACACGTCCTCATAGGTGTAAGCGAGTTAAGCGATTAGTTTGGTTTGTGTTTTAATTAGTGTTTTAGATTACGAGAGCTGTGCAAGTTGTGCATACATTCGATGAGCGTAAATGCGATAAATCGAGAAAACGATGATATGATAAATCATCAAAGGGAGAAATCGAATAAAACGAAAATTCTCAAAATTTTAAGCACTTAATAATAATAAACTCGATGATGCGTAAATCGAAGATATAGGTTTAAATCAATTGGGAGTGTCCGGGGTTTTGAGACATCTGACACGCCAAAGTGATTCATCTACCCTTTGCATTTGGACCCACGCTTTGGCCTAATAGATAAACTTTCTCACCGCAAGCGGCTAACGACGTTTACCCTTCCAGTTAATACGTGTTCCAAACCATCGGCATAACCGAGACTTTGGTGATCGAATGCGGAATTAGTTACTAAGATGCGGGTTTCACCCCTAACTTAGCAACTTTATTCCTAGATAGAAATGGAGAGTTTCGTCGAGGTTTGGATGTCACTCCTAACTCAATGAAGGTATCTCGTGCGAGAGAATGCGTGGAGTGAATGATCTCATCGAGAGTTCTCGGTTTTCACACCGATTCTCGACTTGATCACTCGTTTGGTGTGATGCGAGCGTTTCCAAGCGTGTATTATTGTATTAGCCTTAGGAAAGGCACATTTAAGCATTTATGGCAAGTAGTTTAATCATTTAAGTTAAAGATAGGTCATTCGGGTACTTAAACATGCTACTAGGTCGAATCATGGCAATTCTACCTATTATCCTAAGTTATGGCGCTCTGATACCAATCTGTCACACCCCAACCGAGGGCGGAATCATCGGGGTAGTGACACCAGGCGAATCAGATTGATCAAGAGAATTTCCATAACAACCATTTCAAAGATAAACATCAACATTTAATATCCCATACTATCAAACTCATAAACCTTCAAAATAACCATTACATACCAACAAAATCTCTTAAACACAATCCAAGTCGACCTCCCCCAGATTTTATTACAGCCGTTCTAAAACAAACTAAATAAAACAAACTAAACTACGCATGCAACATCCAAGGCATCCAAGCTATAAATCCTCAACCTGTTACATACGTTAAAATACAAGTCAATACAATTAAGTAAAGGTGATCATACGAGTTTGAATAATACTAGCATAGTCGAGAAAGCATTTGCGAAACAATCTAATTACATATCATGACACACCAAAACACTTAACATAACATAGGCTCATTTCTCATGCTAACTACCGTGAGAAGGCTTGCGCGTCCATCCTAACAAGACCCCGCCGGGTGTAAGCCACACTATAGTACCATACTAGCTAAGGAGGCAAGTTAACGAAAATAAGTCCTAGTCACATGTTTCTACTATCACATGTCGAGCATATACAATCAGATTATTCGCATGTGATAAACAGTTTTGATTCGTGATGTGATTTTGTTTATAGGAACGTATGTAACACCCAAAAGTGCGTTTAAAGCGAAAATGGGTCAAGTATACTCACTGTGGGTGCATTTTAGGTAAGTAGGAGATTCTGCAGAGAGGTTGTGGAGTGCGCCGGATCAGCCTGTAAATGAACAGAAGTGCATCAGTCTTCCGAAAAGCCGAAACGGTGAACTCTGAGTTGAGCAGTGGCCAAGTTCGGGCGAACTTGTGTGTAAACACACATGTTCGAGCGAACTTGTGTAATTCTGGTGAGTTATGAGCCAAGTTCGGTCGAACTTGTGGAGAATCCTTACTGTGGAGCCGATCGTATTGCATGTACTGAAAATGAAAAATGTCTGTGCGATCAAGGCTCAATCAAACGGAGCCGATCGTATTGCATGTACTGAAAATAATAAACTTAATCTAAACAACAATCACACAAACAACCTATACATGGAACCTCTCATAACCGCCTGATAATGCCTCCGATCCTTTGACAAGAATACTTATATATAGGAAGTACCAACGGCGTATCCACCATATTCTTGTCAAATTCTCATTGACTTTATCCGCAAGTTATGATTAGTTCTATGCGACTCTACAACAAACACAACAACCACAAGATACTGATAATGAAAATGTCTGTGCGATCAAGGCTCAATCAAATGGAGCCGATCGTATTGCATGTACTGAAAATGAAAAATGTCTGTGCGATCAAGGCTCAATCAAACAGAGCCGATCGTATGTGGGCACGCCAGGTTCAACCTCATAATAAAATGGGGAACATGCTCAACGCTCATAATGTAATGGGGAGCGGCGGCCTATGAAATTGCATGTACTGAAAATAATAAACAATAATTACTCTAACAGTCTACACATGGAACCTCTCATAACCGCCAGATAATGCTTCTGATCCTTTGACAAGAATACTTATATATAGGAAGTACCAGCGGCGTATCCACCATATTCTTGTCAAAGTTTCATTTGCTTTATCCTTAAGTTATGTTTGGTCCTATGTGATAAAGAAAAACATAAAACTAAACGATAGGAGTTGAATCTTGATTTCCGGTGAAGAGGACTATTTAGGTATCTTCGTTTGGGCCATCATTATCTTCGACAGGATTGGCGTTGATGTTGAAGACTCTTCCTCTTGTTGGTGGCCTAGCGGTTGGGTTTTCTTGGTTTACTTGGTTAACTGGGTTTGATTGAGCTTGAGTGTTGATGACGTTAACCAATTGAGGGCATGTGTTTCTAAAGTGGGTAGGGTCGCCACAATTGAAACAAGCTCGAACATATGGGAACATGGGGTATTGGGGTTGTTGATAGGTTTGGGCCATGTTTTGAGTAGGGGAAGAGATTTGGTTTTGAAAGGTGCGGCAAACCTTGCTCGAATGACCATAGCGTCCACAAGTTGCACATAGTCGACAAGGTAAGGTAAGAGGATGGTGATAAAAATAGTTGTTGCATCGAGGGTGAGGTCCAAGATATGGTTTCTTATTTGGGTATGTTGATTTGGGTGCCACTTGAGTGATTGGGATAGCTTGGATGGGTATGGCGTGTGAAATTGGTTGATTCCGTTGGATAGCAGCGAAAAGTTGCCCGTCTCTTTTTCTCTTAGAATTGGGTTGAGAAGGGGGTTCGGTTTGGGTGTAGTCGGAGGTTTCAGTCGATGCTTTATCCTTCTTTTTCTCCTCCTTGAAGTCTTTGTTTCGGATTCGGTTCTCGGTGAGCTCTGTTGCTAGCTCCATTGCTGCTTCCAAAGTTGCAGGCGTGGTACTTATTACAGAGTCTTGAATCTTTGACGGAAGACCACGAATGTAGTGCCCGATCAAACGGTAGAGGGGAGTGAACATGTTGGGAACCATTTGATGTAATTCGAGGAATCTTTTGTTGTATGTGGTGTGGTCGCCTTCCTTTTGTTTCAACAAATAGAACTCATCTTCCTACGGGTGTGGTTAGAAGACATTTACAAGGAATACATGTCAAGAGTATGAGTTGGATGTTTTTGGGATCATGGGTCGCACTAGGAATGAACATTCATAAAATAATTATAGAAAAATAAATCTACTACATCCATAGGATGTCTTGGGCTTTGCTCGCCATTAGGCCCTACATGCCGCCATACTTCACCTTCGTAATCATGTGGGCCCCCATGAATACCGGTTTTTCATATGGTTCGCACGGGTTTGCCTGGTTGCGTACACTAAAACCCGAAGAAAATCGAGAAATATGTATACAACGTGTGATATTCGGAATGTGTCCAGGTGTAGACACGGTGACACCTCAAAGTGGGTTAGTTCGAACGACATTTGGTATGGCATGCTTTGGCCTAATAGGTCCTTCGTACTCTCATCGTTAGTCCCCAGGTAGGCAAACTGGTCCGTTATATTGGATTTATACGAATGCCAACCTAGACAGGACGTTCCGACTACCGGTACTTGTACCCTTCCAGTTACTACATGCCCGTCGCAGAACTTACTTTGATGAGATTTGAAAATTGCAACAAAATCTTTGAATAATGAGAGTATGAAAATGAATTGAATATATGAACATTGATATATGTATAATGAATATGTATATAAGTATGTATGTTTGACTGTAAGTATAAACAAATATGAAACAAATAAATATCACAAGTTTGTATGTAACCACTTAATCAATTAAAATTTAGGCAGACTATAGTATAGGCTCTAAGGGTCTAATAACCTATCCTATATCCCTATAGTCATGGCTCTGATACCAATCTGTCACACCCCGACCCGCAGCGAAAAAGGTGATCGGGGCATGATTGGGTTATCATCAAAGCTCATGACATTTATTTTAACGTTTCATATTCATTAATACAATTTAATGGAAATTTACAATCATAATTACATCAATGACCTAAACATCAGTCTAAGCTTCTTTGTTTTCTTCTAAGGCATTTCCTATGTTTTCCTTGCTTCATCCTGTTCACCTGTATCATGTGTAAAAGGGTTTTTTGGATCAACAAAAAGTTGGCGAGTGAATCCTATGGAAAACATTTAAACAAGTTTATTTAATTGATTATAAAATAAGTGCACAACCACACATGAGTAAAAATAGATGTAAACTTATTCACCAATCAATTTAATAATAAACAATACACACATGAACAATAATGAATCGTTTAGAGGCACGCGTTGCTCAACTCGTCTCTCACGAGGAACTGATGGGCCTAATGAATGAATTGCATAAACTGGACAATATGAAATACATAACTACAAACAATATAAACTCAATAATACACACATGAACAATAATGGATTTGTTTTGAGGCACGCGTTGCTCAACTCGTCTACCACGAGGAACTGATGGGCTTAATGAATGAATTTCATATAAGTTGACAAAATGAAATACATAACCACAACAATATAAACAATCTAAGTTTAGATCACAATATGGTATGGCACAAGTTTAAATAAACGAGTTAATTATTTTGTGACACATGACACACCCCAAAACGTGTAATTAAAAAGGGGGAGTTGTAAGATTCACTCACAGTGGGTGCGTTCGGTTGATGATGTTGAATGCACGCGAAGTGGTTTTAACCACGAGTGAAATTAACCTAGATAAATAGCATTATGGTTCGGTAAGTAAACGGATTTTATTAATCCATTTTAGTAGGATTGTTGGGTGTATTTTTGTGAGTTTAAGGCTATTTACTAACCTTAAAAATGTTATTTTTAAGTATTTTTAATTGATTTTTAAATAAAATAAATAAATAAAAATAATAAAAAAATTGATTTTTTTTGCTACAGTTGACCGTTGACCATTGACTTTGACTTTGACCGGTTGCTTGTATAATTGTGTGCGCTGGGTGAGGCTCGAACCCGAGACCTCCCGTACGCGTGCACGCAGCTCTACCAACTGAGCTACGTGTCTAACCCGAAATATATCTGTTTTTAATTATATTTATATACTAATTAGATTAAACCGAAAATCATTTATTTTTAAAAACGATTTAATGCAAGGATTCGATGCGCTCCACAGGTCTCGAACCCGGGACCTGTGGGTTGAGTTAACACACAGTCCACCGCTGGACTGTGTGTTTAACTTGTTATATAAACCGATTTTTATTATACTTAAATACAAACTAAGTATTTTCATTTCTGTCTTATTTTAAAAAGTTAGATAATTGTCCGAGTCGGTGCAGTAGACCGGACTCGAACTCGTGACGTGCGTTTAAACATTCACACAGTCCACCACTGGACTGTGTGTATAACTTGGTTATTTTTCCGGTTATTAATAAACTTAACATGTTCAGCGGTGACTCCGGTTCGGTTAACAAAAAAAAAGACATTTTTATTAAGGCAAGCATGCGTGGGACAAGATTCGAACTCGAGACGTTAGTGTGTTTAATGTGCACACAGTCCACCGCTGGACTGTGTGTCTAACCCGAGTTATAACTTGATTTTAATTATACTTATATGTTACCGCAACTTCGTCTTCTTCGTTAGATTTTAACAAGAATCGGAAATCCGACTGGTTCAATGTTTTAATCGTGTTCGTTAGCGTTTTTCAGTTAATTACAGATGAGATATGTGAAAAGAAGGAAAGATTTAAGCGTGAGGTATACCGACTGGATTCCTCTGTTTCTCCGGCGACAGCAACAGGTTCCGGCGTCGTGTGTCTTGCAGCAGCGAGTCTTCAGAAAGCTTGAAAAGGATGTGGGTGACTTCGGTATAAGCTCAGGGGGTTTAGTAAGGCTTAGAAGTGGAGGGTTCGGTTTTCCGACGATGAGCAGAAGATTTCCGGCGAGTGAGTTTTCACCGAGAAAGGGTGCGGTTTTGAGCGAAAAAGTTTGCAGAGGTTCGAGGGGGTATTTATAGGGCAGGTTATCGATGAACTTGGTCCAATTTCCGACTTGATTCAAAGTCATTACGTTTTCCGGCGGTTATAGTTTGTGTCGCGGACTCAGGCGTCGGTTATAACCGATGTCCTAGTAAATGTTTACGTTATAACTGAAGATATCATAAATTCTTGGCGAGATCGCCGGGATTTCCGACGACTGAAATTTGGGCGCCGGTTTTGAATTCGGAAAGACATGTTATGAATTAAATGATTCTAATAATTAACAAAGAATACAAGTGGCGCAGTGGTTGAGTGTGTGTGCGTTAAGTTTGACCCGGCTGACTGACCCGGGTTCGAAACCCGGCAGTGCCAAATCATTTTTATTTTCTGATTTTTAATAGTTTTTCAAAAACAAATTATATATTCCAATATAATAATTGATTATGTATCGTTTAAAATTATTTTGGGCACTAAATTCGCAACGAAATTTTTAACTGATTGTTCGGTTAATAAACGGAGCGGGTTTGGTAAAATCCGTTTTTGACGGATGTTATAAGATCCTTGTGCAAAATCGTTGTAAACCTTTGTTAGTTGTTGATAAACGTTGTTGTAGTCGAAATCGGGTCGTTTCTTACTTTGAACACGAGAGATTTGGAATGAGTGAGCTCTGAGCGAACTTGGTCAGCAAGTGCAAATGAGAGGGATGAGCTGAGTATTTATAGGAGAAGTCAAGATTCTCAAGAGCTACAACAAGTTCGTCCGAACTTGCATGATTTCCATGCAAGTTCGCGCGAACATAATAGATTTCAAGGGAAATATAGCTAAGTTCGGCCGAACTTGTACATTTCTGTACAAGTTCGCGTGAACTTAAAGGAAACAAGGGAGTCCTGGTTATCAGGCAAGTTCGAGCGAACTTGTGGTAGTCAAGTTCGGCCGAACTTGGCCTGGTGACCAAGTTTCGTTTGTAGATTTCGTGTTAAGGGTTCGTTTGGTTATTCGGTTCGCATTATATAGTTATATTAAGCGTTAAATTAAAGCGTTAAGCGTTATAGTTGACGTAATAGTGCGATTTAGCGATTCGAGAGTGCGAGAGCGATGCGATAACGATTGTAATTATAACCACAAAAACACATAACACATAAATAACATAAAACACACATAAATAACTGCAATTTGCGATGCGATGAGATTAGCGATGCGACTTAATAAGCGATAGATGCGATAGTAATGTACAACACCATAATTAATTAACATAAACTTTATTATTAACCGAATCTCGGGATTACAAAAGGATAGATAAACGGAAAATCAAAAGAAGACATAACAATCGAATTTTCGAGTTGTTACACCATAGGCACTACATCACTAATGGATGTTAAATCATGGCCCGTAGGCACTACATCACTAATGGATGTTTATAATACGATCATCGCACTGATGATATTTAATTGGATCACAATCACATAGGTTCGGACATAGTCCATTACCTAGATGGCTCGTGTGGTTCCTCAAGTCACACTGCCAGGAGGTTAATACCTTAAACATATTAACTTTTAGGACAACCTTAAAATGGTTTAAATAACTAGCCCAGATCGGGTAGACTAGTGAGGTTTAGAACGTAGTTCACCGCCTCTGGATAGAAGGGACTCCACAAAAGGGATTTCTCAACCTTAACTATCAGGGTAGAAGACCATCTTAACTACCGTTTCGCCAATAAATGTGACCTATTGCACTCGGCGGGTGTAAACCATTAAGAAGATCTTTGGATGTGTTTTGCAGATCATAAATTTCGAATAAAAATCGAGACGTTCGCTTAAACAATGAATATAACGAATACATATATAATAATGATAATGATTCCTAGTCTTTCCATAATTCATTAGGAATTTACAATCTTGCCTTAAACAGGACTTTTAATAATTAACTTGTCCACGCGGGGACTTAAAAAACATCACTAGTCCTCACAGGGACTAAAAGGAAATATATAAGTCCTTATAGGGACTATAAGAAATAACATGTCCACAAGGACTATAATGAACATAAATATTCACCAAGGGACTATTTTGAAAATAAATGTCCACATAGGGACCTTAAGTCAAAAGTTATGTCCACATGGGAACTATAATAAACAAATGTCCATTAAGGAATTATTTTCATTAAATGTTCGCACATGGACTAATCAGAAAAGACATGTACTCATAAGGACTCAAAGGAAAAAGAAATACAATTGATAGAAGAATTCTCTTGAGCCTCCATTGCTTAACTCCTGATATTTCTCTTCGTGGTTAATTGCATACAGTACTAACACTGAAGGTTAGTGGATAATGTAAGTTTTCCAAATCAGGATCCGTTGTAGAAGCAGAATTGAAGGATTCAAGAGTTAAAAATAAAATGGATTACGGATTTGAGTTTGGCAAGCATAATCCAAGTTTGGAATTCCAAGACCTCAGATGTAAGAAATATGGGTCATAAGTATTCATCGGTATTATCTTAGAAGTTGGAGACTCAGGGACCTCTGGTATGGAATCCACACATGCAGACTTCAAAATTTGAGCCTCAGGGACCTTCGGTATGGACTCTAAAGTCTAGTTTAAGGTTTTAATAAGTTTGGGTTTAAGAATAAGTTTATATAAAGTCTTTCCTCCAAACCGGTCGTATGCTTAACTTAGCCGTGGTACGAAGCATAGCATTTTGTGGCTTCGGATGAGAAGAATTTTCATCAATGGCTTCTTTTCTTGGTGACTTGTTTCTGAAATACATAAAATCGAAAGCAAAATTTATTTAACAGGGATGAGAGTATTCCTATGTAAAGTCTAGACTTTGAAGGTATAAGGAATATGCTATTGTGTCATTTGAGATTAAACAAAAAAGGCTAGTGTTTAATTCACTCAAACGTTGGCTCTGATACCAACCTGTCACACCCCGATTTCCATGTGTAACCCGGTGGGCCCGATGGGGAATATCGTGACGTAAGTTAATATCATCATAACCAAACAACACAGAATAGCACAACGGAAGTCTTGGAAATAAAATATCATTAAATACTGAAATATTCAAAGTTCAAAATATAACAACAATGGTTTGTAACGAAGATCCACATGCGGATTGAAAATATACATCAAATGATAACAGACTCTACAGGAAAATCCTAAGGGCGCAACTCCTCGGTATATGCCCGCAGCTTCCGGCCTATTTCGTACTTGTACCTATAACTTGATCTTTGAAAATACGTCAGTTTACACTGGTAAATACACTCAACCGACTCATTTGAAAACCCTTTCGAAAATGGTTTTTAGGTGCACTTGGCACATTTTCATAAATAACTGGGGACAGTACAAAAGACCTTGTATACAGATTTACATCCTGGCTTTTACATATGAGGCCCGGTACAAAAACGAGACATGATCGACTGACACACCACTCTGAACTTTCACAAAGAAAGCAGGTTAGCAATTTCCCAGTGTATGCCTACACGCCATGCTATATTGTCGTGGTCACTACCAATTTAGTGAGCCAAGGATATCCCAGGCACGGTCAAGCCCACCCTCAATGTTTTAGTTTCAGTCAAAACAGATCAAAACCGGGTTATGTAAGATTTTAGTTAATTATCACAACTGGATAAAACATTATCCCATACCCGACCAAGCGGTAGTAGTCTACCGTATCCCAAGCCCATATAGGGAAAATAAGTTAAGAGTATTTACCTGAAGTTAAGTCTTGTAAAGTCAGAACTCAGCCGCAGATCAAAAATAAGCACAGGTACAATTTACCGGAAGGCGTTTAGTCTGGGAGTGATGGTAATTATTAACCAATATTAGAATGCTAACAGTTCTTAACGAAGTCTTAGACTTGAACCGGTTAGACTTACGTTAAAACAATACGGTAGGATACACTAGATTAAGCGATGATCAAAATAGAATGTAGTTTAAACTCGACAAGTACTAAGACTTGTATAATATGGGAAAACTATTTACATTCTGGAATTTGAGATAAAATGATAAGGTTAAACCCGTTTTGGTTAAATTATGTAAACTAGTTACATAAGCTTAACCGTGCGCATATAAGCGATACCGGGTAACCGGATGAGTCATGAACGAGTTCCATATGCCAATATACTTTAAAAAATTATAATATCAGTAGGATATCAACTTGTATGTCTGTTATGGTGTTAAAATCAATTAATGCCTCAAAAGGGTGTTTTGGTCATTTAGCGACGTATAAAAGGAACTTGCGTATAATCTGATGTTACAACCATAAACATTCTGTGAAAATACTTTATTTATGATATAATATCAGTAGGCTATCGAATATATGTGTGTTTCATAGTTTAAGACCAAACGATGCACCGTAGGGGCATTTTGGTAATTTCACACATAGTTTCGAAAGCTTATTTGCGATTCTGAGTTTATATTATGTACCTACTGTAGAAATACTTTAAATGAATTATAAAATCAGTAAGTAACAAGTCTTGGTTGGTAAATATGGTTTAAAACCATACTATGCGCCGAAAAGGCGTAAAAGTCGTTAAATGACGATATTTGCGATATTTTGTGAAAATTGATGTTATGACCAGTTTTAAATAATTAAAATATGTTATTTAGTGTCATAAGGGCGTTATCGTCATTTAAGAGCGTAATACAAGAACTTGTGCATAAACTCGCTTATAAACTGAATTGATATCCCAAAATATCCTAATTATGATATTATATCAGTAGACAATAAGTTTGGTATGAAAATTTATGATTAAAACCGTTCTACGCACCGAAAGGGCTTTACGGTCACTTTAAAGCTTTATTTACGATATATTGCGAAAACTCAGTTTATGGTCAGATTTGTAACATCAAAATATGTTAAACATGTTAACATATCAGTAACTAAATCATTTGCAAGTTTATTGGCTTTTAAAACCTTATTTTAAATAAAATGGCGAAATAGTCAAAGTATGGCATATTTGCAGAAACTCGCATAAAACTCGGATAACTATTATTATCATGTAATATAACCTCAGAGGTTATGCTACATCATAATATGATCATAACGAGACCTTAAATTAGTAGCATACAAATCTAATTCGATTCATAATCGAAAGTCAACGCAGAAGTCAAACTTCGCGACTTTCGGTTGCGAACCGATCCTAAAACTGAAATTGACGAGCCGAACTTGTTTACACATGTTCTAATATTTATTACCAAGTTGTTTATGTGTTAAAACATATTTTAGAAAGCCCTTAAACTCAGTTTATGAATATTTCTAAAATCTGACCCGTTGACTTTTAAAAATATATATTTTTGACTCGTCAATTGATCTAGCAAACGTGGTAATTAGGAGGTTGCCTTTTGAGGGATTAACACTTACCTATTTACGATCACATAGCGACATTCGGATTGATCCATGGCTGGACCATAATGGTCTTAGCTCAAAGTCAAGGCGTTTTTACGTCAAGACTTTGACTTTAGCCTAGATCCTAATGAAATAACTTAGCATGAAGATGGAACAGTTTACACAAGGTCCAGAGGTTGCTAAGAACTCAGACGAATGCTTTAAAATGGTCAGGAGCTTCACTTGGTGAACTTGTTGAGATAGGATGATGAAGAACAAGTTACAATACCCAAGGAAGCAAGTTATAATAGTCATTTGAGGAGCTTGGAGGTAATGCCAGGTGTTGGGACATCATTTCAGATGTTTACAAGTGTTTTTGAGGTGTTAAAAGTAGAATAAGTGTGGCAAATCTCGTGCTAGCTGTCAAAATTTGCGAATTGGTGGCCAAGAGGAAACACGAGTCTTCGTAAGATACAAGACTCGTGTTTCCTCTTGCTCTTTATCTTGCAATATTTAAAACCAGATGAAGCTGTCGTTGTTGTAGTCTTATTAAATTCAAAAATCATCTCTTTACTTATTGTGCCCTAACCCTAGCATTGTACCCTACATAGTTGTCCGAACTCCTGGAGGACTTCATTCTTCTATCCAAACAAACTATAAACTGAAAACAAATTTGAGTGTGAATGTGGTGGAAGAAATAATAAAAAAAATGTGTTGTTTTGATTTTGGTGATCATAAAGATCTACCTTTATCAATCCATCAATACATACATATACAAAACTAAAGCGATGCAACTGTTCTATACAACCATTTCAAGGTACGACATAATGTTTAAACCTTGACCCAACTATTGATACAACTTGGGCTATTAACAAATTCAGCACATAATACAACACATACTAATTAAATTGTATTTGACCCATAATAACATAAATATAAACAAGTTTATTGCAACCCATATCATGATAGGCGTGCATGAATGAGAGATTATATTCCAATACACCACCTTATTCCCTTAATCATGTGCTGCAATTTGACAACTTCCTTGATTCAGAATAGTACTTCAAATGAGATTGACCCATTTGAATCTTCGACACTTGTCACTTCAACCGCTTCATCCTCATCATCACTTGTGATAATCTAGCAGCTTGATTTCTTTATTCCACTTGGTCTGGTCTTGCTTGGATCGTCATCTTCGTTGTTAAAAGTGGGAGTTGAGTCGGTTGGATAGTATTGAGTGTGACTTGCATCTCTTTTCTTGAACGATAGTGGCTTAATCTCATCTTCATCTTCACTAATTTCACATATGTTATCAACAAGTTCTTTTAGATACTTATCTTTAAAATACTCTGTTTTAGTGATGGGTTGGTAATACCATTCGAAAGTGTTCAAGTAAGTATATAGTAAACCATTTGTAGGTTACTTCCCTTGTCCATATCAAATCCTAATGTGAAAGCTAGTTCGGTCCATTTTTGGTTCTTATTCATTTTCATAAATCCTCCAAACCGTTGGACCCCAACATACAAATCAAGTAGATAATCAACCCCACCATCTTCTAACTTAGAGGAAACTCTTTTCCTTCTGAATTATGGAAATCCTCTATGAACCACTTGACAACATCAAGATATTCACTTTTGAGGAGATCTATATTGCTTGATGAACAAATTGTGGATTTGTATTCTGTTTAGAAACGTAACACACGTATCCCATTTTTTCTTGATTTAGTTCCTTCCATGTATACTTCATCCGTATGAACATGTATTAAATTGGCCTCATGTTGGTGGAATCTTAGTAAATTTTATAAATGCAGATTTGTAATCCAATGTCACACCCCAACCGATGGCGGAATCATCATAGATTGCTCGAGTCATCATAAGACTATTTGTTACACTATTTAATTCAATTAATGATTTCATTTCATTGATAATAAGTGTCAATACAATACAAGGAAACAAAGTACAACAATTTCAAATTCAAAGTACAACATAATTCATCAAATCTAAAGTAACAAAATCTAGCATTTTTAAATGCGTTTCTAAGACTTCCCTACTAGATTTCATAATTATCAACATCATCCACCTGTAACATGTATAAAAGTATAGTTCAACACAAAAGCATTGGCGAGTACACAAGTTTAATATAGCATAAGTATGTAAAAGGTTTAAACGAATCCGCATGGCAAAATAATAATCAAGATTAATGTATCATGGCATGCAATTTAACAAGTCAACCCTCTAATTGCCGCATGAATTAAAGACTTAACATGACCTCAAGAACACGGGCGGTGTGTTACTCCTATAGCGCTATACATGTTAAGGGGAGGCTCGTACGAAGTTAATGACAAACGAATCACATAATAATGTTCCAAGAATACAAATCAAGTATCACCTATTCTACACATGCATGTACGGTTTGTTCGTGTTTGCATAAAGTATGATTGTAAAGCGTAAAAAGGGTGTTCGAGTGTACTAGTGGTTTTGCGAAGCTTCCTTTGTTATTCCTATGAAGAGTTGGATGGTTTGGAGGATGGAACACCGAGGTTACCCTACATGGGGTAAAAGAAGGTGTGTGAGTATTCAGAATGTAAAGGAGGATTCAGATTTGGAATTTTAAAGTATGCAAAAGTATAAGTAATTATCTAGTCGTTGAACACCCGTTTTTGACACTACAAGTCCCGTATGGGTGGATGTGATTTCATGGGTTAAGTTACCCATTAGAACCGTAATGAGAGGTTTAAGACTTAGATAATATAACCTATTACCATGACAAGTAACCATGTTGATTATCATCAAGGATTCGGTTATGTGTGTGTGTGTGTGTGTGTATATATATTGTATAGTTTATATAATAATTCTAAGCTAAGTCCATCAATAATATCATAGATTTTCATATAAGTCAAGCATGGAGGTAGGAGGATAACCATCCTTTAACCTCATTTGTAAGATTCACGAATACACAAATCATCACAAGGATGATCGGATGGTCATGATGAAAGGAAATGTACAACTAAATACTATATCAATTAGCCAAGTAAACATTAACCCGGTGAGCCACTTGCGACATGGAAAGAGTTAACTAAGTGTCGGAGGCTAGACGAGGTTAGGTTACTTTTAATCTAACAAACTACTTGAGATAGCAATGGTAAAACATCAAGTGAGGTGATGGAATGAAGTTAGGATAGCCAAGGCTTCCAAGTATTCACACTTATACCAAAACACAAGTCTTGTCATAAAATTCATGGCAAGCTCGGATGGTTTCATCACTTGTGGGTTGCATGAACCCTTGCAAAAACAGAAAGTTTAGAGTGTTTTCACCTCTTAAACTCATAAGAATCAACTTTTAGCAAGTCTCATAACCTTAGGTAGGTTCAAGAACAAGTAGTTACAAGATTCAAGCAAGAAAAGTAAATAAAAACAAGTTTATAAAAGTTTTAATAAATGCATAATTTTTATCCAAATTTGGACCTCAAATATGGTGAAGTTCCACGTTTGTTTACCTTGGTAAACATGGGGTAACAATCCTAGAGGTTATCCAAGAAAGGAGAAAAGAAGAAGAAAAAGAAGAAGAAGAAGTGAGTTGAAAACTCACTTTTTGAGCAATAAATTTTCTGCCAAAAGTTGGAAAGATTGGAGTCTTGAGAGAGTTTGAGAGAGAACTAAGAGTGTGGAAAGTGTTTAGGAGGTGGTGGAGGACTTGTATTTATAAGTGGGTATTAGGGTTTGGTCATTAATGAAATGGTTGAGAGATAGGAGGAGGGAATTTCAAAATAATTCAAAGTTCCTGTTTTTATTAATAATAATAATTTATTTTTTTAGGATTTTAAGGTATGTAAGTATGCATAATGAGTAAACATTTATGAATAACATTCCAAAGAAGATTAAAGTCTCGATTTATTGCATATAACATACGTATAAATGTAAACACGTATTTGATGATTGATTTCACATAACACAAGCATGAATTAAGATACGATTGATATAAATATGGTTTTCCATTAGATCGATGTCTCAGATTTATAAGATTAGAATGAAGTACGATTACAAAGTTACTATAGATAAAAAGTGAATACAAACTTTCTAAAAATGAAAGTACAAATATGCGAAGCGTTACATCCAATTGTTATTTTTAGAAACTTTGTTCCCTAAATTCCCAACTTGTTAAGTACTTGTGTTATCCTTAAAAGTTTTTGGAGATCACACATATGTGGCCTTGAATTTATACATCAAAACGTTGCATGATCAATTGTTCTTTACTAAGGACATTTATGGTTAATTAAGGAACAAACTGAACATAAGGATTTTTTTTAAACTTTCTATCCACATACACTCTAGTTAATCCCATCACATAAACAAACACCAAATTGTTCTTGTTTTCCCTTTCGAACGTACATATGTTCTTAAAAGCACGAAACAAACCCCTATTATTAGTTTGGTGTCTCTTAAAACTAGGATTAACATACGACACAACATCCAATCAAATGTTCGGTTCCTTTAACAATGTAATCTACATCATCTATATCAGTTTCAAGAGGAATCACGGTCTTAGATGACTTACTTGGGCATGCATATGTGTAGTGACCAAACAATTGATAGAGGTAGCATCTTACATTAGAGAGTATGCCTTGAGTCCCTCGGTCCACATCGTCTATCATGAAGCACAAGTTTCGGCCTTCATCTACATCAACAAACACGCATTTGTGACACATGCTAAGGAACTTGCTCTATCGGACACTCTCTTTGCCGCCCGTCATTTCCAGTGCCTTCGAAAAGAAGCCACCGAGGCATCCTCGTTCAATAATAGTCTGACAATGAAGAGGAGAGTCTCCTTTCTGGCGAGATCTTCCATTTGTTGTCCATAACTTCCGGATTGACGAGAGCCCTTAGGCTCTAATACCACTGTTCAACTTTTGGAGGACTTCATTCTTCGATTACAAACAAACTACAAACTATGAATTGAAAAATGAATTGATTGTGAATAGGGAAAATACTATAAAAAATCAACATACTTTCTTTTTTGTCACATAAAAGTCCATAAATAACTTTTTGTATACAAAAGTCCATCCACATGTTAAATTTGAACAAAGTTGTGAATATTTTTTTTATTTATTAATATCACATTAGAAAAGAATTGAGATGGGTTAATGTTTTAAATTGGATATATGACGAAGCAAAGTATGTTCAATGTTTGTCTTTTCTTTTCCATTTAAAATTCAATAAATTTATAACAACAAATATTATTCGGAAAACAGTATAATAAAATAACAGACATATAAAATGGTAAAATCGTTAAAAAAATATAACAGAACTTGTCAAATAATGTTTTCTGGATTTCATCCGACTATAGTTAAGAGATTTTTGTTAAAGTTTAACATTTAAGGGACTTGTATTATACAAGAGTAAAATGTATGTTGTTTTTTATGTATAAAAATGGTTAGGGGAATTTTGTGAGACAAAACAAAGTATGTTGGTTTTTTATGTGTAAAAAAAACTGAAAGGATTTTTATGAAACAAAAAAAAAAGAAAGTATATTGGATTTTAAGTAAAAAAAAGTGGAATGACTTTTATTAGAAAAAACAGAAAGTATGTTTGTTTTTATAGTATTTGCCGTTGTGAATATGGTGAATGTGGTGGAGGGATAATAAACTAACTGTGATGTTTTGATTTCGGTGTTCATATAGATCTACCCTCGTCGTTCCACCGATACCATACATATCACTAAAGTGACACAACTGTTCCATACAACCGCTTCAAGATACGGCATAACATTTAAACCTAGACCCGACTATTGAAACAACTTGGTATTAACAAGTTCAGCCCATAATACAATACATAATAATTAAATTGTTTTTGACCCCTAATAACATAAACATAAACAAGTTTATTGCAGCCCATATCGTCAGTGTTATGCATGTGTGCATGAAGAGATATTATATTCCAACGTATATACACAATATATGTAACAGCTCTCAAAATTGTTAACTTTCTTCCTATAGTTAAATTAGCAAAGAAAATAAACCAGATAAATATTTATGTTTACCCACGGTCACTTGAGGATTTTTATTTTTTAGGAATTGGCTGTAATAATCTCACTTAGACCTTATTGGCCATTAATAATCCCATCTCAGAATGTTTCCCCCACCAGTCCTACCTTTCACCTATTTTTCTACAATGGTCCCCTGTTAAAAAAACTTAACGGAGTTAAGCTTTTTTTCCAAATTACAAACAGAATTTTTAGGGCTTTTGATCAGAGATGTACGATCCATTGATGTAAAACTTACTTTGAAATGGTGCTCCAAGTGACTTAATTTTGGTTAATTGGAAATTTAAACACCCGAATTGAAGCGCCGTTTTCATCGTTTGGAGTACCATTTCGAGGCAAGTTTTACATCAATGGACTCGTATCATCGTTCTAATCAAAAGCTCTAAAAAATCTGTTTGTAATTTAGAAAAAAGCTTAACTCCGTTAAGTTTTTTTAACGGGGGACCTTGTAGGAAAAATAGGTGAAAGGTGGGACTGATGGAGGGAATATTCTGAGATGAGATTATTAATAGCCAATAAGGTCTAGGTGAGATTATTACAAGTCAATTTCCCTTTATTTTTCGAGGATTTTATCATTTATTTTAATAAAGTGAAGTACAAGAAATTCATGTGAAAGAATATATTACAGATCTATATACATACGTATACATTTTAATAACACTTCTACCATTCGCTAGTGAACAAAGACAACCGTATATCATCCGATATGATATATTCTTTTCGGAATACTAGATATGTTTGTCTTTCTTTTATAATCTTAAACTTAAGATGCTATAATTTTGTATCATATTCGAACACAATGGAGATTGCATGAATAAAAGAGTTTAATTAAAAATACAAGTTTCATGTGTATTTCTTGCATTGTAGTTAATCATGTCTATAAAGCTTCTTCCAAAATCAAAATTACAACAATTCACTTAATGATAAACTTTATAAAATGCTATAAAACGTCATAATGTTGTTTTATACTATAGCAAGTTAATCACAACGATATAGATTTTGAAACTTTTTGTCTAAATGGAGTTGCCTAACACAACTTCTCTCATTCAGTTAGCATTGTTATTGATCTCTTCAGCAAAGCTTCTCAAATCAAACTTTGCATTGTTGCATTCCACAACACTAACAATCTCTTGGAAAACATCAACACTACATGGTACCAGCAGCTTATCTTTCTGTTCGAAACCGAATTCTTCGGCTGTCTTCTCTAGTAACAACTGAAAAAGAGGGTGAGAAAGATGGGATGCCTGAACCACAAACCTTAGTCGCTCCTCTCCA
Organism: Scalesia atractyloides; assembly: GCA_947069175.1. NCBI lineage: Eukaryota > Viridiplantae > Streptophyta > Magnoliopsida > Asterales > Asteraceae > Scalesia > Scalesia atractyloides. The sequence continues at coordinate 80,142,671 of CAMTDV010000019.1, read as the reverse complement.
ACATACAGCGCAATACATCCTCTCGGGGTGCTTGCGCTTGGTTGACACCCTTTCTTGTTGTCATTGTGATCACTACTTAACAAACACTCGTAACGCAATGGCTCAAAACTATGGCCGATGCAGCCTCTAACCTTAATCTTGTTGGCCAATCTCTTGACGAACCCTGATTTCTTGCCCAACATTTTGTAGAGTGACAATGTGTTAACTTGCTTCTAGAAAAGTGTCAAAAGGGTGAGCGTGTGTGATGTGGAAGTGGAGCTGTGAGGAGGTTCTATATAAAATGTGGGAAGCTTACCCTTTATGACATATTAAATAACTGTATGTTTATGATTCTGTGTCAAGGTATTGTCTTTATGTGCTTTATACATATTATATACTTGTATAGCTGCATTACAACTTGCTTATCATTATAATTTAACAAAGAACAACGATAAATAAGTAATTAAAGATACACTAAAGATACTATCCAGATGCGCTTCAGAAGTTAGAAATAGTTACCTTTGTGTTTGAGTTAAGAAAAACACTAAACATTTACTTTGAGATAATCATCTTAATTCACAAAATGCAACAACTAAACTAATTCTTAGTTGTTAGAATTAAGTTTCCTTTGTAAGCATCCTCATTGTATTTCTGATGTAGGGTGTGAAACTGTAGCAAAGGATTGATCACGCTGATTTGAAAGTACCCGTAATAATCTTCCCCAAACCCTCAAATTCGTCCCCAAGAGGCAAATAATTTGAAATGATAGGATGTTTATTGTAACATTGACAACTGACCATCCAAACTGCATGACAATGAGTTAAATACGAACAAATTCGAAACGGGTCATCAAAAGGCCATGGACCAAACACGAACCTAAAAACAAAATGCAGAAAACGTGAAGAAAAACATAAAAGTGCTCCTAACTCCCACTAGGATGCGTTTTTTGGACTCAAACTTAGGCAAGGCCCTATGGATCCTTGTCACGATGTGCTCCTTGCTTCAAGCTTCGATTTGACTAGTAGAACGCCTAAAACAAAGATCCGTAACAAAAGTTATGGTCATTTTCATGTAACACCCGTGGTAGCTCGATTGTGGGTCTCCGGAAACGTCGTGGCCTGATCTTCCACACTTGGGCCTATATCAATTTATGTAGATAGTTGATTGGTAATTCTTTTTCTATAGATAGTTGATCATTAGTACATAATACTTCATGGTGTTTTCATTATTCTCAAGCTTAGGGTTCTTGTCTTCTTCTCTCCATTCGCACCCCACTTACCACTTTTTGCTGTTAGATACTAGTTGGTCGTCGGCCTTCTTCACCCTAGATAGTAACATGCTTTTGTTTGTAGTATCATCGTGAAGCTTCTAGTTCCCGGGTCAAATTTGATGATCAACCATATCTTTGGAACAAGAAGATGCAATTATTCCAGATTTCCAGAATCAATATGATTACCGCAACCAGGTTAAATTTATTTGCAAACAAAGAGGCTCAACACCTATTAGTTTTTGGGAAACATGGTTTCAAACTATCAACTTGATGTTCTCACGTATCAAATCAACCAATAGCTTTGCTATAAGTGAAAGGCAAATTTGCTTGTTTGATGTATGGTAGTAATGATAATTAATTGAGAATATAATATAATATACTGGGTAATAAAGTAAAGTAAATAAACCACATTTGAATAAATATTTTTCAAGTAACAACATTTTAATAAATAACTTTTTTATCAACACTATTTTTATATACTCTGATATATGGGAGTCAAAATTAAGGTTGGATTTATGAAGCCCTGAAACAATACCCATAGTGGAAATATTAACAACTAATTCATAAAATAAATTGTATATTTATGTTAAAAATTTATATAATTCGTATTATCATTATTGGTATTTATTTGGGTGAAGCTAAACAAAAACCACTAGCACACTAAATATTAAGACAACTTACAAAAGTAGGTGAAGGTTAAGGGTGATGCTGAGTTAAAAGAATACTTTGACATTTAAATATACAATATATTATAAGGTTTACAGATTAGTTTGTTAACATTTATATTCTTGTATTATCTCTATGTCTAAACACGTAAAAACATTCAACACCAAAATCAAAACATTCTGTTTTCCTTTTGTCAATTTCTTTTAATTTATATAAGGATGTATAACACAATTGATAATTTGGTTTCATAAAGTTAGGCAATAGATGTATGATACTTTAGAGACAAATTCTTTTTATTAATTTTTATTGGATTTATGTGGCCATAAAACCATACCCATAGTGGATATTATAACAACTATTTCATAAAAAAATGAATATATATGTTAAAAATTTATATGATTCGTATTATCATTATTGGTATTTATTTGGGTGAAGCTAAACAAAAACCACTAGCACACTAAATATTAAGACAAATTACAAATTAGGTAAAGGTTAAGGGTGATGCTGAGTTAAAAAATACTGTGACATTTAAAATATACAATATATTATAAGGCTTACAGATGAGTCTGCTAACATTTATTTTCTTGTATTATCTCTATTATATAAAGAGATATCATGAATTATAATAAACATGTAAAAACATTTAAGGCCAAAATTAAAACATTATGTTGTTTTTGTCAATTTCTTTCATTTTATAAGATAATTGATAATTTGGTTTCATAAAGTTAGGCAACAGATGTATGATACTTTAGAGACAAAATCAGAAGTTGGTGAAGGGAACTTTTGCTTAGTGTAGTCTACACAGTTATTTAATCAACCAATGGATTGAATTGTTTGATTATTTTAAACTTGTAACGATCACTTTATAATCATGAATCTAGATTTTATTTAGAATGGTGATATACACTCGCTCATTCTACACCACTTAAAGTCCACCTACGATTCACCATCGCTATAGGGTTTGATTGTTTGAACGCTCACCAATCCATTGAAGGGAATTCATCAATGCTATCAGCCCAAAGGCCTCTTGGTAATCACGAATCTCGACTCATAACTGAATCAACCGACTCATAACTGAATTAACTTGACAAAATCAAATCGAAAAAACCCAAAAACAAAACCTGTTAATTGTCTTTTTGAAAACAGAAAGTAGCGGGTCAGTCATGGCTACCAATGTTTTCATACCACCATAACCGAACCGAACCAACATGTGATAAATTATTTGTTGGATTTTAGACTTTTCACCATTTTTTAATATTTGATGTTTTTGGTTACGTGTTTGTTAGAATTTATGAGTTATATCGTGTCGTTTTGGTTGAATATTTGAATTTATTGTTTATACCATATAATTTTATTTGAATATTCAGTAATAATCGGTATTAATATTATAGATTATAGTATTTTTAATAATGTATAATACATAAATGTATACAAAAGTGTAATAACAATTTATTTCATGGTAAAAAAAAACTTTTAGTTATTTTTAGCTAGATGTAAATTCATGGTTAACCGACCCATAATAGACTGCTATAACCATCAAAACCGATCAACCATAAATGCCAAAACCGATTGGTTATGGTTATGATTATTCATTAACCGACATCACAGTTATAGTTATGATTTTTGGCACAAACCGACCCATGCACACCCCTACAATTACGTCTATAGTTGTGTTATTAGCTACTTGTATCCAAGTATTTCACAGTTATGATACACATGAGTAGTAATCCTCAATAATATATTTCCTTCTGCTATTAGATAAAACATATAACTAAAACTCAAAACTTGTTGGTTGTACGTGTTGGGTTCCAGAGCATATGGAAGTGAGTATATATCTGTCTTTTGGAGTCGTGCGAGTAGGTATGTACTTGGTATCAACAAGAATAAAGATCCGACAACTTCTCTTATAAAAATCTTTATCGTGAATATGTTTCTTAAAGGTAAACAAAAGACAAACATACAGGAATATATGATATTTGGTGTCTCTTCTTCGATCTTGGTTCGATGAAAACTGAAAATACTTGTTTATTTTTCTAGTCACTAGTTAAAAATACTTCCCTACGCTACTTAATAATGTAAATAAACTAGTAATTTTCTCCACGTGACACGACAGGTCCAAATGTAAAGTAATTCGGATTTATACAGTAAAGATTTGAATCGTTTCTGAACAAAAGTTACGTCAAGACGTATATAAATAGAAGATGTACATATATATAAGCATGGAAACGTATGACATATGGCTCGACTTTTTTGCGAAAGAATTTACGTCGAACGTCAACATGAACTTATACCAACTAGTTAAGTACCCGTTTGTAGGCCGGTACTTTAACGGCATAATGACATAAATATACATAGTACATGATAAAGAAAACCATAAAATGTATTTATAACGTTACTAAAGAAATAATCAAACGTTAAAAATGAACAAAACAAAAGAGTATAATTGATGGAACTAAATATTTGGTGAAGCAAGAGTCTCAGTAGTGTATACCGCTTCTTGTAACCCGTGAAACCAAAGCTATAGTGTAGTCTTCATCCATTTTCTAAAAAAAATTACCATTAAAGATGTAATAATATGTCAATTAATAATTTTAATATTACAAAGTACAACAACAAAATTTTTATCATTATTTTACACTTTAAAAAACAAAAAATAACTATATTATTATTAAAATGTAATAATAACTATATTATTATATAGTACTTTAAAAAAACATTTTTATTAGATTTAACTTTGGAATTCAAAAATGGATCGATGAACACATATTGGAGATAGTTGCATCATACAGATACATCCATAACCATACCCTCCCTCCCTCCTTGATTCCAGGGTTCCTCTTTCTCTCTTTCAATCACCATTTTCTCTATGAGATCCTTAATCAATAACTTTCACTTCTATAAACAAACAAATCAACCTGTACACCATCATTTCATTTCAATTTCATCCTAATTTTCCTTTTCTAGGGTTTCCAATTGCCGATTTTGGACCTTCAATCCGTGATCTGCATAACATACGATTCAACCGCTGCAGCTCTGAATTTCAACGGTTTGTGTTTGGTTACAGGATGTTTTGGCGTATGACCGGATTGTCCACTACGTCTCCGGTATATTTTACAGTTTTAATTTGCTTATTGTTTGTTTATATTTGAGAATTTGTTGGATGATTTGAGAGATTGTTAGATCTTGTGTTAGGTTGGGTACTGTTTAGGTTAATTGTGAGTTTGTTAGTTGATTAGTACGTTTGTTGGTAGGTTGATTTGGAAATGGGAGGAGATTGTGTGAAATTTGATGGTGGTTTGAGGAAAGGAGTGTTGTGTGTTTTTGGAGACCTAGATGGTAGATTGTTTTGAGAAGATGAGCTTTTGTTTGTTGAATCTAGTTATCATTAAAATAAAAACTAAAAACAAAAATCTAAACTCTATATCTGCTTATGGCCCAGGATATTTTGGATTATAGTCTCTGGGCTTTGTTAGGTTAAACCAGTTCTAAATAAACGAAATAGGAAATGGGCCGAGTTTGATATAAAAATACGGATATTGAATGGATCATCCGAATGAAACACATGGATACTATTTAAGATAACTTAACACATAACCCTAGCCACATATACAATGAATCAACCCCTTTTCTTGTGCAAATCGTTTCTCTCTTGATTTGGTGTTCATCATTGTAATCAGTTTTAATGACGATTCACCATGGTTACGCATGTGTACAATATATACATCATTGCCATACGTAATTATTTCAATCGTTTTCGTATTTTAGGGTTTTCAGCTCTCTGAAAACCCTAAGGTCTTAGACATGATACTATTTTGTTCAATTAGGGTTATTGATGTTCTGTTTAAAACCTTCTTTGATGTTTGATTTTGCAAGATAATGACGAAGCTTTTCGGACTATAGGGTTTTAGTAAACTGAAACCCTAGGTTCTGATACAATATGAAATTAGATTGACTGTGGTGATTCATGTTCGTTTTACCACTATGTCAATTTGTAAATCGCCATTTAGGATCGTGGTTGGGTTAGGGTTAGTGATTAGGATAGTGTTGGGTTGGTGATAAGAATTGATGTGTTTGGGTTAGTGGTGGTGAACAGGTTAGGATGGTGAAGATGTGATGAAGTTTGGGTCGAGGAGATGGACAAGTGGTGGGTTATGTTGGACCCTATCCTTGGAAGACATTTGTGTAAGTTTTCTTTATGTTTATCGCTGCATCATTGTATTATTTTTCCAATGTACTAATCTGTTTCAGTGTGCTAATAGGAAGCTTGATATGATGGACAGAAGCTAGACTTATCTTTGAGTGCTTGAACAACTCACCGAACTATGGTGCATCTTGTAACCCATGTTCTTAATCATATCATATGTCACTGTAAGTATTTTAACCGACCTTTCTTACTATTTAGTCTACCATTGCGTCAGATTTAACCGATACCTGTTTGAATTTAATGATATAAAATGCACAATGCTTGTTGTTCACATCTGTTATATTATGCATAGCACATGAAAGGGTTAATTGTCATGAAAATGTTATGAGATGTAACTTTGTTTGACATGAGTCTGTCATGAAAATGTTATGAGATGTAACTTTGTTTGATATTAGTCGGATAGATTATACATATTTGATGAAAATCCAATATACACACTTTAGCACACCTATTACACACCTAAATGATTTTGTTTTCATATAAGTCATTAAACGTTAAAAAATTTATAAATGTACCAAAGCATATATAATAAAAGCTAAACTAAATGTATAGCATTACTTTCCTTTTTGTTGCAACTGGTTTTGGCAAAGCCACTCAATTTGATGATAATATAAACTCAAAGTAGATAGTTAGGTATGACGGATACGGTACGGGACTGGGTACGGAGAACGACAAAACTTAAAAATACAAGATACGGGTAGGGCAAAAAAATAATATTAAAAAATAAAAATATGTTAAACAAAGTCCCAAATGTACCATGTTTAAATACCTTTGATACCATTATGTATCATGTTTAGGATGGTTATAAACATATTTAAATTTAATTAAATATCATGGGTGCTGTAATTCACAAAATTATAATTGTTAAAAACATTATACTATTTGATCAACGTATCATGATAATCATTAATAATACATAGCATTTATCCAATACTATTTAATAAATCGTGCATCCTAATTTGTACCATTATTAGATATATATTATGGGTTTTGTAATTAATTCATATATATGTATTACTTTCTAACATACCAATAAATAGTGATTATTTTTTTGTCTTTTATTGGTTTTTTCTTTTTTTTCTTTTTTGATATATAGTAACTTTATGGTCTTTTTTTAATTTGTAAAAAAATTAATTTTTTATAATTTTGCCATAAAAATTAAACGGGTTAATTTTTATTAGTTTTATTTTACATTTGTTTTTTTTTTTCTGGATTTGTTGCGTTTGGTTGTTGCTTACTATGGTATTTTATGGGCACATTTGTTCCATCAAGTTTTTATACCCAATAGACTTTCTAATATGTATCGATATAAATTTGATTTCGTCTATTTATTACATTACGTGAGTCACTTGGTGTCATAAATTCGTGTTTTGGTTTTACGCTTTTTCCCGGTTTTGTTCGTTGTTCGGTTGCTACTTAGCATGATTTTACACCTCCAACCCCGCAACGCTGGTTGCACGCTTTTTGACGCTCCCCACCCACAACGCAGAGGACTTTTGACTAGTTAAAAATAATAATATTATAATTTCTTAGCTATCATAACTTTATCAAAAGCTGGTAATACACGAATCCAATTTAACCCGGATTCGTACCCAAGCTCATATGGCATCATGTGAATAAGAAGAAAAGGCGTCCCATATTTAAAAAATATAATTAAAACCATACTTTTCTAACAAGAATTGTCCCTGGTACCCAAAACCAGAACGACGTGTTTTTTATGAAGCGCTGCTTTGCCGTATCCTTATTCCCGGAAATGTCTGGGGGACTTCCCATGGCGTTTCCGGCGCGTTTCCGTCCCCCACGCTAGAGGTGCACAAATAGGATTTTTTTTTGAAAACCGGATTGGATTTTATTTGATCCGGATAAAGTCAAACGATGGTCAAAACCAGATTGTGAAAATCCGGATCGGATTTTATCCGGTTTATAGGTCCATAAAAATCGATCCACACCGGATCGGATTATCAGGAACCGGATTTTATAAAAAATAATTTCGGATTTCAGATTTTTTTAAATAAACATATAAAACAAATAAATATATATTTTAAATTACAAAATCATATGTTATTTGTTTTTGAACTTTTTATTAGTAATACAACATAAATTGGTTAAAAATATATAAAAATTAATAAATGAACAAACTAAACTCACCAAAATTCATCTTTATAGATTTTACAAGTAGTATAACATAGCTTGATAAAAAATATACCTAGTAAATACATATATAACATAAACTCAATAAAATTTATATGAAAAATAAGAAACCGAATTTTTTAAATCCGGAATTTTGGATCCGATGCGAGAAAATCCGGAAAAAATCTGGTGGGATTTAAAATTTTGAAATTCGGATTGGATCCGGTGGATCCTACCGCATTGTATCCGGTTTTATAAAATCCGGTTTCCCATCGGATCGGTTTCAAATTATTTTTTAGATCGGTTTCAGATTCGGATTTTTTGTACACCTCTACCCCACGTTGTCCTCGGGACAGGTACTCAAGGTGATATGACGTCCCCGTCCTTCATAGGTAGATAGCATCTTAAAATCTTTTAGAACTACATTATACAGAGCACATAGCTGAAATTTACTCAACTGTTTTAAATTTTTTTTTGAAGTTTGTGTTTTTTTAATCATTCTTTAGTTTTTTTTTAATCCAAACATAAAATTTAGCCATCCAGTTTAAATATTTTCACAAGTAAAAAAATATTAATATTTATTTAACTTAAAAAATGTTATGAAATGTATAAATTCTAAACCTTTGACCCGTATACATTCTAACAGATAATAACTCTGTTCATTCCAGATATAGTACCCCCAGAATCGGACTTGATTACATTTTTGTTCATACTTTTAGATGATTACTCAGATAAAATGTTGGCTGATGACTTTTAATAGTCATACATTTATTTCTTATAAATATCTTTAAGTTTATTATATTGAAAAAAATATTATTTTAGAATTATAAAATAATATTTGTTTGTTATTGATTCTATTTAGTAGTATACAACTAAAGTAAAAAAACACTCATTTGTTTAAACATAATATTTAAAAGTTAGTAACATATTTATGACATTAGTTATTAATAAAAAAAAGAGAATAATCTTGTTGTGTAGGTTGTGTTATTTATGATATTAGTTATTAATAAAAAAGAGAATAATCTTGCTGTGTAGGTTGATGTTGATTAGATTGGTTTATTATATCAAAACAATTGTCATCTTCAAAATTACGCACATCAATTTCTTATGCTTGGTTCTCTTGTGCAAGAGATAATGACCTTTTGTTTGTTTTTTCTGTTACCCTACGACACATATACAATAAAAAAATATTGTATTGTATGTGTGTACTAATAAAGACATTAAGAAAATACCACATCGCTAAAGTCCTGATATAGCTCTAGGTCTGGATACTTTGTTTCTTTAGTGGTTAACTGCTACATTACATTGTTTATGTACTAACTGCTCCTTTTGATTATCTTCTTCAGCCCCTGTAACTTGATTTCATCTTACATGCATTAAAAACTGGTGATTGATCAATATAGATGTATAGATGAATACTCTAATGCAATGCAACTGGTAAGTAGAGAAAATATACATACAATGGTTAACTTCTTACATGGTTCTTTTCCCGGTCATGAACTACTTTGGCACAATTAGTTTGGGCTCAGATACCTTAACTTTGTAAAGTGGATCCATCTTCCAATTAAAATGAATAAAAAAAGTAATTGTTAGCATATTACAATAAACTAAAATATGTGTTGGTTACATAAAATACCTTGGGATGATGTTGTATTTTTAGGATGATTTTAACCATTTTGTTGCTTGTTGATTTTGTTCTGTCATTTCTTTATTTGTGAAATGCTCTTTTTTTTCCTGATCCCTTGAATCTCTACTACTTTATGTAATACCAATCACTTAATCCCATTTCCAAGTTGGAGGTGCATGCTTTCTTTTGGCTTGCTTTTCAATTATCTGAAACTACAAGTGTAAAAATACATCAGTATTATAGAAATTATATAATATATATAGGTATGTAACAATCATAATTTATTTTGCATTTATCACTTTGTTTAAATAAACATCTACCAATTTGCAAACCTCCCTCTGCATCTTAGATATGTATCGGTATGGGCTGAAATACTGGCCATGTGAAATTATCTCTACACTTCCACGGTCAGTCTAAAAAGAAAATTCATAGAATTTTAGAGAACAAATTAAATATTTAAACAATGTTTATATTGTTATCTTAGGTGTGAAAAAAGATACCTTAGGAGAATCTTTCATTGGACTGCATTGTTGTTTCTTTTTCGATGTCTTTGCATTGGTACCCAAATGCAAAAAATACAATTATTACCATATATTAGAATACTAAATATTTGGTTTATTTCATATAAATAGAAAATTATGAATATTTAGACTACTACATAGGTATGCAATAAAAAATACCTCAGGAGAATCTTTGTTTAGGCTGCAGATTTGATTCTTTTTGGGTGTTCATTGCATTGGTAAATAACTGCAATAATATAGATTGTTAACATATATTACAATACTGAATGGTTTCGTACTTACTTTCATTGCATAGTTGGCTGCTTCAAATAGGTGGAAGAAGTCATCCGAATATCCATTGCTGCAAATATGTTGTACGAATTTATTGAATGCAAAAAGAAGACAGAACTTTGTGCTACATCAACTTGTCTTATATAGCAATTAGACTTAACAGTTATGAGTTATGTGTCCACTACCCCACTAACTTGCTGAGAATAAGGAAGACTATATCAACCTCTATTTTAACTATAAATTGTCAGTTTCTAATTTGCACGGACCCACTTTCTAAATCTGCATTTTCATTGGACTATCTTAATAAACTGCAGCTAACCGAAAGATCATGGGAGAGAGAGTATCCAACCGACACTAACTTCTGCTTCTAGAAGGAAATTAGTGACTTTCAACGGCTAAGATTAAAATTTGATGACTTTAAACGGTTGTAATTAACCCAAAAGTTGGTTACAAAGAACGGTAGCAATATAATATATAATACGTACATAAAAAAGTAAAAATTTATGTTTTTTAAGTTAAAATGGTACCGCGCGTTGCGTTGGAACCGAAACGTAAAGTAAGCTGAATTTATAAAGTCTAATGAAAACATATTATATTTGATCCGACTTTTTTAAAACAAAATTTATGCCAAAACGTAGATCACCTAAAACCGTAAAAAAGCAAAAAAAAATATATTATATCTGAGCCTACCCATTTTCAAAGAAACGTAACCAACTTGAATTTATACCGACACGTACATAAATATAAACACATTTTTATGATTATAAAGTTTTTAGAAAGTTAAAGGGTTGTTACTGCCAATACTAAATATTGAAGGGTAAAGACTAAAACGAACAAAAACTTACTAAATGACCAAAAAAAGTTATTAAACTTGAATTTTGTAACATTCGTAAAAAAAATGAATCCTAAAACCCGACCCGTTTTTGTAACTCGATCCGTTTTCATATTCCACGTAATTTTGTTTAATGTTTAAGCAATAAAATGTCTTGGATTCTATGTTTTGATCATACATGTTATCATATCTGGTTATTTATAGTCTTATACATGTTTTATAAACCTTGTAAATTAATTTTCATGTATTTTGAAGCAACCTTCCATATCTCTAAGGTCTAAAACTAAGGTTTTCCTTAAGTTAATCAAAAACTTTGGAGACTTCGTGAACATACCTAGCACATCATATCCTAACCTTCTTATCATCCAAACTTCATTATGTATATGCCTTAAGATAAGACATTGTATTTTGGAGGGTTTAGATGTAAATGATAGCAAAGAAGCTCTAATGTCGTATTCTTAGTTTTGTCATAAGATGACTTTCGGGTGACTTTCTTTCTCCATCATTGAGCTATCATTCTGGTCCATTCAAAGCTCCAAGATATACTTGATATACTAATGATCAAGTAGGTTCAAATTGTGCATAAAACTGAGTTCCAGCGTAACGGAATCACAAACACAAGTTTTAGAACATAACCCTCGACCCGCATCAAGACCCAAGGTTTAAGCCCAATTCTCGACATCATGGATGTTGGATTACTCTCTTCCATATGATAGTACTCTGAAAATAATGGACGTAGGCGAAAACCGTGCGCGAAACGAGTTATAACGAAGCGGGAATCGCGAAAACAAGTTTGGTGTTTGTTGCTAATTTGAAAGACGCGAAAATCTTGTTTTAAGGTCATCCCACATCGCCCCAATCACCAATTTGTGCTCCATTTCATACCTATAAATACCCTTACTTGGTTCTTTATAGCAACTCATAGTTTGAGTATAAACAAGTGGAATAACCAAATTTGGTGGCTCCACAAGCACAATACCTCTTTGGGTGTGGTGCGTAGTAGTTTTTATTTCCACTTTCGACGAGAGGTGCCGCCCTTCAAGCTCTTCTCTTTTTGTAAAGTTTTTCTTCGAGGTAAATTTTCCTTTCTTTGTTCTTTTATTTTTTTTATTTTTATTTTTGTTTTAATATTCATTTATTTATTGCTTTCTTAGTTTAATTAGTTTAGTTTAGGTTCTTAGTTAAGGAGCATTAGGCTCGTTAAGGTAGCCTAGTTTAGGCTCGCCTTTAGGCTTGTCGTAGCCTTGTAGAGGTTCGTTAGGCTCAACGAGTCTAACATATCATGTTCGTTCATTTAGCTATGCCTAGCATAACGTTTACTTTTTTTTGTTGCATTCGTTTGTCTAGCTTAAATCACGCTTATCAATTGGATTTTCTCCTTATTCTCGTGCGGTTTTTCACTAAGGATTAAAAACGCAAACACTGTGAGTGAATTCTTACAACTTCCCCTTTTTATTCATGTTTTGGGGTGTATATGTGTTGTTTACATATTTCGTTTATTCAAACAATTGTGCTATTACCATTATATGATCTAACGTGTGATGTAAATGTTGTTTGTTGTATTGCTGTTTACATTTTTGTCAGTTGCGTGCAATTCATTCACTAGCCCATCAGTTCCTCGTTGGAGACGAGTTGAGCATCAGGTGCCTCATTAGATCGGCTCCGTTTGATTGAGCCTTGATCTCATTGTTCATCATTTGTCATGTTTGTGTGTGTGATTGAATTGATTTGAATGTAATATTGGTTCATGATTGGTTAGATGCGGTTACTCATATTTGGTTCATGCACATTTTTATTTAAATAACCAATATAATTAATTCTTTCCAATATTTAAATAAGATTCACTCGCTAACTTTTGTTGACCCAAAAACCATTTTACACATGATAAGGTGAACAGTTGAAGCAAGGAACTCCTAGGAATTTGCCTTAGAAGAAAAATAAAGAGTTCATGAATGTTGTGTTTATAACACCTAATGACAGATTTATAACACCTAATGGCATACCTCCCAACATCGTCCGTGGATAGGGGAGATTCCTGGTTCATAAGTAATGCCCTACCTCTAAAAATCACCAACGCGTTTTGGGCTTAATGCTAGTGGATGAGAAGAGAACTCCACAGTTAAGCGTGCTCAAGTGGGAGTAGTACTAGGATGGGTGACCTCCTGGGAAGTCTCAACAGGGCAACCAAAAACAAAATCGTGAGTTCCTGGATGGGCCACCCATCGGGGGCAAAGCGGACAATATTGGTGATAACGAGGGCCAGGGGTGTTACAAATTTATACCGACACGTGCATAAATATAAACACGTAAAAAAGATTAGAGTTAATTATTGTTTACGTCCCTGTGGTTTGTCAAAAATCACTATTTCAGTCCATTAGTTTAAAAATTGCGATTTCAGTCCCTGTGGTTTCACTTTCGTAACCATAGTCCCTGTACTTACATAGTAAATGGATTGAAGTGGTTAGAAAGTGAAACCACAGGGACTGAAATTACAATTTTTAAACTAATGGACTAAAATAGTGATTTTTGACAAACCACAGGGACGAAAACAGTAATTAACTCAAAAGATTAATAGTTTTTAAAAAACCGAAGCTTTGTAGGTGTGAATACTAAATCTTGAAGGACGAAAGCTAAAAAAATTTAAAAAGCCAAAGGGTTGTTAATGTGAACACTAAATGTTGAATGGTAAAAACTGAACTAAATAAAACTTATTTTAAAAAAAATAAATAACCAATACAGGCTGCCATGTAGGAGCCTGTCACTGTTGATCAATCTTCAAATTGTAAGCCTTATGGAAATGGAATGGAATTACTTGTTTATTGTACATAGAATAGAATAGTCTAGCCCAAGTTAGTTAGCTCATTAGATAGACCAAATTGTAAGCCTTATAGAATTACTTGTTTATTTGTACATAGAATAGTCTAGCCCAAGTTAGTTAGCTCATTAGATAGACGGGTCCTACTTAGCATGGCCAGGGCACTCCACGGGTGGCATGCCCGAGTTCGAAGTCGTGCCATAACACCAGTCGCCACCCTTGCAGGTATGGCTGGCGGGTTCCTGTAGCCAGCACAGGAAGTCGCATGAGATATATGTATTCGATGTTTTGACCGATGATTTTTTACTGTTGCCCACCATTTGAGCGTTGATTTATAAAAAAAATAATAATTTGAAATTCAAATAATCAATAACTTTCTCTATTTAACCAACCCGTTCTATTATTTTAATCTACCCCATCCACATAAACTCTCCCATTTTATATTTCCATCTACAAAAAAAAAACTCTCTCAATTTTATATTTACATCTACAAAAACTCCTTTCAAAAAGTCGACCGATTTGTGGATCGAGGGGAAGACATCGTGTTGGTGATGTTGTCTTAGATCACAACCCATCACGAACGCTCGTCCACTAGTAGACGGTTTCGTTTTTGAACCGGGTGTTCCAACAATTTTGTATTCATGTTGGTGAGATCACTCGAAATGTGGATCAACTAAACTCACGTTTTTTGTTTATGCATTTCAAATGTTCAAGATTCTATGGAAGGTTCATGAATATGGAAAATCCCGAAAACGAGCTCTCAAAATCGGAAGTTACTCAAGTGGCCCTTGTGGACAGCAATCACGCATTGTGGACAAAAAACCATTATATTATATAACTATAAATAAGCAACATATTTGTGCTTATGGTTGTTGTACCTATGGGTTTGAGAGTTCTTCCAAAAAAAAATAGATTTTCCTTTATATTTTAACCTTTGGCAATTTAAGTCTAAAGTTTTAGTTGTTGGTAATTTAACTCCATTGATTTTTCACTTTTAATTCAAAGGTTTTCATTATTTATTTTTTACTTTTAACACAAAACTTTTCATCTTTCGTAATTTAACTCCAACACTTTTTTACGTTCAACTTTGTTCCCTTATACTTTTCATCTTTCGCAAGTTTTCGTTTAATGTTTCGTTCTAAATCTTCCGAGTTAACACGGGCAACGTATGTGTGGGGTTCAACGTTTTTCATCTATTTTTTCCTGTTTGACAGGCTTGTCGCAACGCGTCTATTTTTCCCCGTTTGACATGTCTGCCAACACCGGGTCAGAGATCGGCTTAGGTATTATTTTCTATATTTTACACACAAGCTCGCGATCATTTAAGACACATTTGCCTTTCATCTAATATGATATATAATTAACGAATCCCCTGCACATTACGGCATGTGATAATTCTAGTTATTGTAAATTAGTATGTTTTAAATTGTAGTACTTTTAAATTGACGCATTCAGTGATGGATTTATTAAAGTAATATTAGTTTTAGTGATGGATTAATCAAACTAAATCTCTTGTGCGCTAGGGATACACTCTTCGCGTTAGTATACTACCTTGTGTGCCCTAGAAAACCATTGCTACGAATAGTCATGTGATTCGAAAGTGTGAGTTCTTGATAAAGTGAAAAGTAAATTATGTAAAGTTAATATTATTGTAATGAATTTCAGGTTTGTCATGAAGTTTTGGATGTTTTAGAAGAGGATTTCTTAAAAATTTTTTGAGAAGTTTTACGAGACTACGGTGATTTCTAAGGGTGTAGTTTCTGATCTTTATTACGCAATTCCAAGACTAAGGTCCTGTTGGACTAAAGGATTATAGACCTATTACACTGATCGGTATTATAAGCAAAGTTATGTCTAAGGTGATGGCAAATAGAATTAAAAAAGTTATGGACATGTTATTTCGGAATCTCAATCGGCTTTTTAAAAGGACGGTATATATTGGATGGCCTTTAATTGTTAATGAGTTGTTAGCGTGGTTGAAAAAGAAACATAAGGATGCGTTTTTGCTGAAAATTGACTTTGAAAAAGCTTATGATAATGTCAATTGGGAATTCTTGGTGTCCATTCTCCATCAAATGGGTTTCCCGGAAAGGTGGATAGTACGGATTAAAGGGATTTTAGCTTTGGCTAGATCAGCGGTATTAGTGAATGGGTTGCCTACGTTTGAGTTTAATTTTGAAAAGGGCCTTCGACAAGGGGACCCGTTGTCTCCTTTTTTGTTTTTTATTGTTATGGAAGCTTTGTCGATGGTGGCTTTAGGAGAGGTAGAAGGGGTTCAAGTGGGAAAAAATGATTTGGTTGTTTCGCATTGTTCATGCAGACGATGCCTTGATTATAGGTAAATGGCGAACATAAAATGTGGAGAATACGGCTCGGGTTTTGAGGTGTTTTTACTTGTGTTCAGGGCTTAAGATAAACATTCACAAGTCTAGTTTGATAGGGGTTGGGGTGGGTGAGGCGGAGGTGGTTTCTTTGACAAAAGTTTTGGGGTGTAGGATGGGAATGGTGCCTTTCGACTATCTGGGCATCAAGGTTGGTGCAAATATGAATAGAGAAAATAATTGGAAAGGGGTGACAGATGTTTTTGAGGCGAGACTAAGTTCTTGGAAAGGCAATTTATTATCAATTGGTGGGATGATTACTCTCATAAAGTCGGTATTAGAAAGCCTTCCGGTTTATTACTTTTCCTTATATAAGGCGCCGAAGGTAGTGGTTGATAAGTTGGAAAAGATTATGAAAAGATTGGGCCGGGACTTCTGAAGTGAACAAAATAAGTTGGGTGTCTTGGGATTGGGTGACCCTTTCGGTTGAAGATGGTAGCCTTGGTATACATAACTCATGGTGGTTAATGATGCCCTTTTGTTAAAATGGGGGTGGAGATATAGAGTGGAAACGGGTTGCCTATGGAGACGTCTCATTGATGTATGTCATCATAACAAGGTTGTTTGGTCATCAATTCCGTGCAACAAATACATTCCAAGCCCGTGGAAGATCATTGTTAAGTTAAGTGAGGCGAAGAGGATGAATGGGAATAATTTTAACTCTTTTATATCAGCTTGTGCAGGGAATGGCAGGTCTATTCAGTTTTGGAGCGATTATTGGATCGGGCAGGAAACTTTCCAAGACAAGTGGCCAGCTCTATTCAGGTTAGAGACATGTAAATGGTGCAATATTTCAGATAGAATAAGATAGATGGGGGATGGCTGGGGCATTTGTTGGGATTGGTCTAAGAGTCCGGGTATGTCAAAAGAGTTACAGCAGCTGCATGAGATCAATTCTCCGCTGTTAAATGTTCGTTTGGAAGACCGTAGAGACAAGTGGAGGTGGGAAAATGTTGCTGCAGGTTTCTCGGTTGGGGCTGTTAAAAAGCTGCTCATGGTTTCAACAACAGTGGACAATTTTAAGTTTTTTTGGGTCAATTGGGTGCCTCTCAAAGTAACATCTTGGCGTGGAGATCGGAGTTTAGTCGGATTCCGACGAGAGTGGATAAGAGAATGGTGAAAATAGGTGCTTCGGATTGCCTGTTTTGTGAGGAAGCTGCTGAATCAGTGTCGCATCTATTCACAACATGTCCGATGGCTATTCAGGTGTGGCAAGCGGTTGGTAGTTGGTGTAGTATTCCTCCTATTTATATTTTTGATGTTCGGGACTGTTTGGAGTTGTTCAAAACTATAAGTGGCGACAAGACCCGAAAGTAGATATTTCAAGGTATTATTATAGTGACTTTATGGTGCATATGGACGAGTAGGAATGACAAGCTATTTAATCGGAAGAGTGTGAAGGCTAGGGATATTGTGGCAAATGTTAAGTCGAAGTCATTTTTTTGGTTAAAACATAGGTCGAGGTTTAAATCTATTATATGGATTGAGTTGTGTAAAAACCCTATGTATATGTTGTAGTGGCTTGGCTCAGGTCCTCATTTTGAGGTCCGTTTGTGAGCGTTTTTTAATGAAGTTGAATGTTCAAAAAAAAATAAGGATAGTGATCTAGTGGCATGGTGTTTAGTCCTTACAAATTTGGTGTGAGTTCAATTCTTAGACGTTATTTAAATGTAAAATATTTTTGTATAGCTATTTTTTTAACTGTGGGTGAAACTATATATCATGAATTAGACGGTATTTAAAGGTAAATGTTTTTGTATAGCTATTTTTTTTAACTGTGGGTGAAACTATATATCATGAAGAATGAAGAGCATATTAGCATAAGGTAAATTTCATGCAGCTCCTTTGCCCAAATCCATGATGTTCATTAATATTGTGAAAGCTGCTCCATCCAAGCCATTTAAATGACATTTCTGCTACAAAATCTGAAAATTAAAAGGTGTTTTAAGAGTTCAAGGCCAACAACAAGAAGAATGTAATTTATATTTTAATAATATAAATAAATTGTATAGGTGAATACGTTAATAATTAATAACAGTTAATGTTATCTGCCAATGTAAGGCTAGCTCACTTAATAAAGACTTTTATCTCTTATGAGAAGTCTTAGGTTCATTCTTAAGCAAAAGTAGACTAGGATTAAATTTGGTGTAAATTAGGAGCGAATAACCATTGCCGTTCAAAAATAAAGCTAATATTATCTTCCAAAAAAGGTAAAGCTAATCCATAATTAAATTGGATTTCATTTGAGTCATGCTTCTCCGATGTCTAGCTCGCTTCTAGCTGCTTGGGCTTTTGATTTTGGATTTTAGGATGAAGTTTTAAGACTGATTATTCTTTGGAAGGATGTACACCATCGTAGTAAAGGACTTAAGGTTATGCCATCAGCCCATGTAATAAAATAATGATAAACGATTGTTTGTTTGTTTTATTTTTATTTTTAATAAACTACCTACATACACGTGCATCCTCTCGCACACCTCAAGTATCGAGGACATGACTGGTTGAATTTACTATAGGCTCAAAGACTGATGATCTGCCACTAAAAGATTAGAAGTTAAGTTGATAATTATTTGTGTAATTCTCGGCCATCCTCTAAAACTAGCTAGGTCTTTGAGAATACTAAATAAGGGACCATGGGGGTTAATTGGGGTAGAGAGTATTATTATTTTTATTTTAAATATCATAATCAATCTATATAGTTATAAAAGTTAGTGTTAGATCCCGAAAGTGTTAAAAAAACTAGAAATATTTACTTTTCAAAATTAAAGCCTAATATATTGTAGTTATTTTTACCAAACCACAATGGTATCATTTATGTATATGACTAGTTGGATTCTCTGCGCTGTGTAGCGGGCTTCTGATCGATATCGGTTTGGTTCATTACAATATTGGTACGATTCTGACATTCAGTATAGCAACCGAAAGAGATATGCCTAAGAGAATATCGACACGTGTTTTACATCTATCGAAAACAAAAAAACGAACTAAAGTACTGATACTAATGTTGTTCGGCTGTATTAGTACTTATGGTATCGGTTGCGATACATCGAGAAAACCATAAGAAAAAAATTATACCAGGACCTAAGTTGTTTGGATGGTATCAATTGGCTTGGTCACAGTAAATATAGAAAACCAATGGCAGTTGACTCGTTAGAATTAAAGTTTTATGGAATCATAGATAAATAATAAATACGTCGCAAGTACGTATTAATTTTTTTATAAAATGTTATATTATATTATTAAAAGAGTAAATTACACGGTTTGTCCTTTCACTTTACAACAACTTGCATTGTGTGTCATTTATATTTAGAAATTACACTGAGTGTCCTTTAATTGAAACTTTTGCACACCGCATGTCATTTATATTAACCTCCATCTATTTTCATGGTTATGGCCAATCATGTGCCCTCACACGAGAGGCAAAACTGTTATTTTATCATTTTTATTTAATTTACGTGTATTGTGCTTAAAAAACATCTCATGTTTATATATATAGGAAGAGGATAATGAGAAAATACGTAATTGAGAAAACTAAAAAACACACCAAATTTTATTTTTTACAAATGTGCATTATATGTATATGTTGCACATGCAATTTAGTTATTTTTTAGGGTGTGGGGTGGGTTAGGGGGTTTAGGTTTTTTCGTAGTAATGCATATGTGTAGCATTTATTTGTTTTTAATTTTTTTATATAACAAAAATAGCAAAATTTAATAAAAAATTGTAAAAAATTGTATGTTTTTAGGCTATTTTAGGTAGTTTTTTAGTTTTCTCATTTAAATAAAGGACGTTCGGTATAATTTATAAAGATAAAGTACACACGATGCAAGATAGTGTAAAGTTAAAGGACAAACCGTGTAATTTACTCTTACTAAAATTACAAAAAGAGTAAACGACGTCACTTTATAAGTGAAATTTATATCTCTATGTAAATAAGAATAAGTACGTCACGACGACGCACTTAGAGTTTTATAAAACAACCTCTCTAAAAGGTTAAAAGAAAAATATAGCTAATATGCTTAAAAGTAGTAGTAATTATAATAAAAGGTATTAAAAATGAAATAATAAAAATCCAGCTGCCTAATTATTTTTGATCTTCTTGTGCTATTTTTGATCTTCTTGTGCTGAGCGTAATTGGAGTACTTATGCATTTATTCACTCGCTTAGGAGGAACAAATTGACTGCAAGTCGTGCTCAAGACTTGGTTTACATCTACAATAATCTCCGACTTTTGTCAAAGAATCCGAATGATGATGTAAAGATATGGGATGTTGTAACACCTCCTGTTCTACGTCCAATATTTTTTCCACGCGTGTCAAGGTAATTCAGGAATGATGTATGTCAAAACCGGAGGGATCAATATAATTAAAAACATTATGTTACCCTCAAAAGGTGATGGAATAAAGTTCAGGGGTCAAACGTGTGAAAAAGCAAAGTTTTGGGTTCTGGAGGTGCCTTACGGACCGTAAGGCAGGAGCCATACGGTCCGTAAGCCCCTGCCAGTGAGAAGAAACATGGCAAAGCCATGTTCTGCCACTTCTTCTCGAAATTTTTACGATTCTTGCATGCCTTACACGTCCTAAGACACATGTATTCGGCATATAACACCTGGTAACCCTCTGATTCAATCCCTTGGCCATTATATTGATGAATCCTTAGGATTTTTATCACTCTTCCATCATCATCTTGCACCAAGTTCATGCTAAGGAGCTTCTGATCAGTTCTTGGCACTCCAAATCATTCATAGCATTCACTTGGACATATTGTAAGTTTACAATCCCTACTAAGTTGATTCTTAATAGCTTTTTGCTTTAAACAAAGTCTTGTCATAAAGACGACTTGACTTTGATCTAGATCCGTGTACACCACGCCATTATGCATAACGAAAGATCCTACGTGCTCATAATGATGGAGGTGATAATCCCTCAAGAGGGCATCTTCAGATTATCACGGATTCATGGTCGATTGACAAGTCAACCGAAAAGTCAAATAAAGTCAAACTGAGTAAATTTTATAAAAATCATAACTAACAATCTAGATGTTATAAAATATGTTTTGAAGCGTTAATAACCTTAAAATAAGTATTAGAACTTGTGACAACAGATTCGGCTTGTCAAATTTTGGTCTAGGCTCGGTTTGTAACCGAAAGACTCAAACAGTTGACTTTCAGTTCTGACCCATTCTGAGACATCCTTGCTACTGAGTTTTGGTAATTTTATGATCATGTTTATGTTTAGAAAATTTTCCTAAAGTTTCGTGACTCAATTCCTAAGAAATCCGAGTTATGCTATAAGTTCCGTAAAAATCCTTAAAACTTTGCAAATAGGTCCTTTTCGCGCAAAATGAGATCTTTAGCACATATGAGCATATGGATGGTATACTTACTGGTATGTTATGATAAGTAGGACCATTTGGGATGTTTGTTCAGTTTATGACTTAAATGCATGCTTAAGAATCGCTAATCGCCACTAAATGACTAAACTACCCCTTTCATGGAAAAATAGAAAAAATCAAAATTTTTATGATCAAAACTTTAACTTACTGATGTTATAAGTTAAATGACACATTTTTAGCCATTCAAAACAGGTCCTAACTTCAGTTTATATTAAATATCGATTTAACGCCATTTTAGCGACTTTTACGCCTTTCAGAGCATAAGTATGGTTTAATACCATAACCATGAGCCGACACTTGTTACCTACTGATTTATAAACTTATTTTTAATATAACAATAGTAAGTACAAGTCCCGAGCTCAGAATCCCAAATTCGGCTTTAAAGCTATGTGTGAAATTACTAAAATGCCCATGCGGGACGTAGTATGTTTCAAAATCATCAAACACACATATACTTGATATCCTACTGTTATAACATGATAAAATATATGTTTTTACAGAAAATTTAAGGTCATAACATCGGATTCACTTTAAACATCTTTTATAAGCCTAAAAATGACCAAAATGCCGTTGTAAGGCATAAATCGGTTTTAGCACATATGAGCATATGGATGGTATACTTGCTTGTATGTTATGATAAGTAGGACCATTTGGGATGTTTGTTCAGTTTATTACTTGAATGCATGCTTAAGAATCGCTAATCGCCACTAAATGACTAACCTACCCCTTTCATGGAAAAATAGAAAAAATCAAACTTTTTATAATCAAAACTTTAACTTACTGATGTTATAAGTTAAATGACACATTTTGAGCCATTCAAAACAGGTCTTAACTTCAGTTTATATTAAATATCGATTTAACGGCATTTTAGCGACTTTTACGCCTTTCAGCGCATAAGTATGGTTTAAAACCATAACCATGAGCCGACACTTGTTACCTACTGATTTATAAACTTATTTTTAATATAACAACAGTAAGTACAAGTCCCGAGCTCAGAATCCCAAATTCGGCTTCAAAGCTATGTGTGAAATTACTAAAATGCCCATGCGGGACATAGTATGTTTCAAAATCATCAAACACACATATACTTGATATCCTACTGTTATAACATGATAAAATATATGTTTTTACAGAAAATTTAAGGTCATAACATCGGATTCACTTTAAACATCTTTTATAAGCCTAAAAATGACCAAAATGACCTTGTAAGGCATAAATCGGTTTTAAATACAACTCAGGCCTATCCTTGCAAACGCTACTGATTTTTATAACATATTGTAAACATATCTCATTATGGAACTTATATACGACTCTTACAGTTACCCGGTTTCGCTTATACGCGTACGGTTAAGCTTACTTATCTAGTTTACGTATTTAAACCAAAACGGGTTTAACCTTGTCCATTCCTTATCAAAATTCAGAATGTTATTGGTCTTCCCATATTATACAAGTCTATGTACTTGTCGGGCCCAATTAACATTCTATTCCGGTCACCGCTTAATCTAGCGTATCATACCGTATCACAAATTAGCGTAAGACTAACTGGTCCAAGTCTAGGACTTAACAAAGGACCCGTTACCAATTGTAAAAGTTAAATGGGACACCCATAGAGGTCCCGAATACACTTGGGAAGTAGAGTCTGTTATAGAACAGAAGTACCCGCAATTGTTTGATGAAAATCTAAGGTCGAGATTTATTTTAAGGGGGTAAGGATGTAACACCTCGTGTTTTACGTCCAATATTTTTCCGACGCGTGTCAAGGTAATTCAGGAATGATGTATGTCAAAACCAGAGGGACCAATATTATTAAAAACATTATGTTATCCTAAAAAGGTGATGGAATAATGTCCAGGGGTCAAACGTGTGAAAAAGCAAAGTTTTGGGTTCTGGGGGTGCCTTACGGACCGCAAGGCAGGAGCCATACGGTCCGTAAGCCCCTGCCAGCGAGCAGAAACATGGCAGAGCCATGTTCTGCCACCTATTCTCGAAATTTTCTCGATTCTTGCATGCCTTACACGTCCTAAGACACATGTATTCGGCATATAACACCTGGAACCCTCTGATTCAATCTCTTGGCCATTATATTGATGAATCCTTAGGATTTTCATCACTCTTTCATCACCATCTTGCAAGTTCATGCTAAGGAGCTTCTGATCAGTTTTTGGCACTCCAAATCATTCTTAGCATTCACTTGGACATATTGTAAGTTTACAATCCCTGCTAAGTTGATTCTTAATAGCTTTTTGCTTTAAACAAAGTCTTGTTGTAAAAACGACTTGACTTTAATCTAGATCCGTGTACACCATGCCATTATGCATAACGAAAGATCCTACGTGCTCATAATGATGGAGGTGATAATCCCTCAAGAGGGCATCTTCAGATTATCACAGATTCATGGCCGATTGACGAGTCAACCGAAAAGTCAAATAAAGTCAAACTGAGCAAATTTTATAAAAATCATAACTAACAATCTAGATGTTATAAAATATGTTTTGAAGCATTAATAACCTTAAAATAAGTATTAGAACTTGTGACAACAGATTCGGCTTGTCAAATTTTGGTCTAGGCTCGGTTTGTAACCGAAAGTCTCAAACAATTGACTATCTGTTGACTTTCAGTTCTGACCCATTTTGAGACATCCTTGCTACTGCGTTTTGGTAATTTTATGATCATGTTTATGTTTAGAATGTTGTCCTAAAGTTTCGTGACTCAATTCCTAAGAAATCCGAGTTATTTTATAAGTTCCGTAAAAATCCTTAAAACTTTGCAAATAGGTCCTTTTCGCACAAAATGAGATCTTTAGCACATATGAGCATATGGATGGTATACTTGCTGGTATGTTATGATAAGTAGGACCATTTGGGATGTTTGTTCAGTTTATTACTTGAATGCATGCTTAAGAATCGCTAATCGCCACTAAATGACTAACCTACCCCTTTCATGGAAAAATAGAAAAAATCAAACTTTTTATAATCAAAACTTTAACTTACTGATGTTATAAGTTAAATGACACATTTTGAGCCATTCAAAACAGGTCTTAACTTCAGTTTATATTAAATATCGATTTAACGGCATTTTAGCGACTTTTACGCCTTTCAGCGCATAAGTATGGTTTAAAACCATAACCATGAGCCGACACTTGTTACCTACTGATTTATAATCTTATTTTTAATATAACAACAGTAAGTACAAGTCCCGAGCTCAGAATCCCAAATTCGGCTTCAAAGCTATGTGTGAAATTACTAAAATGCCCATGCGGGACATAGTATGTTTCAAAATCATCAAACACACATATACTTGATATCCTACTGTTATAACATGATAATATATATGTTTTTACAGAAAATTTAAGGTCATAACATCGGATTCACTTTAAACATCTTTTATAAGCCTAAAAATGACCAAAATGCCCTTGTAACGCATAAATCGGTTTTAAATACAACTCGGGCCTATCCTTGCAAACGCTACTGATTTTTATAACATATTGTAAACATATCTCATTATGGAACTTATATACGACTCTTACAGTTACCCGGTTTCGCTTATACGCGTACGGTTAAGCTTACTTATCTAGTTTACGTATTTAAACCAAAACGGGTTTAACCTTGTCCATTCCTTATCAAAATTCAGAATGTTATTGGTCTTCCCATATTATACAAGTCTATGTACTTGTCGGGCCCAATTAACATTCTATTCCGGTCACCGCTTAATCTAGCGTATCATACCGTATCACAAATTAGCGTAAGACTAACCGGTCCAAGTCTAGGACTTAACAAAGGACCCGTTAGCATTCTAATATTGGTTGTTAATTACCACCACTCCTGACTGAACACCTTTCGGTAGATTGCTCCTGTACTTGCTTTGGAATACGGCTGAATTTGGATTACTTGCGAACTTCAATTCAGGTAAATACTCTTAACTTATTTTCCCTATACGATCTTGGGGTACGGTAGATTACTACCGCTTGGTCGGGTATGGAAAATGTTTTATCCAGTTGTGATAATTAACTGAAATCTTACATAACGCGGTTTTGATCTGTTTTGACTGAAACTAAAACATTAGGGGTGGGCTTGACCGTGTCTGGGATATCCTTGGCTCACTAAATTGGTAGTGGCCACGACAATATAGCATGGCATGTAGGCATACACTGGGTAATTGCTATCTGCTTTCTTTGTGAAAGTTCAGAGTGGTGTGTTAGTCGATCATGTCTCGGTTTCTGTACCGGGCCTCATATGTAAAAGCCAGCATGTAAATCTGTATACAAGGTCGTTGTACTATCCCAAGTTAATTAAGAAAAATGTGCTATGTGCGCCTAAAACCATTTCGAAAAGGTTTTCAAAATGAGTCGGTTGAGTGTATTTACCGGTGTAAACTGACGTATTTTCAAAAGCTTAAGTTACAGGTTACAAGTACGGAATAGGCCGGGAGCTGCGGGATGAATAACCAAGGAGTTGCGACCTTAGGGAATTGCCTGTAGTGTCTGTTATCCTTTTGTATGTATTTCGATCCGCCTGTGGATCTAGTTACAACCATATCTTTATATATTTATTTTGGACACTAGATATTACCAAGTGTAATAGTTTAATTATTCCAAGCCTTCCGCTGTGTTATGCTTATTTGGTTATCATGATATCAACTGTACGTCACGAGACTCCCCACCGAGCCCACCGGTAGACACGTGGATGTCGGGGTGTGACAGGTTGGTATCAGAACCAACGTTTGAGGGAATTCGACACTTTCCATTAGTGTTTGATCTCAAATGATATAAGAAAACACATTCCTTAGACACTCGAGTCTTGGCTTTGACCTAGGATTTATTCGTTTTCCTATTTGTTATTTTGCTTGCTTTGGTTTTTAATTTGCTTTGTGACAGGAATTCTCAAAGATGCCTCCAAAGTTTTCTAGTGGAGCGAAAGGAAAATGGCTCATGAGAGGCGGAGCTGCGGGTCAAGGGCCTTCGAACCCACATAACTACAACCCTTACGAGGGTTCAGGAGATTCCTCATCACCATGGGAACCGTACCCTCATCGTCACTCTATATCCCACGAGTATTCCCCACCACCAGATTCACTACCACCACAACCTAGCCAATCTCACCACTCACACTCCCATTCTTTCCATGGGAATTATAACCTCGATATTCAATTCCACTCACCTTCTGTAACCCCACCTGAAGATTCCCTAGAGCCCATGGAAGAAGACTCCGACCCAGAAATGCCGGCAACGGGATCAATGGGTCATCCCATTTACTTATCTAGCCGATCCAACTCGTACGCTGGAACGCCCCAGCACTATCCTGATGAATTTCAGGAAAAATTTTCACAATACATTTTCTACGACACCCCATCCTACCATAACACCCCATCTTATCATAATACGCCATCTCACCACTCTCCATCCCACCATACACCGTTACACCACACCCCTCCACCTGAAAACCAACAGGTGGAACAACCACAACTACCACCTCGTCCACCTAGGAAGAGGAACGCACGCATGTCCGTACGAATGGGGCCCAGAGTTGGGTCACTATCTCCCCAGCCTTCATCCTACCCCACTATCGCAGAAGATCCACAAATGGGTGGAGCTTCTTATACCTCGCCTTTCAACAAGCAACCGCCTTCTACTGTTGAGCCTGAGCCTCAACCACCCCTACCATTTGGCGAACCTTTTCAACCACCTCCGCCACCGGGTTTTGATAACCCCATACCTACCTACCAGCAATTGCCAGAATACAACCCCTTTGATCCATCTACCTGGCCAGAGCATAGCCATAGCCATCACATATCTCATCCTGACCCTTACCTTGAAACGGCTATGAATGCACATTACCCCTATCCCTACCAACCAGCGGATATCCCTATTATGAGTACTCCGATTGCACCGCCTCAACCCCAAACTCAACCGCAACCACAGCAGCCGTCACCAACTATGAACGTTCTAAACGAAGCATTAGAACGGGTAAAAGAGCTACAAGAGAAATCAGCCAAGGATGCTAAGAAGAACCAAAAACTATTAAAAAGGCTGGTAAAAAAGTTAACAGGGAAGAAGGATTAAGCTCCCTATTATTCCTATGTATTACGTTTAATTTAAATCAAGTCCTTGCATGGACAAGTATTTAATTTTAAAACCCATGCGAGGGTATGTTTCTTATTTTAGTCCCTGCAAGGACAATTTATCTTATTTTCTTGTAAAAGACCCGCTTAGGGCAATTGTAATTTGAATGTCAATATTAATGGAATTTCTTTTGGATTAGTGTTATATGTACTATTACTATATCAGTTGTTCAAGCCAACGTCTCGATATTGATTCGAAATTTGTGATCTGCGAAACATTTCCAAGAAATCTCCTTGATGGTTTGCACCTGCCAAGTGATTAGGTTACATATATTGGCAAAACGGTAGTTGATTATATGGTGTTCTACCCTGATAGTTAAGGTTGAGAAATCCTATAAAGAATCCCTTCTATCCAGAAGTGGTGAACTACGTTCTAAACTTCACTAGTCCGCCTGATCTGGGCTAGCTACTCAAACCATTTCAAGGAATTGCTAGGTATTAACCTCCTGGCAGTGTGACATGAGGAACCACACAAGCCGTCAAGGCAAAGGACTATGTCCAAGCCTATACAATCTATTTTGATCTTGATCAGAAATCATCAGTGCGATGATTACTTTATTTAAATACCCATTGGTGGTGTAGTGCCTACGGCCATATTAATACATCCATTAGTGATGTAATGCATATGGGCTATGTTATGTCCATTGGTGATAATGACAGTTTCAGTCTACGACTCTCTGTCTCGAGGTAGTAAAACTACGTTCGAACCTCGAAGCTATTTGATCCATTAGTGATCTTTATTTTATAATTCAAACCCTTAGTGCTGCTTTAAATTGTCCTTGTGACAGGCCTATTTGTGCCACATTTTAACACCCCCCCCCCCCTTATTAAGGCCATTTGTGCTGTTATCAGTCAATCAAACAAGTGTAATTAATTAAATTCCACGTGATTGCTTCAGCGTCAAAGTACAAGGATGGCTAGTTCAGATGAAGCAGATAGCGACCGAGGGGATGGAGGTGCCAACGATCAGATTGTAACTACTAGAGGTGAACTGCAGGCATTAATTGCCACCGAAGTATAAAAAGCAATTAAAGATCGTGACAAGAAGAACGGTGAATCCAGTGCTTCACATACCAAGCATACTTCTAAGCACACATCTAGGCATACATCTTCACACCATTCTAAGCACTCATCGCAAAAGAAATTTGAACATCCCTCTCACAAGAAAAATGACTCTGAGTATTCGTCGAATATTGAAAGGAAAAGAAAGGAGCACCATAGAAAGACCCAATTTAATAAGGAAGGTTGCTCCTATAAATACTTCGTGTCTTGCAAACCACGTGATTTCACTGGTGAAAAAGGAGCTGTGGAGACGCTCTGATGGTTAGACGAGACTGAAACTATTATGGAAATCAGTGGGTGCGCGGAGAAGGATGTAGTGCAGTATGTAGCACAATCATTCAAGGGCGATGCCCTCACGTGGTGGAAGTCGATGATCCAGTCTTCTGGGAAGGTCTATCTTTATAATTTGAGCTGGGAAAAGTTTGTTGACTTGGTAAAGGATGCCTATTGTCCACCTCATGAGATGGAAAGGATCGAAACAGAATTTATTGGGCTAACCATGAAGAACCTCGACTGTGGGAAGTATGTATTGGAGTTTAACCCTATGTCGAGATTGGTGCAATATTTGATCACTCCCGAATCCAAACGCATCTCACGTGTCGTACCGCTAAATTACTTATTTGTCTATTTTTTATCATTGTTATTATTATTTATTTACTCATTCTTTTTATAAATAATAATAATAACAATAAAGATAACAATAATAATAATAATAACAAATGAATAATACGTCATTTATATGAAACTCGCGTTCGAACACGGGGCTCTTAACTTGACCGGGCCGTTCGTGTATCCTAGAAACTAGCTAACGGGCCTTAGCCCAACACAAACCTAACCTAAATCCTAAAACCCTAAATATATTACACACACTAACGCTACACACTCACAACAAAAAAAGACAACCCTAGCGACACCCCCTTGCCCCCTGCCGTTCTCCGGGAGTAATTTCGGCCGACCTCCGGCCGCGTACAACCACCACTCCATCCTCCACCTCCTTCTTCCTCGAAACACCACACCCACACCTTCTCGCTCCCCCTCCATCTCTCCCTCACTTGCTCGATGCTCTCTCCTCTCTGACAAACGAACGGCCGGCCACCACTATGTGGTGGCGGCGCACGACAAATAGAGAAAGATCCACCACAGCCGGCGACGCTGTGGTGGGTGGCGCAGGAGGCGGCGGCAACCGGCGAGGTGCCGGCATGTATTTGGGTGTTGTCGGGATCGAGTTGAAGATTCAGTTTTGTTTCGGGATTTGGGTTCGAGTCTTGGCCCAGCTTAACTCGGTTCAGTCGTGGGTCAGTTCCGGTTCGGGCCGACCAGTCAAGCTGGTCATGATTGTGGCAAGTCATGGTCCATTTTGTCTCGGCTCAGGTTGATTCAGATTCAAGTGGGTTCGGGCCACGTGAGTCTTGGTACGGGTCAGATTCAAGGCTAGTTTCAGTCACGGGTTAGCTCGGTTCAGTTGGATACGACACGGTTCATTTCGACTCGGTCAAACCGTGTCAACTCAGTCAAACCGCTGGTCAACTCAGTCGGACACGGTCAACGCTTCGGCACGAAGCTTGGTATGATCTTCTAACGATGCGATTTCTATTTATCTTGATATATTGTTTCATATATTTTAGCGCGAAAGGAACATTATATAAATTGTAATCGATCGTAAAATATATATATATATATATATAGATACCTATGTTGTTACGTTATCATTGAGTTTTGAAAATTATATCGACAAGTAGCGTTGTCGGGATCGTCCTAAAACAGATGAAACTCTGCCCGTTTTTCGGGAAATCCGTCAATCAAAACATGTTAAATATAAAAAATAAATAAATAAACATATCGGATTCAAGTAAATCTTTCTATAAAAATAATAATAATAATAAATAAATGAATGGTATATTTATTTTAACAGCGCTTCGACAAACTGTAATATATATAAATACTTTCGTTTGCTCATGTGAGGACCATCATTCCACCATCGACTCTTCACGGAATACTAAAGGACACTTCGCAAGATGTGAGCATACTCGACCCCTTTTTACCCTTTAACGCATTTTGGGGTGCAACATGTATAAATTACAAATTATATTAAACAAACTAAATGTGTTCACAATACCAACGTGTTATCATTTACACTTGTGTGAGTTATATGTGTTAGTTAAAACTCGCCTATACATGCTACTTGTTACGCTTGAGTCGTTTATGCTTATTAGTTTTAACTTGTATTCTCACGATATTGTTATGCTTATGATGCTATGCATGCTAGTTAAGGAATTCAATTATATGCTATTATTAAGTGAAAGTCGTCTACGTATATATGTGATTCAACTTTATTATACTCCCATCATGATTGAAACAAACTCTTACATTTACATTTATTTTCAAACTTGTATGCTCGCCAATACCTTTGTATTGATCTATGCTTTTAATACATGTTGCAGGAATACTGATGAGGCAAGGAATCTAGTAGGATTGCCTAGAAACACACTTAAAACTTTAAATGTTTATTATACCGTACCTTACTTCAAACATGTATTTCGTTTCAATATCTTGTATTAAATTTTATTTTATTCATGTCGTTATTTGAATTTGTATTATTTGATTTAACAATGAAAATGGTAATTATTACACACTCGACACACATAGCGTTATGAAGCCTCTTGCAATCTCGTTTTCATCTCATCCCGATGTTTCCGCCATTGGTTGGGGTGTGACAGATTGGTATCAGAGCCATAATTATAGGGAATTAGGTAGAATTGTCATGTCGACCTAGTCTATAGTTTAAGTACCATACTCTTGATCATTTATGATACTTGTCTAAATTGTTATTCTTTCTACCTTGCTTTTCTCTTCCCTTTGGTTTTAAAACTTACAATATGTCTTTCCTAAGACATAGCACAATACGAATTCTTGAGAATATTCTTGTTCCACAATCGAAATAACTCATCAAAACAGGGGTGATTCCCGCCATTGGTGACGAATTTCAACCCACTCTACATGTTATTTTGTGCGAAATTCACCATCAAGTCAGGAGTGATATCCATATCTTGATGTGAATTTCTATTTCCTAATCTAGTGGATCTTTATTGACGATTTGAGATTATATCTTGATACGTTCAATAAACCACGATTTGGGGACGAAATGTCAAGCCAGGATTGACATCCACACCTTGATGACTGGTCCCACTCTTCAATTTTCAATCTCGCCAAAGTTTCGTGTTTTCGATCGAATTAGGGACATGTATTAACTGGAAGGGTAAAATACCGTTAATCGCTTGGCGACGAGAGTAGTATACCTATTAGGCCAAATCATGTCTCCCTAATTCGAAAGGACTTATGATTCACTTTGGAATAGTCGAAGTTTCTAACACCCGAAACACTCCAACATTATACCAAGTCTCTCTTTTATGCTATCATAAATTTTATGCAGTATAATTATTATTCCTTCATTTTATTCCAATATCACATTATACTATAATCGAATTTATGCACCACAAATTTCTCATTTATACCAGAATCTATTACACAATGATTATATAGGTGCATACTAAACATTATATTTAATTTGGGATTACTAGAACCTTCTTATGTGATAAACTCGTTATAAAACCACATCTTAACATGCATAGCACTTGTGTAGTGCTATAGGAGTAGCGCCCGCCCGTATTCTTGAGGTCATGTTAAGTAAACTATTTCGTACTAAGTAAACTATTTTTACACTATGTTTCAACAATATTGACTAGTCAACATTGCGTACACGATGGTTTGACTTGTTTATTCACATGTTTATGTGGTAGACTCGTCATTAACTTTGATCAAGCGACACCTTAACATGTATGGCACTTGTGTAGCGCTATAGGAAGTGACGCTCGTCCGTATTCTTGAGGTCATGTTAAGTAAACTATTTTACACCCTCTTCATTTTAACGATGATGGGTAGTCTACGTTGCGGTACACGATGGTTTGACATGTTTCACATGCCGGTAATCCGTTAATCTTGGTTAACTAAAATATATCATTTGTATTGTGCAAGAATGTGCATATACGCACACTTACACTTATACTCATACTTATACACTATACTCTCTCATACTTAAATACAATTATACTTACATACTTGAGACTCTATATATGCTATCATTCTCACTCGTAATACGCTAATAAACCCTGTTCGTGACACAGAACGTAACATGGCATTGATTAGCGAAACAGACGTAATATGGTATGAACATGGTGGATACGCCGCTGATACTTCCTATATATAAATGTTAATGCCATATCGTGCCATGAGAAATTCGGTGTTTCACTGCTATGTTTAATACAACCTTTAATCACTCACCACTCGATTCTTGATTATACCCATACATACTTCGAAGTGCTATCTTCCTAATGCCTTCCTCTTGAATGAATTTCAGGACGAAATTCCCTAAAGTAGGGGAGACTGTAACGCCTCGCGTTTCTGTAAAATTTTATTTTAGGACATACGTATCGTACCGCTAAATTACTTATTTGTCTATTTTTTTATCATTGTTATTATTATTTATTTACTCATTCTTTTTATAAATAATAATAATAACAATAAAGATAACAATAATAATAATAATAATAATAATAATAATAATAATAATAATAATAATAATAATAACAAATGAAATAATACGTCATTTATGTGAAACTCGCGTTCGAACACGGGGCTCTTAACTTGACCGGGCCGTTCGTGTATCCTAGAAACTAGCTAACGGGCCTTAGCCCAACACAAACCTAACCTAAATCCTAAAACCCTAAATATATTACACACACTAACACTACACACTCACAACAAAAAAAAAGACAACCCTAGCCGACACCCCCTTGCCCCTGCCGTTCTCCGGTCACCGGAGTAATTCCGGCCGACCTCCGGCCGCGTACAACCACCACTCCATCCTCCACCTCCTTCTTCCTCGAAACACCACACCCACACCTTCTCTCTCCCCCTCCATCTCTCCCTCACTTGCTCGATGCTCGCTCCTCTCTGACAAACGAACGACCGGCCAACTATGTGGTCGCGGCGCACAACAAACAGCGAAAGAACCACCACAGCCGGCGACGCTGTGGTGGGTGGCGCAGGTGGCGGCGGCAACCGGCGAGGTGCCGGCATGTATTTGGGTGTTGTCGGGATCGAGTTGAAGATTCAGTTTTGTTTCGGGATTTGGGTTCGAGTCTTGGCCCAGCTTAACTCGGTTCAGTCGTGGGTCAGTTCCGGTTCGGGCCGACCAGTCAAGCTGGTCATGATTGTGGCAAGTCATGGTCCATTTTGTCTCGGCTCAGGTTGATTCAGATTCAAGTGGGTTCGGGCCACGTGAGTCTTGGTACGGGTCAGATTCAAGGCTAGTTTCAGTCACGGGTTAGCTCGGTTCAGTTGGATACGACACGGTTCATTTCGACTCGGTCAAACCGTGTCAACTCAGTCAAACCGCTGGTCAACTCAGTCGGACACGGTCAACGCTTTGGCACGAAGCTTGGTATGATCTTCTAACGATGCGATTTCTATTTATCTTGATATATTGTTTCATATATTTTAGCGCGAAAGGAACATTATATAAATTGTAATCGATCGTAAAATATATATATATATATAGAGATACTTATGTTGTTACGTTATCATTGAGTTTTGAAAATTATATCGACAAGTAGCGTTGTCGGGATCGTCCTAAAACAGATGAAACTCTGCCCGTTTTTCGGGAAATCCGTCAATCAAAACATGTTAAATATAAAAAAATAAATAAATAAACATATCGGATTCAAGTAAATCTTTCTATAAAAATAATAATAATAATAAATAAATGAATGGTATATTTATTTTAACAGCGCTTCGACAAACTGTAATATATATAAATACTTTCGTTTGCTCATGTGAGGACCATCATTCCACCATCGACTCTTCACGGAATACTAAAGGACACTTCGCAAGATGTGAGCATACTCGACCCCTTTTTACACTTTAACGCATTTTGGGGTGCAACATGTATAAATTACAAATTATATTAAACAAACTAAATGTGTTCACAATACCAACGTGTTATCATTTACACTTGTGTGAGTTATATGTGTTAGTTAAAACTCGCCTATACATGCTACTTGTTACGCTTGAGTCGTTTATGCTTATTAGTTTTAACTTGTATTCTCACGATATTGTTATGCTTATGATGCTATGCATGCTAGTTAAGGAATTCAATTATATGCTATTATTAAGTGAAAGTCGTCTACGTATATATGTGATTCAACTTTATTATACTCCCATCATGATTGAAACAAACTCTTACATTTACATTTATTTTCAAACTTGTATGCTCGCCAATACCTTTGTATTGATCTATGCTTTTAATACATGTTGCAGGAATACAGATGAGGCAAGGAATCTAGTAGGATTGCCTAGAAACACACTTAAAACTTTAAATGTTTATTATACCGTACCTTACTTCCAACATGTATTTCGTTTCAATATCTTGTATTAAATTGTTATCAATGAAATGAAGTTATGTTTATTTTATTCGTGTCGTGATTTGAATTTGTATTATTTGATTTATACAATGAAA
This sequence comes from Scalesia atractyloides, assembly GCA_947069175.1. Lineage (NCBI taxonomy): Eukaryota > Viridiplantae > Streptophyta > Magnoliopsida > Asterales > Asteraceae > Scalesia > Scalesia atractyloides. The sequence continues at coordinate 80,106,829 of CAMTDV010000019.1, read as the reverse complement.
ATGGTAATTATTACACACTCGACACACATAGCGTTATGAAGCCTCTTGCAATCTCGTTTTCGTCTCATCCCGATGTTTCCGCAATCGGTTGGGGTGTAGGTCTGAGGGTGGCGAGAAAAGGAAGAGAGATGATGACAGGTTTCACCGCTTTAGCAAGAACAGGAAGTTCGGGTCAAACAAGAACTATCAAAGGTCTGATAATAGGCCTAAATGCAGAAAGTGCAACAAGCGACACTTTGGTGCGTGTCGGGACGAGTTTCAGACAAAGCCTTGTGGGACTTGTAAAAGGCATGGGCACAAGGCCTTGGAATGTAAGGATTTGAAGGAGGCCACCTGTTTTAATTGTGGCGAGAAAGGACATATCAAACCCAACTGTCCTAAGTACAAGAAGGATGACCCTGCTAAGGACGATGGGGCGAAGAAAGGAAAAGCTCGTGCTTTCCAGATGAAAGCCAAAGAGGCTGTGAACGATGACAATGTGATAACAGGTACGTTCCTTATTAATGACGTTTATGCTAGAGTTCTTTTCGATTCAGGGGCTGATAAATCATTTGTAGAAACATAAGTTTAATGCCTTATTAAACTTGCCCATAAGAACTCTAGACATAACCTATGATGTAGAACTTGCTGATGGAACGATAGAAACCGCTTCTACAATTCTTGATGGATGTTTTATTTCCATTAAGGATCACTCTATTCCTGTTTCGCTATTGCCAATGAAGTTGGCAGGTTTCGATGTAGTTCTTGGTATGGACTGGTTGTCTAGTAACCATGCCCATATAGCCTGTAACAAGAAGCTCATCGAAATCAAAACTTCGACTGGTGAATTGCTGCCTATTCAAGATGATGTACGTTATGGTTTGTCCGAAAAGGATGTGTTACTTAAAACTTTGAAATGCCTGAAGAAGAATTGTGTCATTTACATGGCACAAGTAACCATTGATGAAGTTAAGCCAAAGATCGAAGACCTACCCGTTATCTTAGAATTTGCTGACGTGTTTCCTGAAGACTTGCCTGGTCTACCTCCAGATAGGCAAGTAGAATTTAGAATTGATTTCATACCTGGTGCAGCTCCAGTTGCTAGAGCCCCGTATAGACTTGCACCTACAGAAATGAAAGAGTTGAAGACACAACTTAAGGAATTGTTGGAAAAAGGATTCATTCAGCCAAGCTCTTCGCCTTGGGGAGCTCCAATACTATTTGTGAAAAAGAAAGATGGTTCAATGTGAATGTGCATCGACTACCGCGAGCTGAATAAGTTAACAATTAAGAATCGCTATCCATTGCCCAGGATCGATGATTTATTTGACCAGCTTCAGGGAGCAAGGTACTTCTCGAATATTGATTTGAGGTCAGGTTATCATCAACTCAAGGTTCGTACTGAAGACATTCCAAAGACAGCGTTTAGAACAAGATATGGTCATTATGAGTTCTTAGTGATGCATGTTGAACTCACTAATGCACCAGCAGCATTTATGGATTTGATAAACAGAATCTGCAAGCCGTATTTAGATAAGTTTATCATTGTCTTTATTAATGATATACTTATATACTCTCGTAATCAGGAGGATCACGAGAAACATTTAAGGTGTATTTTGGAGTTGTTGAGACACGAGAAACTTTATGCAAAGTTTTCTAAGTGTGAATTTTGGTTGCGTGAAGTACAATTCTTAGGCCACGTGGTTAGTGAACGTGGGATACAAGTTGACCCTGCCAAAGTCGAGGTAGTAATGAACTGGCAAGCCCCCAAGACACCATCTGAAATCCTAAGTTTTCTGGGTTTGGCCGGTTATTATAGAAGATTTATAGAAAACTTTTCAAGGATAGCTACTCCATTGATGACCCTAACCCGTAAAGATGTTAAATTTGTTTGGGGTCCGAAACAGCAGGAAGCCTTTGATGTATTGAAGCAGAAATTAAGTAATGCTCCTGTGTTAACTCTACCAGAAGGAATTGAAGATTTTGTGGCATATTGTGATGCTTCACACACCGGCATGGGGTGTGTACTCATGCAAAGAGGAAAGGTAATTGCCTACGCTGTCACACCCCGACCCGCAGCGGAAAAGGTGATCGGGGCATAATTGGGTTATCATCAAAGCTCATGACATTTATTATATGTTTCATATTCATTAATACAATTTAATGGAAATAAATGATACACCATATTCTATCTATCTGTCTAAGCTTCTTGGTTCTCTTCTAAGGCATATCCTATGTTTTCCTTGCTTCAACCTGTTTACCTGTATCATGTGTAAAAAGGTTTTGGATCAACATAATGTTGGCGAGTGAATCCTATGGAAAAACATTTGAACAAGTTTAACCAATTGATTATAAATAATGTGCATACCACATATGAGTAAATGTAGATGTAAATTTATTCACACAACACATAATATTGAATATTAAACTCACATACACCAAATGATTGTTTTGAGGCACGCGATGTTCGACTCGTCTCCCACGAGGAACTGATGGGCCTAATGAATGAGTTTTGAGGCACGCGTTGTTCCACGAACTGATGGGCCTAATAAATGAGTTTTGAGGCACGCGTTGTTCTCACGAACTGATGGGCCTTAATGAATGAGTTTTGAGGCACGCGTTGTTCTCGTCTCCCACGAGGAACTGATGGGCCTAATGTATGAGTTTTGAGGCACGCGTTGTTCTTACGAACTGATGGGCCTTAATGAATGAGTTTTGAGGCACGCGATGTTCTCGTCTCCCACGAGGAACTGATGGGCCTAAATAATTTGCATACAACTTTGACAATATGTAATACATCACAACCAAACAATAGTAACATTCTAGTTTAGTTCATATAATGGTATAGCACGAATTTGCATAAGAAAATTAGTTTAAGCGACACATGATACACCCCAAAACATGAATAAAAAGGGGAGTTTGTAAGAATCCACTCACATTGGGTGCGTTCGGTTGATGAGGTTGAATGCACGCGAAATGGTGTTAACCACGAGTGAAATTAATCCTAGATAAATCGCATAATGGTTCGGTAAGTAAACGGGTTTTATGAATCTATTTTAGTAGAATTGTTGGGTGTATTTTTGTGAGTTTGAGGCTATTTTCTAACCTTAAAAATGTTATTTTTAAGTATTTATAATTGATTTTTAATTAAAATAATTAAATAAAAATAATAAAAAAATATTTTATTTTATTGCTACAGTACACGTTGACCGTTGACTTGACTATCGTTGACCGGTTCATAGGCATTTTGTTGTGCGTCGGGTGAGGCTCGAACCCGAGACCTCCCGTACGCGTGCACGCAGCTCTACCAACTGAGCTACGTGTCTAACCCGTTATATATCCGATTTTAATTATATATATATATTAATTAGATTTAACAGAAATCCTTTATTATTAAAAACGAAATAAATCTCAGAACCGGTGTGCTCCACAGGTCTCGAACCCGGGACCTGTGGGTTAGCGGACACACACTCCACCGCTGGACCGTGTGTCTCACTTGGTTATAAACTCAGTTATCAATATACTTAACATATCACAAAACACTCCGGTTCTGTTTTTCGAAAAAGAGAATTTTTATCAAGGCGGCGTGTGTGAAACCGGAATCGAACTCGTGACCTTAGCTTTAAAAGTGCACACAGTCCACCGCTGGACTGTGTGTCTAACCCGGTAATTATCTTGATTTTAATTATACTTAACGATTACTGAACTTCGTCTTCTTCACCGGTTTTAACCGGAAGTGACGACGGACTTGGTTCGAAAAGTTAATTCCTGTTCCTTTAGTGTTTTATGATCAATTACAGACGAGATAAAAGTAAAAAGGGAAGAAAATAGGCGTGAGATGTACCGACTGGTTTTACTCTGTTTTCCGGCAGAACTCCGGCGACAGAACTCTTTTTCCGGCGACAAGTATTTTGCAGCAGAAAGTCTTCCGAAGGCTTGAAAAGGGTGTGGGTGTTTTCGGAGAAAGTTTAGGGGGTTCAGTAAGCTCAGAGTTTACGGATACGGTTTTCCGGCGAATTATCAAGAATTTCCGGCGAGTGATTTTTCGCCGAGAAAAGGTGCGATTTGAGTGTGAAAGACTTCTGGCGAGTTGAGGTTGTATTTATAGGGTAGTATTGGGATTGAATGGGGTCTGAATTCGGTCTCAATTCGAAGTCAGCCGTTCTCCGGCGGTTACAGCTGATGTCGCGGTTCAGACGTCGGTTATAACCGTCGTAATAGTTAAGACTTCGGTTATATTGAGCGATAACGTAAATAAACGGCGAAATCGTCGGGATTTCCGACGACTTTTATTTTGGGCGCAAAAATACAGAAATTGATTTCGGAACTTCAATATTTGAATTAAGTAATTCCTTTATTCACCAGAAAAACAAAGTGGCGGAGCGGTTGTTCGGTTAAGAGATAAGTCTTTGGTTTGACCGGTATAGACCCGAGTTCGAAACCCGGCAAATGTAAAACATTTTTATTTTGATATTTTTGACAGATTTTCAAAAACTAAATACATATCCCCGCATAATATTTGATTACGGATCGTTTAAAATTATTTTGGGCATTTAATTCGCAACTAAAATTTTAACTGACTGTTCGGTTGATAAGCGGAGCGGGTCTGGTAAATCCGTTTTTTGACGGATGTTACAGTATCCCCTGCTTTTAGAAATTTCGTCCCGAAATTTAAACAGGGATATAATTGACTAAAAGAATGATGGTATTTAGTTTTGACAGTTACATACTTAGAAGAAATAAGGGTTTAAGTTTTTGTTTGAGGCGGTAACGTTCCTTGTAAAGGTTAAGCAACCTAATACAGGAATCGCTTTTTGTTGCCTACTGTATAAATATTGTTAAGCAGGAATGATTCGCTAAAATGATATCACGCATAAAAGTTTGAATATGCTTAGGGTTATATCCTAAGGCAGAAATTCTACAATCTACACAAATAAACACAACGACTAACAATTGTATCCACATTCTGATAGCATATATGTTTGAATGGTGATGGTTCCTCTCTCGTTTGTTATGATGGAGAGGTTAGTCTATATAGAAATGGATCACAATCCAATTCCTTTAAATAGTGAGATGATATAAATGTAACACAATTTCAACCAAGGCAATAGTAAATCCTACATGGAACTTCTCATAACCGCCTGATAACGCCTCTGATCCTTTGACAAGAATACTTATATATAGGAAGTACCAGCGGCGTATCCACCATATTCTTGTCAAATTTTCATTGGTTTTATCAGTGAATTATGATTAGTCCTATAACTCTACAACCAATACAACAAACATAAAAATACTGAAATGATATATATCTGTGCGATCAAGGCTCAATCAAACGGAGCCGATCGTATTGTATGTATTGAGAATGAAATTGTCTGTGTGCTCAAGGCTCAATCAAACGGAGCCGAGCTTATTGCATGTATTGAGAATGGAATTGTCTGTGTGCTCAAGGCTCAATCAAACGGAGCCGAGCTTATTGCATGTATTGAAAATGAATAACTTAATCACAACAAACAGCCTATGCATGGAACCTCTCATAACTGCCTGATAATGCCTCCGATCATTTGACAAGAATACTTATATATAGGAAGTACCAGCGGCGTATCCACCATATTCTTGTCAAATTTTCATTGACTTCATCCGCCAGTTATGATTAGTTCTATGCGACTCTACAACAAACACCACAACCACAAGATACTGATAATGAAAATGTATGTGCGTTCAAGGCTCAATCAAACGGAGCCGAACGTATTGCATGAACTGGAAATGTAAATTGATCTGTGTGCTCAAGGCTCAATCAAACGGAGCCGAGCGTATTGCATGTATTGAAATGTAAATTGAACTGTGTGCTCAAGGCTCAATCAAACGGAGCCGAGCGTATTGCATGTATTGAAATGTAAAGTGAAATGAAATGTATTGCATGTGAGACACAACTCAACTTCTGAGATATGTCGTGAATTATGATGATATGAATATTAAATCAATGAGTATAAAACCAACTGAACTAGTAATTTGCATTAAAATTCTTGGATAAAATTCCAATTGAGATACGTGAAAATTGAGATAACATAAAGAAAACATAAAAACTAAGTGATTAGAGTTGAATCTTGATTCTTGGTGAGAGAAGGCTAGTTAAGTGGTTGGTTTGGACCGTTAACATCTTCAACAGGATTGGCGTTGATGTTATAAACTCTTCCTCTTGCTGGTGGTGGAGCTGGGTTTGCTTGGTTTGCTTGGTTAACTGGGTTTGCTTGAGCTTGGGCGTTTATGATATTAACCAAACGAGGACACGTGTTTCTAAAATGGGTAGGGTCGCCGCAATTGAAACAAGCTCGAACATATGGGTTCATGGGGTATTGAGGTTGTTGATATGTTTGGGTCATGGGTTGAGTAGGGGTTGAGGTTTGGTTTTGAGCGGTGCGGCAAACTTTGCTCAAATGACCGTAGCGTCCACAATTCGCACATAGTCGACAGGGTGAAGTAGTTGGATGGTGATAGAAACAGGTGTTGCATTGAGGGTGAGGTCCAATGTAAGGTTTCTTATTTGGGTAAGTTGAGTTGGGTGCTACTTGAGCGTTTGGGATAGTTTGAGGAGGTACAACTTGTGAAGCTGGTTGTTTGCGTTGGGTGACGGCGAAGACTTGTCCATCACGCTTTCTCTTAGATGTAGGTGGTGTAGAGGATTCGGTTCGGGTGGGGTTTGAGGTTTTCCGTTGATGCTTTATCCTTCTTCTTCTCCTCTTTGAAATCTTTGTTCCGGATTCGGTTCTCGGTGAGCGCGGTTGCTAGCTCCATTGCTGCTTCCAAAGTTGCAGGCGAGGTGCTTATTACAGGGTCTTGAATCTTTGATGGAAGACCACGAATGTAGTGCTCGATCAAACGGTAGAGGGGAGTGAACAAGTTGGGAACCATTTGATTTAGCTCAAGGAATCTCTTGTTGTATGTGGTGTGGTCGCCTTCCTTTTGTTTCAAAGCATGGAACTCATCCTCCAATTTCTTGATTTCACTTCTTGGGCAAAACCGTCTTGTCATGATTCCCTTCAACTCTTCCCAAGTCAAGGTCATAGTTTCTTCAACACCTCGTTTGGTCTTTTCTGTATTCCACTATGTGAGTGCTGTTCCAAGTAAACGACCGGTAGCATAACGCACTTTGCGATCATCGGGGCAATCGCAATTTAGAAAAGTGTTCTCCATTTCTTCGAACCAATGGAGAAGAGCGGTGACACCTTCAGTTCCTTCGTATTTTGGAGGATCGCAGGATTTGAAATGTTTGTAGGTGCATTTAGTGACTGAAAGGTTGATAGTGTTTTGATCCTCTTGTTGGGTTGGGTTAACGGAATTAGCGGTAAGGGCTTGTTGAACTTGAACTACGATGTTGGGTATTACGGTCGCCATTTGCTGAGCGATTTGGGTAGCCATGCGTTCACGGGCTTTTTCTGCTCTCATCTTCCTACGGGCGAGGTTAGAAGACATCTACAAGGAATACATGTCAAGAGTATGAGTTGGATGCCTTTGGGATCGTGGGTCGTGTTTGGGATTGAACGTTCATAAAGTAAATATAGAAAATAAATCTACTACATCCATAGGATGTCTTGGGCTTTGCTCGCTGTTAGGCCCGTCATGCCGCCATACTTTACCTGTGTAATCATGTGGGCCCCCATGAATACCGGTTTTTCATATGGTTCGCACGGTTTCTGCCTGGTTGCGTACACAAAACCCGGAGAAAATCGAGAAATATGTATACAACGTGTGATATTCGGAATGTGTCCAGGCATGGACACGATGACATCTCAAAGTGAGGTTAGTTCGAACGACGTTTGGTGTGGCATGCTTTGGCCTAATAGGTCCGTCGTACTCTCATCGTTAGTCCCCAGGTAGGCAAACTGGTCCGTTATTTTGGATTTATACGAATGCCAACCTAGACAGGACGTTCCGACTACCGGTACTTGTACCCTTCCAGTTACTACATGCCCGTCGCAGAACTTACTTTGATGAGAATTGAAAATTGCACAAAATCTTTGGATATTGAGAGTATGAAAATAAATTGAATACATGAACATCGATATATGTATAATGAATATGTATATATGTATAATGAATATGTATGTGAGCATGTATGTTTGACTGAAATGTAAACAAATATGAAACAAATAAATATCACAAGTTTGTATGTAACCACCTAATCAAGTTAAATTTTAGGCAGACTATAGTATAGGCTCTAAGGGTCTAATAACCTATCCTATATCCCTATAGTCATGGCTCTGATACCAATCTGTCACACCCCGACCCGCAGCGGAAAAGGTGATCGGGGCATAATTGGGTTATCATCAAAGCTCATGACATTTATTATATGTTTCATATTCATTAATACAATTTAATGGAAATAAATGATACACCATATTCTATCTATCTGTCTAAGCTTCTTGGTTCTCTTCTAAGGCATATCCTATGTTTTCCTTGCTTCAACCTGTTTACCTGTATCATGTGTAAAAAGGTTTTGGATCAACATAATGTTGGCGAGTGAATCCTATGGAAAAACATTTGAACAAGTTTAACCAATTGATTATAAATAATGTGCATACCACATATGAGTAAATGTAGATGTAAATTTATTCACACAACACATAATATTGAATATTAAACTCACATACACCAAATGATTGTTTTGAGGCACGCGATGTTCGACTCGTCTCCCACGAGGAACTGATGGGCCTAATGAATGAGTTTTGAGGCACGCGTTGTTCCACGAACTGATGGGCCTAATAAATGAGTTTTGAGGCACGCGTTGTTCTCACGAACTGATGGGCCTTAATGAATGAGTTTTGAGGCACGCGTTGTTCTCGTCTCCCACGAGGAACTGATGGGCCTAATGTATGAGTTTTGAGGCACGCGTTGTTCTTACGAACTGATGGGCCTTAATGAATGAGTTTTGAGGCACGCGATGTTCTCGTCTCCCACGAGGAACTGATGGGCCTAAATAATTTGCATACAACTTTGACAATATGTAATACATCACAACCAAACAATAGTAACATTCTAGTTTAGTTCATATAATGGTATAGCACGAATTTGCATAAGAAAATTAGTTTAAGCGACACATGATACACCCCAAAACATGAATAAAAAGGGGAGTTTGTAAGAATCCACTCACATTGGGTGCGTTCGGTTGATGAGGTTGAATGCACGCGAAATGGTGTTAACCACGAGTGAAATTAATCCTAGATAAATCGCATAATGGTTCGGTAAGTAAACGGGTTTTATGAATCTATTTTAGTAGAATTGTTGGGTGTATTTTTGTGAGTTTGAGGCTATTTTCTAACCTTAAAAATGTTATTTTTAAGTATTTATAATTGATTTTTAATTAAAATAATTAAATAAAAATAATAAAAAAATATTTTATTTTATTGCTACAGTACACGTTGACCGTTGACTTGACTATCGTTGACCGGTTCATAGGCATTTTGTTGTGCGTCGGGTGAGGCTCGAACCCGAGACCTCCCGTACGCGTGCACGCAGCTCTACCAACTGAGCTACGTGTCTAACCCGTTATATATCCGATTTTAATTATATATATATATTAATTAGATTTAACAGAAATCCTTTATTATTAAAAACGAAATAAATCTCAGAACCGGTGTGCTCCACAGGTCTCGAACCCGGGACCTGTGGGTTAGCGGACACACACTCCACCGCTGGACCGTGTGTCTCACTTGGTTATAAACTCAGTTATCAATATACTTAACATATCACAAAACACTCCGGTTCTGTTTTTCGAAAAAGAGAATTTTTATCAAGGCGGCGTGTGTGAAACCGGAATCGAACTCGTGACCTTAGCTTTAAAAGTGCACACAGTCCACCGCTGGACTGTGTGTCTAACCCGGTAATTATCTTGATTTTAATTATACTTAACGATTACTGAACTTCGTCTTCTTCACCGGTTTTAACCGGAAGTGACGACGGACTTGGTTCGAAAAGTTAATTCCTGTTCCTTTAGTGTTTTATGATCAATTACAGACGAGATAAAAGTAAAAAGGGAAGAAAATAGGCGTGAGATGTACCGACTGGTTTTACTCTGTTTTCCGGCAGAACTCCGGCGACAGAACTCTTTTTCCGGCGACAAGTATTTTGCAGCAGAAAGTCTTCCGAAGGCTTGAAAAGGGTGTGGGTGTTTTCGGAGAAAGTTTAGGGGGTTCAGTAAGCTCAGAGTTTACGGATACGGTTTTCCGGCGAATTATCAAGAATTTCCGGCGAGTGATTTTTCGCCGAGAAAAGGTGCGATTTGAGTGTGAAAGACTTCTGGCGAGTTGAGGTTGTATTTATAGGGTAGTATTGGGATTGAATGGGGTCTGAATTCGGTCTCAATTCGAAGTCAGCCGTTCTCCGGCGGTTACAGCTGATGTCGCGGTTCAGACGTCGGTTATAACCGTCGTAATAGTTAAGACTTCGGTTATATTGAGCGATAACGTAAATAAACGGCGAAATCGTCGGGATTTCCGACGACTTTTATTTTGGGCGCAAAAATACAGAAATTGATTTCGGAACTTCAATATTTGAATTAAGTAATTCCTTTATTCACCAGAAAAACAAAGTGGCGGAGCGGTTGTTCGGTTAAGAGATAAGTCTTTGGTTTGACCCGGTATAGACCCGAGTTCGAAACCCGGCAAATGTAAAACATTTTTATTTTGATATTTTTGACAGATTTTCAAAAACTAAATACATATCCCCGCATAATATTTGATTACGGATCGTTTAAAATTATTTTGGGCATTTAATTCGCAACTAAAATTTTAACTGACTGTTCGGTTGATAAGCGGAGCGGGTCTGGTAAATCCGTTTTTTGACGGATGTTACAGTGCTTCAAGGCAATTGAAGATACACGAAAGAAACTACACCACACATGATTTGGAACTAGGTGCCGTGGTGTTTGCGCTCAAACTGTGGAGACATTATTTATATGGAACAAAGTGTGTTATATACACCGACCACAAAAGTCTCCAACATTTATTCAATCAAAAGGATTTAAATATGTGACAACATCGGTGGATGGAGACGCTGAACGACTATGATTGCGAGATCCGTTACCACCCAGGCAAGGCAAATGTGGTTGCCGATGCTTTGAGCCGCAAGGAAAGGGTTAAACCCTACGGATCAATGCTAAAAGTATTGAAGTAAAGAATAGTCTGAAAGATAAAATTTTGGAAGCTCAAAAGCAGGCTTTACTTGAGGCAAACCTCCCTAAAGAAGAACTGGGAAAGATGGTAGAACAACTTACACCAGGAAATGATGGAATTCTTAGATTCTGTGGACGAATTTGGGTTCCAGTTTTTTAAGGACTTAGAGATTTGATTCTCCAAGAAGCACACAATTCCAGGTACTCAATTCACCCGGGTAGTGATAAAATGTACAAGGATTTGAGACCCGATTATTGGTGGTCCGGGTTGAAGAAATCCATAGTGGTCTATGTAGCTAAATGTTTGACGTGCTCACAAGTTAAAGCTGAACATCAAAAGCCGTCAGGTCTCTTGCAGCCATTGGAAATTCCCATGTGGAAATGGGAATGCGTAACTATGGATTTCATTATCAAGTTACCAAAAACAAAGCAAGGGAATGACGCAATTTGGGTAATTGTAGACAGACTGACTAAGTCAGCTCATTTCCTGCCTATTAATGAAACTTATAGCTCTGACAAATTGGCAAAACTCTATGTTGACGAGATTGTTTCTTTACACTGAGTACCGGTGTCCATTGTGTCGGATAGGGACACAAGATATACTTCGCACTTTTGGAAGAGCTTTCAATAGGCTTTGGGCACTCGATTAAATTTTAGCACAGCATATCATCCTCAAACGGATGGGCAAAGTGAGCGCACTATACAGACCTTAGAAGATATGCTACGCGCTTGTGTGATTGATCTAGGTGGAAGTTGCGATAGCCACTTGCCACTTGTTGAATTCTCCTATAATAACAGCTACCACGCAAGTATTCAAGCAGCCCCGTTTGAAGCGCTATACGAGAGAAAGTGTAGGACGCCCATTTGTTGGGAAGAAGTTGGTGAAGCACAACTATCAGGATCGGAAATAGTCTTGGAGACGACGGACAAGATTTTACAAATTCGGGATCGTCTCAAGGCTGCCAGGGATAGCTGAAATGTTATGCGGATCGGAGACGTAAACCTCTTGAGTTCCAGATTGGGGAAAAAGTCTTACTTAAAGTGTCGCCTTGGAAAGGCGTCATGCGCTTCGGAAAGAAAGGCAAATTAAGTCCAAGGTACGTTGGACCATTTGAAATTGTTGAGCGAATTAGAGCTGTCGCTTATAGATTAAAGCTGCCGGAAAAGTTCAATGGAATCCATGATGTATTCCACATTTCTAACTTGAAGAAGTGCTTGACAGATGAGTTGTTAGCTATGCCACACGACGAGGTTCAGATTAATAAGAACCTACGTTTTATTGAGCAACCAGTGGCGATCGAATCGTCAGGTCAAGAAGCTTCGTAAGATAGCACGTACCAATTGTAAAAGTTAAATGGGACACCCATAGAGGCCCCGAATACACTTGGGAAGTAGAGTCTGTTATGGAACAGAAGTACCCGCAATTGTTTGATGAAAATCTCAGGTCGAGATTTATTTTAAGGGGGTAAGGATGTAACACCTCGTGTTTTAAGTCCAATATTTTCCGACGCGTGTCAAGGTAATTCAGGAATGATGTATGTCAAAACCAGAGGGACCAATATTATTAAAAACATTATGTTATCCTAAAAAGGTGATGGAATAATGTCCAGGGGTCAAACGTGTGAAAAAGCAAAGTTTTGGGTTCTGGGGGTGCCTTACGGACCGCAAGGCAGGAGCCATACGGTCCGTAAGCCCCTGCCAGCGAGCAGAAACATGGCAGAGCCATGTTCTGCCACCTATTCTCGAAATTTTCGCGATTCTTGCATGCCTTACACGTCCTAAGACACATGTATTCGGCATATAACACCTGGAACCCTCTGATTCAATCTCTTGGCCATTATATTGATGAATCCTTAGGATTTTCATCACTCTTTCATCACCATCTTGCAAGTTCATGCTAAGGAGCTTCTGATCAGTTTTTGGCACTCCAAATCATTCTTAGCATTCACTTGGACATATTGTAAGTTTACAATCCCTGCTAAGTTGATTCTTAATAGCTTTTTGCTTTAAACAAAGTCTTGTTGTAAAAACGACTTGACTTTAATCTAGATCCGTGTACACCATGCCATTATGCATAACGAAAGATCCTACGTGCTCATAATGATGGAGGTGATAATCCCTCAAGAGGGCATCTTCAGATTATCACAGATTCATGGCCGATTGACGAGTCAACCGAAAAGTCAAATAAAGTCAAACTGAGCAAATTTTATAAAAATCATAACTAACAATCTAGATGTTATAAAATATGTTTTGAAGCATTAATAACCTTAAAATAAGTATTAGAACTTGTGACAACAGATTCGGCTTGTCAAATTTTGGTCTAGGCTCGGTTTGTAACCGAAAGTCTCAAACAATTGACTATCTGTTGACTTTCAGTTCTGACCCATTTTGAGACATCCTTGCTACTGCGTTTTGGTAATTTTATGATCATGTTTATGTTTAGAATGTTGTCCTAAAGTTTCGTGACTCAATTCCTAAGAAATCCGAGTTATTTTATAAGTTCCGTAAAAATCCTTAAAACTTTGCAAATAGGTCCTTTTCGCACAAAATGAGATCTTTAGCACATATGAGCATATGGATGGTATACTTGCTGGTATGTTATGATAAGTAGGACCATTTGGGATGTTTGTTCAGTTTATTACTTGAATGCATGCTTAAGAATCGCTAATCGCCACTAAATGACTAACCTACCCCTTTCATGGAAAAATAGAAAAAATCAAACTTTTTATAATCAAAACTTTAACTTACTGATGTTATAAGTTAAATGACACATTTTGAGCCATTCAAAACAGGTCTTAACTTCAGTTTATATTAAATATCGATTTAACGGCATTTTAGCGACTTTTACGCCTTTCAGCGCATAAGTATGGTTTAAAACCATAACCATGAGCCGACACTTGTTACCTACTGATTTATAAACTTATTTTTAATATAACAACAGTAAGTACAAGTCCCGAGCTCAGAATCCCAAATTCGGCTTCAAAGCTATGTGTGAAATTACTAAAATGCCCATGCGGGACATAGCATGTTTCAAAATCATCAAACACACATATACTTGATATCCTACTGTTATAACATGATAATATATATGTTTTTACAGAAAATTTAAGGTCATAACATCGGATTCACTTTAAACATCTTTTATAAGCCTAAAAATGACCAAAATGCCCTTGTAACGCATAAATCGGTTTTAAATACAACTCGGGCCTATCCTTGCAAACGCTACTGATTTTTATAACATATTGTAAACATATCTCATTATGGAACTTATATACGACTCTTACAGTTACCCGGTTTCGCTTATACGCGTACGGTTAAGCTTACTTATCTAGTTTACGTATTTAAACCAAAACGGGTTTAACCTTGTCCATTCCTTATCAAAATTCAGAATGTTATTGGTCTTCCCATATTATACAAGTCTATGTACTTGTCGGGCCTAATTAACATTCTATCCCGGTCACCGCTTAATCTAGCGTATCATACCGTATCACAAATTAGCGTAAGACTTACCGGTCCAAGTCTAGGACTTAACAAAGGACCCGTTAGCATTCTAATATTGGTTGTTAATTACCACCACTCCTGACTGAACACCTTTCGGTAGATTGCTCCTGTACTTGCTTTGGAATACGGCTGAATTTGGATTACTTGCGAACTTCAATTCAGGTAAATACTCTTAACTTATTTTCCCTATACGATCTTGGGGTACGGTAGATTACTACCGCTTGGTCGGGTATGGAAAATGTTTTATCCAGTTGTGATAATTAACTGAAATCTTACATAACGCGGTTTTGATCTGTTTTGACTGAAACTAAAACATTAGGGGTGGGCTTGACCGTGTCTGGGATATCCTTGGCTCACTAAATTGGTAGTGGCCACGACAATATAGCACGGCATGTAGGCATACACTGGGTAATTGCTATCTGCTTTCTTTGTGAAAGTTCAGAGTGGTGTGTTAGTCGATCATGTCTCGGTTTCTGTACCAGGCCTCACATGTAAAAGCCAGCATGTAAATCTGTATACAAGGTCGTTGTACTATCCCAAGTTAATTAAGAAAAATGTGCTATGTGCGCCTAAAACCATTTTCGAAAAGGTTTTCAAAATGAGTCGGTTGAGTGTATTTACTGTAACATCCGTCAAAAACGGATTTACCAAACCCGCTCTGTTTATCAACCGAAACAGTCAGTTAAAATTTCCGTTGCGAATTAAATGCCCGAAATAATTTTAAACGATACGTAATCAATTATTATGCGGGGGTATATATTTAGTTTTTGAAAAACTGATAAAAATCGTAACATAAAAATGTTTTACTCATGCCGGGTTTCGAACTCGGGTCTGTACCGGTTCAAACCAACAACTTATCACCTAGCCAAACAACCGCTCCGCCACTTTGATTTTCTGTTAACACAAGGAAACATTTAATTCAAATATTCAAGTTCCGAAGTTGAATTCAATCAATTTTTCCGCCCAATTAGCAGTCGTCGGAAATCCCGACGACTTCGCCGTTTAATTACATTTCCGCTCATAATAACCGAAGACTTAACTCCCTCGACGGTTATAACCGACGTATGAACCCGCGACATCAGCTGTAACCGCCGGAGACCGGCTGACTTCGAATTGAGACCGAATTCAGACCCCATTCATCTCAATACTACCCTATAAATACACCCACAACTCGCCAGAAACCTTTCACACTCAAATCGCACCTTTTCTCGGCGAAAAATCACTCGCCGGAAATATTTGATACATCGCCGGAAAACCGTATTATTAGTCTCCGAGCTTTACTGAACCACCTAAACTCTTACCGAAATCACCCACACCCTTTGCAAGCCTTCGGAAGACTCTCTGCTGCAAGAGACTCGTCGCCGGAAGAACTTGCTGCCACCGGAGTTCTGCCGGAAAACAGAGGAGAAACAGTCGGTACTTTACACGCCTAATTCCTTTCCTTTTTACTTTTATCTCGTCTGAAATTGATCATTAAACGCTAAAGGAACTTGAATCAACATTCGAACCAGCCAGTCGCCACTTCCGGTTAAAACCAGTGAAGAAGACGACGTTTCAGTAATGGTTAAGTATAATTAAAATCAAGTTATTTACCGGGTTAGACACAGTCCAGCGGTGGACTGTGTGCACTTTTAACGCTAAGGTCACGAGTTCGAGTATTGTCCCTCGCACGCCGCCTTGATAAAAATTCCTTTTTTTTCAGCAAACTGAACCGGGTTGATTTAAGAATATGTTAAGTATATTGATAACCGAGTTTATAACCAAGTGAGACACACAGTCCAGCGGTGGAGTGTGTGTCCGCTAACCCACAGGTCCCGGGTTCGAGACCTGTGGAGCGCACCGGTTTTGTGATTTAATTCGTTTTTAAAATAAAAGGATTTCTGTTTAACTCTAATTAATATATATATATAATTAAAATCGGATATATGACGGGTTAGACACGTAGCTCAGTTGGTAGAGCTGCGTGCACGCGTACGGGAGGTCTCGGGTTCGAGCCTCACCCAGCGCACAATAATATGCCTTCCGAACCGGTCAACGTCAGTCAAAGTCAATCGGTCAAGGTCAACTGTAGCAAAAATAAAATATTTTTTTATTATTTTTATTTAATTATTTTAATTAAAAATCAATTATAAATACTTAAAAATAACATTTTTAAGGTTAGAAAATAGCCTCAAACTCACAAAAATACACCCAACAATTCTACTAAAATAGATTAATAAAACCCGTTTACTTACCAAACCGTAATGCGATTTATCTAGGTTTAATCTCACTCGTGGTTAAAACCACTTCGCGTGCATTCAACATCATCAACCGAACGCACCCAATGTGAGTGAATTCTTACAAACTCCCCTTTTTTTTTATTCACGTTTTGGGGTGTATCATGTGTCGTTTAAACTAATTCTCTTATGCAAATCTGTGCTATACCATTATATGAACTAAACTAGAATGTAACTATTATTGGTTGTGATATATTACATATTGTCAAAGTTGTATGCAAATTATTTAGGCCCATCAGTTCCTCGTGGGAGACGAGAACAACGCGTGCCTTAAAACTCACACATTAGGCCCATCAGTTCGTAAGAACAACGCGTGCCTCAAAACTCATTCATTAGGCCCATCAGTTCCTCGTGGGAGACGAGAACAACGCGTGCCTTAAAACTCACACATTAGGCCCATCAGTTCGTAAGAACAACGCGTGCCTCAAAACTCATTCATTAGGCCCATCAGTTCCTCGTGGGAGACGAGAACAACGCATGCCTCAAAACTCATACATTAGGCCCATCAGTTCCTCGTGGGAGACGAGAACAACGCGTGCCTCAAAACTCATGCATTAGGCCCATCAGTTCGTAAGAACAACGCGTGCCTCAAAACTCATACATTAGGCCCATCAGTTCGTAAGAACAACGCGTGCCTCAAAACTCATTCATTAGGCCCATCAGTTCCTCGTGGGAGACGAGTCGAACAACGCGTGCCTCAAAACAATTATTTGGTGTTTGTGTGTTCAATATTCAATATTATGTGTTGTGTGAATAAATTTACATCTACATTTACTCATATGTGGTATGCACCTTATTTATAATCAATTGGATAAACTTGTTCAAATGTTTTCCATAGGATTCACTCGCCAACATTATGTTGATCCAAAAAAACCTTTTTTACACATGATACAGGTGAACAGGTTGAAGCAAGGAAAACATAGGATATGCCTTAGAAGAGAACCAAGAAGCTTAGATTGATAGTTAGAACATGTTGTAATCATTTATTGTAAATTTCCATTAATTGTATTAATAAATATGAAACATATAATAAATGTCATGAGCTTTGATGATAACCCAATCATGCCCCGGTCACCTTTTCCGCTGCGGGTCGGGGTGTGACATTTACCGGTGTAAACTGACGTATTTTCAAAAGCTTAAGTTACAGGTTGCAAGTACGGAATAGGCCGGGAGCTGCGGGGCGAATAACCAAGGAGTTGCGACCTTAGGGAATTGCCTGTAGTGTCTGTTATCCTTTTGTATGTATTTCGATCCGCCTGTGGATCTAGTTACAACCATATCTGTATATATTTATTTTGGACACTAGACATTACCGGTTGTAATAGTTTAATTATTCCAAGCCTTCCGCTGTGTTATGCTTATTTGGTTATCATGATATCACGATACTCCCTACCGAGCCCACCGGTAGACATGTTGATGTCGGGGTGTGACAGATGTGGCTGGAGATGCTTTTGATTCAATGGGAGATGTTGGTTTTTGGAGGTTGTCGATCTCTCGTTAGATGAACCGGAATTTGAAAATGAAATGACTATTGTAAATTAATTACCTATGATTGATGTAGTGTTTTTGGAGTTTACACTTTTTATATCTATTTTGGACTTTGTTTAATATATTATTATTTTTTTATATTGTTTTTTTATCGTACCTTTGCTGTACCCGTCTCTAGAATATTTGAGTTTTTACGTTCCACGTATGCGTATCGTCCCCGTACCCCAGTATCGTACCTGTATCCGTGCAACATAGCCTACTTGATACTATTCATATTGGTAACTTCAACTAGGGATTAGCGTTTCGTGAATCCAACTCGCGAGACCATGAACCTGAACTTTTTTTAAATATATGGGTCGGTTTCCGGTTATCAATTCTGGGTCGAGCTGGTTCAGACCCGGTAGTTCTAACATAAGAACCACAAAAACCATTTGTATTTTTATTAGAACTAGTTATAAAAACCGTCGCCGCGTTACGGTGATCTTCTTTTGTTATTTAGTTTGTGTTTACATGTATTTTGAAATCATTACGAGCGCATTGCACACGGAACCGCTGACAAGAATAAAAAGAAAATGTAGAAAAAAAAAACTAAAAAATTACCAAAAGAAAATCGACTAAAAAGTTGTATGGTAATGATGTTGTTCGTCTGAAACCCGTGGTAAGAGACGAGCAAATAGTACTGGTACCGAATTTCTCGAATCGAAAGATCATAAGTACCAATTCGGTACAGACTTTTGGCGTTCTTGGTACTGGTTCGCTACCAGATTTTACCTTCATATATCGGTACCGTGACCGGTATTTTCTGTACCAGTATCTATTCGGTAAAGGTTTGCACCAAGCTTATCCCTACCACTGAAACTAAAAAAATCATTAAATGTTCAAACGAAATCAACAAAAAAAAGTTAAAACACGCCCATAGCATTAGCCTAGTGGCATCTTGGGAGTATGATAAAACTTAAGCACCATAAGGGGGTTTTCCTTCTTTCTTAATTGGTGCATAGACATTAGAGCCTTGTGGAGATGGATATGATCAGGTGGTTATACTGGTGGCACGATAATACTTCAGTGATACGTCAGTAAATATAATTTGTTGGTCCAAAAAAAATCAAAATGAAACATAAAAAGGGAAAAGAATAAAATAAAATTGCCACATGGGTGTTTTTGAATGGTGTTGACACTGAAACAAAAATAAAAAAAATCATTAAAAGTTAGAAGAAAATCAATAAATAAAAGTTGAAACATGCCCATGGCATTACAGCCTAGTGCATATTAGGATTAGGATAAAACTTAAGGGTTATAAGGTCTTGAGTTCGATTCTCACAAGAGGGTTTTCCAGATTTATTGGGTTTTCTTCTGAATTGATGTCTAGGCATTATAGCCTAGTGGAGATGGATATAATCGGGTGATTCTACTGGTGGCATGATGATACTTTAGTGGTACGTCGGTGATATAAATTTGTTGTTCAAATAAAATCAAAATAAAACATGGCATTATAGCCTAGTGGAGATGGATATGATCGGGTGGTTCTACCGGTGGCATGATGATACTTTAGTGGTACGTCAATGATATAAATTTGTTGTTCAAATAAAAATCAAAATAAAACAAAAAAAGAAAAAATAACTTGCCACATGGCTATTTTTGAATGGTTTTGACACTATTCCTAAGGTTTAAATTTTTAAATATATAGATAATGTATAAAAAAACCTACAATTTATAAAAATTGTGCAATAAATTTCTATTCTTAACGCAAAAAAGAAAACAATACTCTTTTTTGTCTCTTTGCTATTGTTTTTATGTGTTATTGGTAATCGATTTCACATAATGTTAATACAATGTTAAAAAGTATTATTTTAAAGAATAACAATGTATTTTACATGAAATATTTTCCAGCTAGATGTACATGTGTGAATGTGATATATTACATAATATATTCCAAAAATTGAATTATATATTTATATATGTTGCTCTAATATATTTATATGTATGTATTTGTGACAAAAATAAAAGCAAACACACCACAAATTATAGTATAGTTTTATTACGTAGCTTTGGATTATTAGATTATGTTTAATTGGGTATGTTATATATATATATATACACACACACACACGTATCTTTGTTTTATGATGTATACATAATAGATTCGCATAATGCTTCTAGTGACGAGAATGACAAAACTATTAGCAGGAGTGTTCGCTAACTCACAATTTCAACAAGTAACATTCTTTACTTTTCTTGTAAAAGAATTTTAACTTAAGAAGGCAAAAGAATCTGACCGGATAGAAAAGAAGTGTGAACTAACTCACAATTTTTTTTAACAAACAGAAAATTGCAAAAAAAAAATCAATTAGGTAGCCACTTGATTTTACAAAAAAAAGATGCAATAGTTAAATAATACAAGAACCTTTAAATACCTAAATATTAACCATTTCAAATGAGTTGTTCGACTAACTGTCCAATATCAAACATGCCATTAGAACAATTCACCATGCTAACCTCCTGAAGGAAAGCAGACACACTACATGGCATCACTAACCGGCCCTTATGGTTCATATCGTTATGAGCCTTCTCTAACAACATTCTGAAGAGCGGGTGAGAAAGGTAGTGTGTGGGAATCAGAAAGCGTTGCCTCTCCTCTCCGACATAAATTGCAAAAAATCCTATTGGGGTCGATGGAACACCGTCATCTCCATCATATGTTGGCGTCAAAAGCTTGTACTTCTATGGTTCATTGTTTGACCACGCACCTTTGACCTTGATCGTCATGGCTAGTTTCTTGAAGAACCCAATCTTTTTCCCCAACATTTCATGAAGGAGAAAGAAAGAATGGCCTATGTGATGAAAAGGGTATGGAGTGTTTGGCTTTTAAATTATAGAGTTTTGATATTGTTTTTAGTTTTGGTGTTTGTTAATTCGTTCTTAACATTCTTACAGACTTGTTTTTATCTTGGAATTACATCATTTTCAAGGTATTCTATTTCATGGGGCGGCTCCATAATAATAATAATAATAACAATAATAACAATAATATAATAATAATAATAAATAATAATAATAATAATAATAATAATAATAATAATAATAATAATAAATAATAATAATAATTAGCATGGTGCCTTTAATCTTTTAGGGCTTGACTACGTTTGATTCCGACAAACTTCCTTCGGTCTCATTCTCTCGTCTTCGTTAGAATTGTGTGATTTTGTGCTTTCAGAAATCATATTATAAAATAGTGTACATATTCATGTGTGTTAGAATCCAAAAAGCAGAAGAAATTATTGAAAAGGATCCCTATTTAGAATTCATTTTAGACCAAAAAAGTTGATGTTAATTTATGTTAATTATCCACATTATCATATTTTTTTAGAATGTACATTTGAAATTATTTATCATACGTACTTGTTCGTTATATGAAAAAAAGTGAAGGCACTAGGCATCACATAGGCGGGAATGATTTCCCTCTCATACTCGCTTAAAATATATGGTCATGTAAATGTGAGCTTGTCTTTTTTATTAGTATTTTATTAATTGTTTTCAAACAATAACTTATCCTTCGAAATGTGAATCCAAACACGTGTCAAAGTTGCTTATCAAACCAAAAAAAATCTTTTTTTCTAAATAAAAACCACTTGTTCTCGTTAAAATATGTAACAAAATGCTTATAAAAAATAAGCAAAACTGTATAATTCGTTTTTTAACTAACGAATATAAATATTAACTCTGGATAAGTGTTAGGCGAAATATTATAGTAAAAGATTTAAAAGAAGAAATTAATGTGTGTAAGCATGTGCTTGACTCACCCTATTTCATTTTCTAAATTCCCGGTGGATTTCTCACACCCCCTCTAACGAAGCATTAGCGCATTCGGGGTTGTCACTGAAAATATAAAAAATAAATTGGGTCCTGTGCGAAATAAAAAAACCGGGTCTTACCCACCCTAGTAAAACGAATATCGGTATCGGTTTTGATAATTTGGATATTGGTATCGATATTCGCTGAAACCATACTCTATTTTGAATACAACTATGTTTTCAATAAAATATACGCCTTCTTTCTTTAATTAGTTATCATATTCTCAAACGTCGTTTTCTTTTAAACTTGTACTCATTTTCGATCCTTTTACAGATAATCGATGTTGACAAATATTGCAATTATTTAAAACAATGAAATCATGATGGAAAAAATAAATATACTAATGATTTTTTATTAGAGTTAGAGTTTAACGGGCTTAATTAGCTTATGATTTATATTATTATACCTATTATTCATCCATGAACATTAACCAATATAATGCAAAGGGTTATGGAAATTAAAATAAATGACTTGAGAACTGGGCATAGGCATTATTAATTGAGAAAAAAAATAAAGAAGGAGATAGATAGTAACTAGCAGCCAACATTAATTGAGAAAGGATTCACTTAATTGTAAAAAGAAAACAATAACGGAAAAAGCAGCCTCGAACTCAGGACTATAACCTTAAAAGCCAAGTTCTCAATCCCTGATATGTAAGGATATATGGTATCTCATTTTAATGTAGAATATAATGTAATATACATATATAATATAGAAAATTATAAAAATTTTACGGGCTCATTTACGTTTTTGACCCTGAGCCGGCGCCCACTTAGCACTTGCTCAGGGCCGGCCCAGGCGCATTACTTGCGTGAATGTGAGATGATGTGACCATGGTCTCTCTCACACTCATACCATTACAAGCTGTATGATTTCTATCCTAAACACATGTATTAAACGTGTATAAAGTTGGTTTTAAAGATCTTATAAAAAAATGAAAAAAATAAAAATAAAAAACCTTTCAAAGCACAAGTAACCCATTATTATTTGTGTATAGAAAATTGCGATTATATTGCCACGTATATAAAATAATCTCCAGTCTCAAATTTGTATTGTTTCTAAAATTGTTTTTGACGTAATTTATTTGTCCGCACAAGCGATCCTCCGCCCGGCAATTATATAACACATGTATATCTTCCTCATAATAATTTTCTATACTATATTGATTTACTCCGTTAATAATCAATTAGTTGTTATTTATTTTACTAATACTAAAAGGGTGCGTGCGTGATACGACGATAAATACAAATACTATCAGGATGTGTATTATTTGGTTAGTTTGGTTATTATTGGTAACCGAAATGGAAGTCATCAGTTAGTTTTTTTTATTAATCTAACAGTTTTTGGTTAGTCTGTTCGATTTCTTCTGGTTACATTAACGTTTTTTTGGTTTGATTCATTTATAGCCAAAATCAAACTTGAGCTAAAACTTTTGCTATTAAAGTATATCTGCATAAAATGTATGAACAAATACATAAATGAAAGTAAATACATTAATTGGATGTATAACTTGTGAAATACATGAACCCAATGTATAAAAGGTAGAAATATATGAAAATATGAATAGTTTAGTTCAGTTCGTTTTATTTTTGTTAATGAGGGTACCAAAAAAATCAATAATCGGTTTCGGTTAATTAGGGTTTCGGTTAATTGGTTTTCATTTAGTTCGGTGTTTTGTTGACTTTGTTTTGGTTTCGTTTGTTTTCGATTTGGTTTGGGTTAACACAGTTATTGCTCACCTTAGACAATGTTAATCACACAATATATCATGTTTTTTAATTAAGAAAACTATAGCAATATTATATTTAAATTAAAGAAAATAAAATACTCGTTTTTGTGGTCTAATTAAAAAATAATAATTAACATACAAATAAGTTATGACTATATAAAAATCACAGAGGTGCTTAGTTTTTATAAAGGGATAAAATGTAACTAGTAACTAATTATCTGTAGTTCCTGTTAAACATGAGATGCTTAGATTGTAATTAAGATGAAAGTGTTAAATTGTAACTAGTGTTTAAAATACTAATTTACCCTCACTTTAGGTTGTATCCTATGCATTAGAAAAAAAGAATCTTAACTTTTAGGTATCTTAAAGTATCATATATGGGTAAAGTTATCCTACAAAGTCTCCTAGAATAAGAAGGATACAAAGACATAGTGGATTACAAAATATAACATAATGTCAAACAAAATATAACACAATGCTGATAAATATAACACAATATCGAGTAAAAAGGGAAACAATGAGTCGCCAAAAAAGCACAAGGACGCAATTATAGAAAAAAAAAGACAATGCTAAATAAAAGGATAAAATGATCTAAACAAAAATTTTAAAAAATTTACAAGCTAAAAATTCAAAATCAAAAACCTAAAAATCTTATATCGTAAAATTGGATGAGACGGTTTAAATACCGTTTGAATAAGTTTAATCAAAATTCATTTTACACTTTTCCTATGACTTTCTGTTTTTAGCTGATTGTGTATTATATCCCAACCCTATTAACTACGTTGATGTAATTATCCACAAAACTTTTTTTATTATAATCTTTCTTAAAGTACTTGCGATATTACTAAATATTGCAATATGTTTGATATAAAAGTATATAGTTATCTGACAAAGGATCGAGACATAAGGAAGGTAACAAGTTCCACAGCATTGTTCGTTAATCTTATTCTTTTGGAAAAACGCACAAGATGGATTCGTCCAAAGCTTTTGGACGGTTTTCTATATATAGCATTGTTTATAATTAGTCTTATATTTTTGCTAAATAGAAATAAAAATTAAGGTTGCAGACTAGTCATAAAATATGGTTTATGATGATGGCATAACTTACAAATTAAACCGACATTTTCAATACGGGTCGTATAGGCTTAATTATACCACCCGTATACTACAATAACAATGTTTGTCACGTGCAAACTCTATACGGGTCGTATAGGTGTATACGATCTGTATTAGGTACGAGGTAGTACGATGTCACTCAACAGTGAAAGAAAGTGATGGATGTTATATTACGTCAGCACTATACTTGTATATATG
This sequence comes from Scalesia atractyloides, assembly GCA_947069175.1. Lineage (NCBI taxonomy): Eukaryota > Viridiplantae > Streptophyta > Magnoliopsida > Asterales > Asteraceae > Scalesia > Scalesia atractyloides. The sequence continues at coordinate 80,081,523 of CAMTDV010000019.1, read as the reverse complement.
GTTATATGACCCGTATTGCACTCGGGTGAATGATTGGTTTTGTCATTCTTTCTCCCTTTTAAACGACGAAGGTGATTCTTCTTTCTTTCAACAAAGGATTTAAACATTTGATATTTAGATGTCTTAGTTCAACCTCAATTACGTTTTTGGTGAATCGTCTGACAACAACACGAACACGTTTGTTCCAGAAAGGAGTGTGGTATAGTATTTAGTACCTTTTTTTTGTTTACATAATACTTACCACGTCGTTATTTTTAGGACGGATCTATTGTCCCTAATTCTTACGATGGGAGAATAAATGATAATCACTCGAGGAGGTCATGTTTAGCTTTTGTTCTTATCACAAAAAACCATTGCTGTCAGACTTAAACGAGGTAAACATTTATTTACTTATCTGTATTAGGCGTTAAACTTACCATTATTTTTTACACGTTGGTTTTTTCAGTTTGTCGTGCCTAGCAGACCATTGTTGTCAGATCTGAAAGAGGTAATCATTTATTTACTTATTTGATGTTTAGGCGCTAGATTTACCGTCATCTTCTAACCGTTGGTTTTTTCAGGTTTCCGTGCCTATCAGTGATTACGGTTACATGTGTTTGCATTATGAAGACGGGTATGATGCCTCGTACGGACAAGAAAACTGGTAGCAAAATATGTGGATGCCCTTTTAAGGTGATATGGTTTCTCGACCATAGTGGTCGCGCCTGGCTGATAGTTAATCAACAGAAGATTTATACCACGAAACATAACCATGGCAATGCTGAACATCTGGAGGGTTACGCGTATGCCGCGAGACTCACTTGTAATAAGTTTAGATTGGTGCAAGAGCTGACACATCAAGACATAGGGCCTCGTAAAACCTAGAAAGCAATAACCAAACAAAACCTTGAAAACAAGTCTGTTCCAAAGGAAATACACAACGCTCGCCAAAAGATTAGGGGCCTGAAGTTCGATAAAAAAACATCTTCCATGCAGAGACTAAAACAAATCCTCGAGAGAAACAGATGACTTATTTCACGCAGGAGCGAAACAAATGACTTATTTCACGCATGAGGATCCCTACACAAGCACCATTGAGAATATATATTTTTTTTGTCATAAAAAGTCTTTCAAAATGTGGCAGGCATTCTCATATGTGCTTATGATCGACGCGACCTACAAAACTAACATTCTCATATGTGCTTATGATCGACGCGACCTACAAAACTAACATGTACAATCTTCCATTTTTGCAACTTGTTGGTATGACGTCGACAAACCAGACCTTTTGTGTTGCGCATGCATTTCTTTAAAACGAGCAGGCCATGAAGATGTTCAAGCTATGTTGCGCAAGTGTATGAAGTCGTGTGTAATTATTACGGATAGAGACCAAGGCCTTCTAAACGTGTGTCAAAAAATATTCCCGAACGCACACAAATATCTTTGCAGGTTTCACGTTTTACATAATATTATAAAATAATGCAAGAATTCTTTACTCAACCGGAAAGGAAGGACTTTACTCATACATGGTCGACGATGTGTGAGCAGGGATTTATAAGATTATAACGCCACCAACTTTCATAGACATCTTATCAGAAACCAACATCAACCTAAGTTTTGTTTTAAATTTATGCATTCATTTAAATAGATAAATAATTTGAATATGTTTAATATTTTTTTGATGTTTTTGCTTACCTGTGAGGGATAACTGGTTAAAGACATTCTGACAAAAAAAATTATTTGCATGGACTAATCGAATGGTAAACTTTCACCAAACTACGACAAATAGAGCCGAGAGCGCACATGGTGATTTAAAAAGACAACTTACTAATTATAAATGCAGTCTGGATACCCTGGTGAATAGGGTCGACGATTTGGTATTAAAACAATATAAATAAATAAAGAAAAGTTTGGTACAAAGTAACTCCAAGTAACTCCAAGCCAATGAACGACCACCTTGCGATTCCTTTGCTTCAGAATCTACTTCGTAAAGTTTCTATCTATGCTCTTAACCTACTAGGAAACAAGCTAAAACGGAGACTATCCACCTTGCGGTCATTTGGATCAACATGTGGCTTCCATCTATACACGGGTTGTGGGTTGCTATGTGCCTGTCATCTGGAGAAATTGCAAAATACAGTTACTTATAAGCTTATTTTACGATTTATTATATGATTTTAAAATGCGAGCACCTGTGTAATCAATTTTTTTTGTTTGAAGAACGCATTATCCGACTCGATGATATAGACGTCTTCTAGACAAAACTTGACCTGAAACCATCAGCAATTGGTAATGAAGAAGTTGACCTGTAAAAAGAATTTAATGATGTGAAATAGAATATGCGTTCTGAACCGACTTAGGTGAAGAAAAGGAAGATCTTTTTTAAGATCAAGGGAGTGTTAAACCCACTTATGAGTGATAAAAAACCACATGTCGTACAAAAAACACACGCAAGTGTCCAACATCGATGCTCCACAACAAAGGAGAGAACAGGCCGCTGGACATAGCTCAGTTGGGTCTTCCGAACAAAGCAGGTGCGATCCTCCCCGACACAGCTCTTAGGTACCGTCGAGAGACTCTCTAAACCATCTAATGTTACAATATCTCAAAAGTCTCAAAAGTTTTTAATGCGACGCATCGTTCTAGGACTTCCCAAAAAAGAGGCACCACGATGACCATGGGTTTCCGTTAATCTAGGAGGATAAACCGGTTGAAGATGCTCTCAAATACAAAATCAAATTCCAAACAACCCCTACACTTCAAGAATAAAAGATGTCACATCGGATGGACACTATGGGTTTTGGGCTATGGCTAAAGGTTTAGACTGGATCAAAACTACTTTGGTTATATTCAGGGTGCACTAGTTGAGGAGATGACATGCGAGAACAAAGAAATGTGGGAGTACATTTTTAACAGCGATTTACTAGTAGACTACGAGTCGCAGCTAAAGAGAATAAATTTTACCAGAGTTTGAAGAGTACCCATGGAACATTGGATGGAGATAACTCAGGTGGGACTCCTTTTTACAATAGGTTTGGTGTGATTGTTTACATATTAGACTTGGGAGACAGTTCGACTTTATTCCCCTTCTATCATCCCGATCACAGACATGTCCCTCATCATGTGGTTACACTTGTATTTGTTGACAAGGATCATTTCATCAATGTAAAACTAGAAGAGGATTATCCAATGGCGTCAATGAACTATCTCGGGTTAATAACCGAGGCGCAAAAGAAGCACTATGGATGCAAAACTACAAGGAACGTGTACAGTGGTATGAGTCGATAATGAAGCCAAAACGTCAAGTAACAGACAAGACATTGCATTATCTAGGTTAAATTGTAATTTTAAAACTATTTTGTTTGTATAATGTATTTCAAGTGTTTTTTGTGTGTTTAATGACACAATACGAAAAGTAACCAACAATATACGCCAATATATGACAATGTACGGATATAATACGCTATAATATGGAACAATACGACAAGTAGATACATAATACGCAATAAATCGCAATAACACGACACTTACTGACAATTTATACCCTAATACGATACATACAGACAATAAACGGTATAATACCAAACGTCACCAACATGATAAGTACGGACAATATATGCCATAATACGTGACGTACCGACAATATACGTCATAATACAACATTTAACGACAATATACTTCAAATAATGATATGGTACGACAAGTATACATACAACAAGACACGTTAGAGTACAAGTAGATTCAAAACAAAATTATAAATAATAATAATAAAATACGATACCACACGTAACCGAACGTCACCCGAACGACACAAGTAGAGCGTACACTTCATAACATGACACGTAATAACAAAATACGTCAAAATACAAAACGTATACACATCAAAATGGCAAAAACTAAATTCTAAATTTTTTTATTTTACCCATATATGGATCATATAGGCCAAAAGTCTAATGTATAGTCATACTACACGCATCGTATTGGCCTATACGATCCATAGAGGGGGGGATCGTTTTCTCAAAAAAAAATCAAGGAGTTAATTGATAAAAGACTACCCTTATGGATTGTATGGGTCTATACGATCCGTATTACTTTCGAATCATATAAGCCCCTGATTACAGTCTGGATTCAAGATTTAAGACACATACAATATGTTATTTCATTCTCCGGTCATTTATACATATTTTATTTTGTATTTGACTCGTAGATGTAGGTGTATTGTGTTGATTTTTGGGTTCAGTTTTTGGGGTTTTCTTCGAAGAAAGATGAGTCATTATGATGCGTACGGGCCTAGACGCATCTTATTGACTCATAAAGTTCAAAATTTTCATTGTTTTATGAAGCGATATGATACGTTTTAGGCTTGTGCGACTCGTATAGATTAAAAATTTCGTAATTTTCTTGGATTTTCAGATAAATTTTTTTTATAAATCTTAAAATCTGTTAAGATTGTTATATTTTGTCTAAAACTTACATGAATTTTCTAAATATGTTGAAATTTTTTTATTTTTATTTTTTAAAATTTTAACGGATGGAGATCGCCGGCCATCCAGTAATCAATTGAGCTGCTCTGGAGGAGGTACAAGAGACAGTGAGAGAATGAGATATCATCGGACACGATACTCCATGGGACATGCATACTATTAACTAGCATGTTTTATTTGTTTTTTTTTTTGTGTGAAATACTGACCACGCCGTGTGACAGGTTGTTCGAGCTGGCGTTCTTACCGTCGTACCAGGCGATGATTATTAAGTTTTTATTGTCGTTCGAGTTCTAGCTGAGACCATTTGATGCACCAGAGGAGGATGAACCGAGCACCCATGGGTCGAGGTTAGTTTCCGAATGGGAATGGTGAGGGAGTTTGTTGTGCACACCGGCTTCTATACGTTGCCGGAGATGACACCCACTCTACACAGACACGGAGGTACCAGATTGACACTCTTCGAGTTCTAAAGAATGATTGGTCGATCGGGTCTCTTTGACACCTCGAATACCAGGGTGACCGCTACTACAGACCCCATGTACCATTACATACATAGGCTTATAACCACACCCATTGCACCACGCGAGAAGAGTCGTGAGTGATGCATTCACGGGGATTCGTTTTACATGTAAAGTCTGCTTTGAGGGGAGCCCGATTGTTGTTTTACGGGGAGGGGGGGCACTTCACCTAGATTGGCCTCCCTCGTTCCTTATGAGGACCCACAGTTCACCGCTGAGGGCACGATTGAGCTGGCAAATTGTTGTGCATATTATGCACGACTTTCCTAATATCGGCCTTTGCTTTCACAACCATGACAACCCCATTTTTGTCCTCGTTGATCTCCTGGATGAGTTACCCGAGGAGGAGCTTGCCACAGCAGGTGGTGATGCTAATCCCACGACAAGGAGTCTGCCGCTGAACTCCACTAAGAGCTTACACCACCGCCACCGCCAGCACATCCGCATGGGGTGCCTTAGTACCCCTAACACGTCCTTTATGGCCAGATGCCACCGGCTGTCATGCTTGTGGTACAACAGATGGAGCTCTGACTACAAGCTAGGGTCGACGCCCACCACATTGGCAATCCAGGGCAAAATCTAGGTAGCTATCAGTAGTGGTCGGGAACCCCTACCGATGTCGTCATTTCCGCCACGCCAGGGTCAGGATTCCGAGCCATCTGGCACCGCTCAGGATCCTGTGTCGTCAGGCACCACTCAGGATCCGGACCCGATGGTTTAGGATAGTTACTTTTTGTATTTTGTCTTTTTATATATTTTGGATTTTGTCATTTATAAAAAAAACTTATTATATAGTTAAATTTGAAGTTCCATTTTACTTATATTTGTGATGTTTATTTACAATGTTTAGATGGCTTGGTTGGTTACGTATAATGTATAATACGATATGACACGTCACGATATGGTACGATACCTCACAATAACGATACGATACGTTACGTTACGATACGGTATGACACGTCAACATAAATATAATACAAAATACAAATACGATACTTCACGATAAAATATAATACAAAATACAAATACAATATGATACGATATAATATGATACGTCACGATACGATATAATACAATGCATCACGATATTTATATAATTCAAATTATAAAACACATAAAAACAAATATAATCAACAATAAATACTAACAACCACGCCCAAAAAAACTAACTAAAAATAACTTGGTCCTTATACGGATCGTATAGGTCTATGTAGTGTGTATAAGACCAACTAGCTGTCAGACAAAGACTAACCCTGTCAGTCTGTAATTATCTAAAGTTTACCCTATGCGAATTGTGTAGCCCTATAAAATGATTATTGAAAAAGCAAAGTGTGCCGATAGATTTCAGGGTGTGTCAATAGACTGAATCTTTATGATAACCCAGAATAATTTCTTAAAAAAACTATCTAACATTTGGATGAAAGAAACACCATTATAAAGGAGTATTTCCAATGAAGCATATCCTTAGGTAATTACCATGCGTTTTACAACAAAAAAAAAAGCTACACAAAACATACATTTACTAAATGTTCAGTAATCCATCGCTAATGAGTGACCAATTACCGGCCGAACTTCTATTCGTTGTTAAACGAATGATTACCAACATATTAGGTTGGACATAAGTGTATAGTTCCATTGTTTTTGTAGGGAATTAATATTATACAAGTGGATTTTCCATAAGTCGTCCATCGATATATTTAATGATTAGAATGTATTTCCGCTAAGGTTATAAGTTGTTGGTTGGTGTGGGCCCACTGTTGACATACCACCCATATATCATTCATCGCTATTTCTAGAATAATACATCTGCTTTGAATCTCGCTCAGGTTTTTAAGTCGTTTTCAATGTACGCCCTTACCAACGAACAATCCATTGGTGAAACTTTCTATAAATGGGAACACAATCTTGGAAGTAATTGTCGGGTATTTCAATCCTAAAATTGGTAACTCCCTACATTACAAATATGACATATAGTTGTTTGGGCTTGGTTTTTTAGAAAAAAATAACTATTAACAAGTTGGGTTGGAATATAATAAGCCCATTGCAAAGAAAGAGCCTAAGAAAGAAAAGGTAGGACTAAAAGAAAGAGGTTTGCTATTGTGGCTAGGCCCCAATGGATTCTTCATCTATTTTGGTATCTTGAGCTAAACAAAACACATATTAAGTGTAGCACCCTGATTAATGACGGAAACATTAGGGCGCTACGAAATTGTCTAGTAGCTCATGATCGGCTAAATATTTAAATAATTCATCAACCAAATTCAAGTTATCCAACATAGAAAGGAAATAATAGATTGTTCACAAATAAAGAAAACATAAGTTCAAATTAAATTAATTTAAGTCCAAAGCTCCTAAGTGTTACAAGTCTTGAAAATAGCATCAAATATTGTTAACTGAAACATGCGCAAAATAAGGGATCAACTTCGAAGAGTTGATGAGCAAACATAGAGCATAAACATATGTAATATGAAACAAATCCCATGGCAATGAAATCAATAAATAGAAAATTGTTAAACAAGAAAGGGCAACCAAGTGTACAATTCAATCTTATTGTTGACTTGTAAGGAACCCAAAGGGTTAACCAATGTAATTTTCGGTTTCAATCATCCCGATAACCCAAGTCATTTTATAACTTTATCTTCTTGAAACATTAATTCGTCTTTTATTTAAGATTAGGTTTATTCTTTTAAATCCTAATGTTTATCGGGTTAACTTTTACCGCTAATGGTATTTTACCCTCTCATCACTGGTTAATTTAACTTAATTACCGAATTTGTTTTTGGGATGTTACAAATCTACCCACGTTAAAGAGGTTTCATTCCCGAAACCTTTCCTACGTAGTTCTTTGGGTCAAACCCAAAGAATTTAGTTTCGGTATTCAATTGAGTACAACTCAACTACAATCTCTTTATAATCTTACCAAGAAGGTAGGGTAGTGTTTTTCGGACAACTAGGTGGTATTCGGCCTGTTCCAATGTTCCCTTTTCCCTTTTTCTTGATCAATGCCTTTGTTCTCCATACAATTAACCCTTCGGTCAAGGATTGTCATAGGCATTGCCACATGAGCCTTTCACGTGTAAGGCCTCATGGTCTGTTACTTATATCTTATACTTCTTCTCTTTATAATTAACTAGAACAAGTTACCCCCTAGACACTCGATCGTACGAATCTGTCAACTTATTTATTCCACGCTAATCCTATTAAGGGGCTGTCTGACAACTTCTGAATGGTTAAGTGCTAAACTAGTAAGTGTTGAACCATTTTAATAAACCATTTTCCAATTCATCCCTTATTTTTTACATTCGTAAAATAAAATATTGTTCTTAACTAAAACCAAGTTTTAGTTCAACACCTTCATTATAAACTTGTGTCAATTACTCATGCCAAGAAAATTGACAATCCAAGATTTTCTCTTTACAGATTTCATTTTACTCGGGAATCTTAACCAATTTCCATGCCTTAACCCAATTAACCAATATGCTTTTTTCTTATTTATTTAGGCTTACACTTTTTTTTATTTATGACCCGGAGGTCACATTGATCCCGTAGGCCTTTACTACTTATTTACAATCCGAAGTTCATGATAATTCCGTAGGTCACCCTTTACCCGTGTTACTCTCTAATTGTTATTGGAGTCAACACACCCATTTTATGATTTCAAAATCATTTATTTTATGTTTCAAAGCTGTTCGGGTCTCGCGGCCTTCTAAATCATTCGTTCCATATTCTTTTGTCAAACAAAGCCCTTTAGACCGTGAGTGACCCAACTTATTTACCGCCCGCCGATCACGACATTTTAGACCATGAAAGGCACATTTATATTTTATTCCAAACATAGCACATGACTATGTTTTATCTTTATAGGCAATACCTCCGCTTCTATGACTCCGTGGGTTATTTGTACGTCAATTTTACATGTCGGATCCATCATTCATGGCTCTATAGACCATGAATGACGATTATCATCATCATTTCTTCCTTTTACCTTTTTATCTTTCCTCCAACCATAGTCCACAACTATGATCATTTTCCGAGCGGGCAATACCTCTGTTTCTATGACCCCACGAGTCATTCATATTTTGGTTTTACATGCCCTTCTTGTCAACCATGGCTCTTTAAATGATAATGACTTCACCCAAAGACTTCCTTAGGTCACTTATGTCTACAGGCGCCATACGTCGTTTTTATGGTTCCCGCGAGAACCATTTATACAATTATGCCCGTGAGATTTCTTAATCCCAAGAATCCTTCAACTCCTCCCATTAACCCTGTTTTTACTACATCAGACATATAGGTGTTTCTTATAAGAAGTTCGTGTTATCATGTGTTCACTACTTACTTAGCCAGGGTAAGCAATTGACACATGGAACGTATGACATTATTATAACTAACACTTTACCTCCTATGTAAGTAAACCCTCAGCTCATGATCGTGTCTCTGATCTTATTGAAAAAACCGCTTTTTATTGTTATTTAACAATTATTAGGTTTACCCAACTTCGTTCCAAAACATATAGAATGTTTTCTTTTTATTAAATTTTTACACAATCGTCAATGTGATCGTTACCTTTCCTTAATAGGATCTTATTGAGAATGTCTACTTGGATGGTCAGCCTCATCCAAGTTTCTAAATATGAACCCTTTTGTACTTTTGTTATTCATGATTCTGAATAATGAATATTACCCACCCAATTTCTCTTGCGAACGTCATTCTGGACTGGTTTCCCATCCAGATTTCCCAAGTCTTTAATCCTGTATGCAACTGTCATTCATTACGTGAATGTTTCATACTACCATTCATACAATAATTTAAAGTGTGCACCTGGGTGATATTCACCCTGATGGGCTTTCATTTTCGTTCGAACTTATTCGGTATCATTACTTGATTTAGGTCCTTAGTGTACATGCTTTACTTATCATACTTTCGACCATTCCAACAACACATCGGTAGATCATTAGACTCCCACCATCTTTAGATGCGAGCATCATACTACTGAAATGTTCACCAAAGATTAGTAACCTTAAAATTAAGAATAAATTGCCCGAATAGTCCTGTGGTTTGGCAAAATTTTATCTTTAGTCCCTAACTTTTTAAAATTACACTCTTGGTCCCTGTGGTTTGCTCAATTGTTACTCGGATAGTCCCTGAAGTGGATGGCCATTAGTTTTTGATGTTAAGTGACCGTGAAATGACTAAACTACCCTTTATGATAAAACAAAACAAATTGATTAAGAATTAAACAAATATACATTTATGGGCCCACTTATTAATATAAAAACAATATAAGAAACCAGTTCCCTACAAGCCAATCCCAGATCCCTCTCTCTGTTCTCTTTCTTCTTTTAGACGGAAATTGACAATAGCGATGATAGAGAATGATGGTCATGGAAGGACAATGGTGGAGGGAAGGTGTAATAAACGGTGGTTAGGGCTTTTAGTGGAGGTTTGTGGTGGTGGGTTGTAACAGGATATGGTGGAGGTGCGGCGACGAAGGTGGAGGTGTGGTGGTGGAATCGGGTTGCAGGCGATGTTGGTGATAGGTGGTGGAATCGGATTGTGGTGCGATGATGGTAGTAGCTAGGGGTTAAAGGGAAAGTGAACGGTGATGACAGGTGCTTGAAGTCTCCGGCGCCGGTGGTGACAGGTGAGCAATCATCGACATCAGTCTTTTGTTGACCTCTTCGGTGCTAAGGCATGGGTCGGGAAAATGATCTTCGGTGCTACTATTTTTTTTAAGCGAATTGGGTTTTGGTTGTGGAAGTGGAGTCGTCGGAGATTCTGGTTTCGGTCGGGAAAACAATCTGGTGTGGGTGCTTTGCTAAGTATAAACTATAAACATTCAGATTACGATTGCACGGATTCGTAATAATTAATCAAGGGTCTAAAAATAATCATATAAAACTGATGAACCTTATCCACTTCTAACTATCTAATTTAATTTTGTTTCATCTTGAACAAGAATGAAGGGAACAACATGGACAATGAGTTTGTTTTTTTATTTGTATTATTATATCTTATTAGTGGCCGGAATCTTGTCGCCGTGGGAGTTGAAGTCCGGAGAAGATGACTGCAAAAAGGATTCAGAGAGTGGAGTTTTCATTTGTTTTTTTTACTTATTTGTGGGTCCAACTAATTTTTAATATGTTTCTTTTCATCCATAATTTATGGTATTTGTTAAGAGTAAGGGTATATTAGTCTTTTTACTCCTATTTAACCTCAAAAACTAACGCTCATCCACGCCTAGGAGCATCCGCGTATCATATTTGTAAACCATAGGGACTATGAGTGTAATTTTGGAATAATGAGGACTAAAGTTGAAATTTTGCCAAACCACAAACACTATCCGGACATTTAACTCTAAAATTAATAAATGCCCGTACTATACCTCTAAATACAAGTAGTTCGTTAACCACACCGGTCTTTTACCAATTCTTCTTTTTGGGTAACGTGCGTTCACACGACGGCCCTGTATATTATTTTCAACAACTTTCAACCATGCTAGATTGTTATTATTCATAATCACCTACAGGACCACGCGACCAATGTAAAACCTTGTATTTTCGTATTTCTATTTTAAAAATGTTGTATTCCTATTCTAATTTTAGAAACCTTACATTCGTATTTTAATTTCAATCTCACAATTTGAGGCATTAATCATAATAAAATTCATATTTTATACATATTTTTTTATTCACACAACCGATCGTTTAAATACGTATTTATACGCAAACCGACACAATTATACGTATAAATACTTATACACACATTCTCAATACTTGAATTATAGTTTTACACTTTTTATATACTCAATTACATAATATATACTCAAAAAATACTAAGAAATACACCAATCATCTTTCCACCTCATCAATCATTTTCCACCTTATTTAACCAATCATATTTCACCCTTTTCCACATTCTCTACCTATAAATACCAACCCACTTCTACCATTTTCTTCACACCATTCTTCTCTCTATCTCTCTAGTTCTCTTAATCTCTCTAAATCAAGAATTCTAAAAGGACACTAAGTGTTCCAACAATTATTCCCTCAACCTCTCTACTTCTCTCAAATCTTCCAAGCTAGGAAGAGAACTCTAAGAGTTCTAAAAGAAAACATTAAGTGTTTGAAAGGAAGCTTGCTCTTCACAGAATCACCAAAGAAAGCTTTACAAAACCGTGAGCATACTCGACCCTTTTTACGCTTTAACGCATTTTTTGGTGCAACATGTATATAAAATCCACGTTATGCAATTGGTTTTAATTAAATACTAAAGCCATCGAACACGTTCATTGTTATGCTTAGGTAGTTTATGCTTGTTAGTTTCAACATGTATTCTCATGATATTGTTATGCTTAGGTTGTTATGCATGCTAGTTAAAGATTTTAATCATATACTATTTGTTATGCGTAAGTTATTCATGTATACTCGTTTCAACTTGAATATAAAATGCCATGTGGATTTGAGATAAAATTTTATACATATACTTGTATTCAAACTTGTATGCTCGCCAGTTCTTTTGTATTGATCCATGCTTTTATTATATGTTGTAGGATTATGACAGATGAATCTAGTAGGATTGTCTAAAAACATATTTAAATTTTAATGTTCGTTGTATTGTAATTTATTTTCAATTCTGTTGTATCTCGATTTCAATACTTGTACAAAAAGTCATTTTAATGAAATAAAATTTATTTATTTGAATACTTATTGTACATTATTCATTTTAAACTTGTGGTGTTCCTAGTTCAAGTAACGTAAAAAGTAATTATTAAATACTTGTCACAATTAATGTTATGAAGTCTCTTGCAATCTCGTTTTCGTCTCATCCCGATGTTTCCGCCATCGGTTGGGGTGTGATAGATTGGTATCAGAGCCATAACTATAGGGAATTAGGTAGAATTGCCATGTTCGACCTAGTCCATAGTTTAAGTAACAAACTTTGGCCATTCTTGATTCTCGCTAAAATGATAATTCTTCCTATCTTGCTTCTACATCCTCTTTGGTCTTAATTATTAAAAATGTCTTTCCTAAGACATTTTACACAATACATATTTGAAGACATTCTTATTCCACAATCGAAACGACTCACCAAAATAGGGGTGATTCCCGCCTTTGATGACGAATTTAATTCCACCTTACATGATACTTTTGCACGAATTTCACCATCAAGTCAGGAATGATATCCATATCTTGATGGGAACTTCCAATTCATAATCTAGTGGATCCTTATTGACGATTAAGATTTTATCTTGTTTCGTTCAATAAACCACGTTTTGGGGACGAAATTGTGAAGCTAGGATTGATATCCACACCTTGATGACTGGTTCCACTCCTCGATTTTTAGTCTCGCCAAAGTTTCGTAATTTCGATCAAATTAGGGACATGTATTAACCGGAAGGGTAAATATCGTTAATCGCATTCGGATGGACTTACGATTCACTCTGGAATAGTCGAAGTCTCTCAACCCGAAACGCTCCAATATTTTATCAAGCCTCTCTCTTATGTTATCTCAATTTCTATGCGATTTGATATTTTACGACCTCGGTCACTTCAGTGACGAGAGACGTTATGTTACGACCTCGGTCACTTCGGTGCCGAGGGACACTATTTTACGGCCTAGGTCACTTCGGTGTCGAGGGGCGCTATGTTAAACACTATTTTACAACCTCGGTCACTTCGGTGTCGAGGGATGCTATGTTGAACGCCATTTTAGGACCTCGGTCACTTCGGTGTCGAGGGACGCTATGTTGAACGCTATTTTAGGACCTCGGTCACTTCGGTGTCGAGGGACGCTATTTTACGACCTCGGTTACTTCGGTGACGAGGGACGCTATGTTACGACCTCGGCCACTTCGGTGTCGAGGGACGCTATGTTTGAACGCTATTTTACGACCTCGGTCACTTCAGTGTCGAGGGACGCTATTTTACGACCTCGGTCACTTCGGTGACGAGGGACGCTATTTTACGACCTCGGTCACTTCGGTGTCAAGGGATGCTATTTTACGACCTCGGTCACTTCGGTATCGAGGGACTCTATGTTACGACCTCGGTTACTTCAGTGTCGAGGGACGCTATGTTGGACGCTATTTTACGACCTCGGTCACTTTGGTGTCGATGGACGCTATTTTACGACCTCGGTCACTTCGGTGTCGAGGGACGCTATGTTACGACCTCAATCACTTCGGTGTTGAGGGACGCTATGTTGGACGCTATTTTATGACCTCGGTCACTTCGGTGTCGAGGGACGCTATGTTGGATGCTATTTTGCGACCTCAGTTACTTCGGTATCGAGGGACACACATTATACTTTATGGCCTCGTTCACTTCGAGGACGAGAGATGCATAATACTCTAATAATTATCGTAGATAGGTCACATACAAACTTAAACATGCTTACATACTTAAATTTCTATACGCTACCATTCTCACTTGTATTACGTTAATAAACCCTGATTGTGACACGGAACGTAACATGGCATCGATTAACGAAACGAACGTAACATGGTAAAACATGGTGGATACGCCACAGGTACTTCCTATATAAGTGTTTTCACCATGTTACCAAACTTTCGTAAAACGTGCCATGAGAAATTCGGTGTTTCCTTAGACTTTATTGGAAACAAACTTTGATCACTCGTAAAGTCTTCCTCTTAAATAAATTTCGGGACGAAATTTCCTAAAGTAGGTTGACTGTAACGCCTCGTATTTTGGTATTTCTATTTTAAAATGTTCGTATTCCTATTCTAATTTTAGAAACCTTACATTCATATTTTAATTTCAATCTCACAATTTGAGGCGTTAATCATAGTAAAATTCATATTTTATACATATTTTTTTATTCACACAACCGATCATTTAAATACGTATTTATACGCAAACCGACACAATTATACGCGTAAATACTTATACCCACATCCTCAATACTTGAATTATACTTTTATACTTTTTATATACTCAATTACATAATATATACTCAAGAAATACTGAGAAATACACCAATCATCTTTCCACCTCATCAATCCTCTTCCACCTTTTTTAACCAATCATATTTCACCCTTTTTCCATCTATTTTCTCCACCAATCATCTTTTCAATCCCCTTCCACCTTTTTTAACCAATCATATTTCACCCTTTTCCACATTCTCTACCTATAAATACCAACCCACTTCTACCATTTTCTTCACACCATTTTTCTCTCTATCTCTCTAATTCTCTCAATCTCTCAATCTCTCTAGTTCTCTACTTCTCTCAAATCTTCCAAGCAAGGAAGAGAACTCTAAGCGTTCTACAGGAAAACACTAAGTGTTTTAAAAGGAAGCTTGAAGCTCCAACCTCCAACTCTTCACGGAATCACCGAAGAAAGCTTTGCAAAACTGTGAGCATACTCGACCCTTTTTACGCTTTAACGCATTTTTGGGTGCAACATGTATACAAAATCCACGTTATGCAATCGGTTATAATTAAATACTAAAGCCATCGAACACGTTCATTGTTATGCTTAGGTAGTTTATGCTTGTTAGTTTCAACTTGTATTCTCATGATATTGTTATGCATAGGTTGTTATGCATGCTAGTTAAAGATTTAATTATATACTAATTGCTATGCGAAAGTTATTCATGTATGCTCGTTTCAACTTGAATATAAAATGCCATGTGGATTTGAGACAAAATTTTATACATATACTTATATTCAAACTTGTATGCTCGCCAGTGCTTTTGTACTGATCCATGCTTTTATTACATGTTGCAGGATTGTGACAGATGAATCTAGTAGGATTGCCTAGAAACGCATTTAAATTTTAATGTTTGTTGTATTGTAATTTATTTTCAATCCTGTTGTATCTCGATTTCAATACTTGTACAAAATCATTTTAATTAAATGAAATTTATTTATTTGAATACTTATTGTACATTATTCATTTTAAACTTGTGGTGTTCCTAGTTCAAGCAACGTAAAAAGTAATTATTAAATACTTGTCACAATTAGTGTTATAAAGTCTCTTGCGATCTCGTTTTCGTCTCATCCCGATGTTTTCACCATCGGTTGGGGTGTGACAACCAAGTCTTCAACCGAACACTTCAATCCTTCAAACCTTGAGCTCTGAATATCACTTATAACGTTTTAACCTTTTTTAATGAATATTTTAGTAAAAGGGATAATTTGGTCCTACATTTTTTTTATAATTTAAAACATAGAACTTAGACACCTGGGTTAACTGAAAACCTAGACGAACCGACATAATGGGTTATTATACACTTCAAATTATATGTTTTTAAGCATTTTTTGGTACTTTTTTTGTTTTCTCACTAGTTCTCAAGTTATCAACCTAAATGGTGGTTCTTAAATGATCCTCACCACACACACACACACACACATATATATGTATATGTAATCTCATACCTGTCAAACTTTCCTTGGTGGTTATGATATTTCGAATTTTATAATATATTTTTAACGAAAATGTTCTAACTTTTAAACATAACTCACACAAGTTGTTAACATATCATATCCAAATACAAAAATACATGTTTATAAGTTTCAAGAGATCACATCAACAAAACGGAAAACACGTGAGCATTTGGAAGGTGTTCGGTTCCTGACATGGCTCGATCTTCATATGGAGTCTTATGTGATTATTTACCTATCATACTTTCCAATCAAACGATTTGTCATTTAGACATTTAAACGGTACCATTAAACACGTACCACAAAGTTTATTTTTTTTCACGGAACCCTTGCAGGTCGCGGAGGGGCTACCTATCTTTCCCACGTGGCGCGGGGATGACTAGTTTGACCAGATCGTTGACCAGACTTCCCTGCGCGTTGCAGACTGGTGTGTCCTCCAAGTAGCGCGGGTGGAACAGTTTTCCAGAAGGTTTGGGAGATGGGCACTTTTCTTCCCTTAGCCAATTTTTGCTATTTTTCATCCAAAACTATCCGAACCCATTTCGTTCACTTGGGGTTTATTTCTTAAAATTTGAATCTATAACACATTATCCAGGTTCATCATTTATTGAGTTCTTCATTCGTATTGTTCGATTTTGGTTTGTTACCCGTTTGACCGGTTATAAGTCTTTGGACGTATTAGCTAAAGTCTTCTAAATCATTTGCAAAACCTTTCAATAATCTTTCTCCAACCACAACCAAGCTCATGGTTTGGATTTTCTTAAAAATAACCATGACATCGATTTGTAATCTTTCATTTGGTGTCTTGATCGTTTGACTCGTTATGAGATTTTAGCATTTTGGCTCAAATCATTTACGATCTTTCATCAAGTTTTTCTCATTATTTTCCAATCATAACAAGGATCATAGTTAGCAACTTGGACAACATCTCGGCTTTACGAGCCCATGGTTCGTTTATACCTTGGTTTTACTTGTCTGTTAACTAGTTTATGTTATCGACCATAAATGACCCATTTGGTTCGCCCTTGTAATTCTCATCATCCCCAAGCGACGACCATTACTTTTAATCATTTTCACTATGGCTCTTAAACCATGTCCATTTCATTGGGCATCACCTCTATTTCTATGACCCCGCAGGTCATTTATACTTCGATTTTTACATGCCCCCAACAGGGTTTGTTCAAAAACATAATTTTCTTTTCATGCTCGTTATTTAATCTAAAACTTATCAATCAATCCTTTTTGCATCTCTTTCCAACAACATTAATGAACTAATAAATAAAACAATGTAATCTCAAGCTACGTACCTTAAAGCTTCCATTTGAGATGCCTATCTTTTTCCATTTGATCTCACGATGTATCACTTGAGTTGCCTATCATTTACAACCCAATGGATCATTAGGACACCATCATATATGGCTATTCTATCAATACTTGCTAGCAACCATTTATAGGATTTTTGACCAAGTTTTTCATGTATTGTTAGCATCTCATTTTTCACTTGGGCATTTTTCCAATCTTATGTGTATAATTCTTTAGCTATTCTAATTAGCTCAATTTGTTAACTTCCTACCATCTCATTACAACCCACCCATTTCATTTTTCAAGTAACATGTCATTTTAGTTTATCAATACCATTTCATTCAATTATAACACATCAATTTAGGGTTTTTCACACTTGGTTAAAAACCCACTTCACTTCATACAAAATAATTCACCTAAATATGTCAATTTCTTCACATCATCAAATTTTTTTTGGTAACCATAAACACTTCTACAATCATCTAAACACATCTTTAGAGTGATTAGGTCACTAAACTTTCTTATCTTCATGAATTTCTCCCACGCTAGAGAATTTCACCAAGAGTACAACCATGACATACATTAGATGTGGATGATTTTGCTTGATCAATTTCTCAAATCATGCATAAAAATCCCTCTGACCTTGGTTCCATATTGTTGGATTTGAGTTTAAGTGTTTGAGAGCGTTACACCTCTCTTTCTCTCTCAAAATCGATACACACAGACAGTGTGTGTGTTTTATTTATTTTTTTAGCTTTTTATGCTTTCATCTTTCATTCATGTCTTATTTTTTCAGTTTTTTATACTTTCATCTTTCATTCTACTTTTTTTATTAACATGTAACTAACTAGGTTAAATATTTCCAATTATTATCTTATGATAATTATTACTAAATACACACAAAAACACACACACACATATATATAGACATTTATATCTAGTATTTTTTTAGGGTATCACAATTGGGGAATTAGATAGTCACTTAGTCTGTCACATCTAGACTGGATGGTGTAGGTGGAGAGCTGCTCTAGGGTATTGCATGACAAGAAAGGGAAATTTCAGTTAAATTAAAGGGGAAATTTTACATGCTTATAGTTAAACCTGCTATTTTAGACGGTACATATTGATGGACCATTAAGAAGACACAAGCTCGTAAGATGGAGGTAGTAGAGATGAAAATGCTTAGGTGGATATGTGGATATACTAGGTTAGATAGGATAAAAAATATGTCTTGAGGAAAAGATCGAGGTGGCTAGTATATCAGATAAAATAAAGGAAGAAAGGTTGAGATGGTTTAGACGTGTTAGGAGGGGACAGACGACCGCCACACTTAGGACCGTGGAAGCTCTCACCGTGGAGGGGGGGGGGGATAGGGATAGGTCAAAACTGACTTAGGATGAGCACATTAGGATAGATAAGGATATAAGTTTTTGGAGACGTGAGATCAATGTTAAGGACTTTTAGAAGGATGACACCTTGTTCTAGATTTTTGCCTTAGGAGCTTAGTTGTTTAGTTAATTTTGATGGCCTTTGCATGGTATTGTTTGTATGAGTGCCTATATGTGCTGCTATATGTCCATATTTTACATTTTCATCATCAAGTGCTTGGTAATTTACTAAAATATTTCATACATGTCTTTATTTGTTTTTATTTCACTCTTATATCTGGATATTGCTTTGAAGCTATGAATCTCACTTAAAGCATCCTCTCTATCCATAGAGATAGTGGTACGTATTGCCTACATTCCACCATTGTCATACCCTACGTATAGCATCAGGCAAATTAAATTATAACCTGTGAATCCATTGTGTACATATAAAGGAAAACAACAATCAAATATATTGCCAAAACTGAAAGGCTAAAAATTATAATTTGAAAATCCACTCTATACATACAAAGGAAAACAACATTTAAATATCTCGACGAAATTGAAAAGCTAAGATTCAATAGCGAAACATACAAAGTGTCTTTATTTATTTATTTTTATTTTTTGAAGTTCCACTTGTATATATTATTGATAAACATATTATTAAGCTTACTATTCAAATTAATTCCCCTTACCTTATTACAAAATGGTACCATAAAATCAGGGCTATTCCAACGTTTTTTAAGACCCTAAGCGAACTATAAGTGGGGCCCTAATTGCACCCATAAACTCTCCTCCAATCCCGATGGACCCATCGCCATGGGATGATTTACGTTACTTTTTTCGTCTAGTGATAGTCGATAGCCTAGAAATTGAAAGCAGGTTGTGATGGGAAGTGGGAACGATGATTGCGGATGTATTTTAGGGGCTTTAGGCCGCTGAATGATGATTAGGTCGATAGTTGTTGTGGTCAATGTTTTAAAAACTGGTTTATACCGGCCGGTTGAACCGGTTAAACCGGATGCCGAAAGCTTGGCCGGCACGAATCATACCGGTAAACAAAGAGAACGACAAAGGAAGTTGTACCGCTGGTAAATTGGGTTATACCGGTTTAAACCAATATACCGGCACCGGGGTAAAGGTTAAAATTTGGACTTTTAATCTTTTACTGGCCAAAAAATATGACGATTTACCTTATCAGTAAAGTCTAACGCCCAAAAAGGGACCAATAGTGAATTTTTGGATTATTTTTTGGTTATGGTTAATTTTTGCAATATTTTTATTATGGAATAATGTAGTTTTAGGTTATTTTTTGAGTTACTTTGGTATTTTATGGATCTATATGGATAATTAGTCAAGCCGGTTGAACCGTCCGGTACAATCCGGTTCAATCAGTTAAACCATTTCTAAGCCAAATCCGGTACGATTTAAAAACCGTTTTTAAAACATTGGTTGTGGTGGTGTAATAGCTGGATATTAATGTGAAATGGGTTTTGAAACTTGGCTTTTTTCTTTTGCTAAACAATATTTACTTTGGGCTCCTTCAATGAAAAACTAGTATAGTTTTGAAATAACGTATTTATTTGGGCCTAATACAATACTATATATAAAAACCTTTTAAGAATTTGAAGACCCTTATTTTTTGGTGGCCTTAGGCCCATGCCTAGGTTGACAAGCCTTTCGAGCCGGCCCTGCATAAAATCATTTTATAAATGCATGTAGCACAAGGTAATATATTATCTACTACCTAATAATCTAATATGTTTCATAATATATATATATATTCATCTTGCTTGATCAAATGGATAAAAATATTTTATTCCCGAATGCACAAAATTATAAAAATGATAAAAGAGAGTGTGACCACAACATAATTACAGATGCTCCACATGAACTGGCTCTAATTAAATTACAAATATGTATAATTTATTAAGTTGACCATAAAAGCATATCATCCATCAGGTAATCCTGCAAATGAAGTCTGGGAGAGAGATCATTTGCTAAGCCAAAAGATGAGAAAATGTCGTCACTAGATGACATGAAGCTACCGTCGTCCGGTAAATACGGCTCAATCCACATATTTTGGGTCGTATCCAAAATTTGTGGTGTAACGTCACTTGTAACCGCCGAATCTGAGGCACCCAAAGAACACCGTGACGATTCACTAGGCGAAGAAGATGATAACACCGCCAATAAAATTTCCACTTCCTGTTGAGTCGTGGAATTGAGGTTCTTTTCGTAGTAAATTTTGCCCTTTTCCAGTAGTGTACCATCACAGGGTTCAACACCTCTAGCTTGTTCATTATTTTGTTCATTCTTTAGAACAGTTTGACTACTTGGAGTCCGGTTTTTTAAATGTGTGTGCCAATGATTCTTTATTTCATTGTCACTTCTTCCCGGCAATAGTGCAGCCATCTTTGACCATCTATGAGTTAAAACAACATAATTTTATTTAGACGACAGCAACACCAGTATTATTAATTAAACTATATGCTATAGGGACAAAATTAAATAGTTTTGGGCTTACTTATTGCCAAGCTTGTTATGTAAACTGATAATCACATCTTCTTCTTCTTTTGTAAACCTACCACGTTTCACATTCGGGTGCAAATAATTCATCCACCGAAGCCTACAACTCTTTCCGCATCTCGACAAACCTAATTATAAAAACCAAGAACATTAACTAAGCAATCAGTGGCGGATCTAAAAAAAAGTCACAGTGCAACGTTTCAAAATTTTCTTTTCTATACGGACAGTAAAATCGAAAAAACGTAGCAGGGGCTATCCCTACTCTCAAGCTACATCCGCCCCTATAAGCAATAAGATTTCCCATGATGGGCTAGTGCCTACAGTTTTGTATTCTTTATTCATTTCTAATAGAATTTGCTAGAGTAATGTCCCTTTGTTTGACAATTTTCAAGAACTTGATCAAAGTATATCATACCTGCAAACTTGGGGAGTTCTTGCCAGTTCGGGTGGCCGTATCTTTGGATGTAGGCTCGTAGCTTGTTGTCTTCATCTTGACTCCATGCACCTTTCTTGATGCCGTTTTTGTCAAAACATGGTGCCCTCACCATCTTTTCTCTGTGGCTTATGATGAAGACCTTTTTGTTTCTGGATCTTGCTAAATATATAACCTTGTATATACATACAAGCTTATACGTGTCTAAAGATATAATTTAAAAAGACGACCATAAGAAACTGTTTACCTTTTGTTTTTGTTCTTAAACAATTCACAAAAGGCACCAAGTCTTCTCTCTGCTTTGGACATAAATTAAAATAGCATTCATTTAGGGTGGATAATATATTATGCTACAATGTAACATGTTCTTTAGAATCTCATTCAGATTCTAAAAAAATTGAAATTTGATTTAATTTGAATTTGATTGTCAAGGTTCAAACTTGATATCTAAAAATTCGAATTCAATTCGATCGTATTTGAGTCCAGTAATCGAATAAAAAGTTATGGTTTTCAGTTCGATTCAAAAATCGAATTCAATTTATACAACAATAGGAACAAAAAATAGGTCGGACTAAAACCACCGAGGTAAAAAAAATCTTACTTATTTACTCAATGATAACGATCAAGCTTTTTTTTCTACTGATAATACACTATGTATATCTGACATCCATGCCCAAAAATATTTCTTGATCTTGTTTGAACTTATGCAATTTTGTAGTTTACCTATATAAAATAAATAATAAAACATATTAATAAATCAAATTAAGAAAATACAAAACAATTGTAAACCAAAAATAACAAAACAAAAAGAAACTTATAAATCAATGGACTAATCCTATAACAAAACATATTACTTAATTGTTCAAATTTAATTAGTTTTGATTAATGCCTAAGATGAAATGTTTAACTCCATGGTTATATAAAACTCAAATCAAACTAAAAGATTTAATTTGTAACTTTGTTGAAATAAGAGGGGTCAATAAAAAATTGCTTTCGATTTCTTTTTATAATTACCAATGTCTTAAAACCGGTTTTAAATAATACCGGCTCGGCCTCTAAGATGGTTCAACTGGGCAGTTCAATCGTATTACTAGTTAACCCTATAAATCTATAATTCCAAAAATACAAATTCATCTAAAAAAATAATCCAATCTCAATTAGGATTTATGTAATCGATCATGTTTTTATCTAAGAAACCACTATTTTCGTGAAAATATTAAGTATTTTAAGAGCATTTTGATTACTTATAGACAATATTACATTGGACGAGATGATTAACAGTTTCAACAGTGATAAAATATTGAAATGAAAGACACCGAACGAAAACTCGGTGGGGGTCGGACTCTTAAAATCCAAATCGGTGGGGGCTGGGCTCTTAAAATCCAATATTTGACACTACAAAAATATTTTTTCAAAAATGTTAGGTAAAATTTTACACTACGAACCGAAAACTGACGAGGACCTGGTGCCCAAAGAAGCTCCGCCAGTTTTCACCCTCTAATTCGAAGTATGCTCCAAATCCTAAGCAAGTAATCATAATACAGGGACCTATCTATAATACCTTAATAGTATAGGGTATCAAAAGAAGTCAACACAATGTTAACCAACAAGACGTATCCTTGTCGATGTCATGCAACGTTATAGCTATAACGTCATATTTAGAAGGTACAAGAAGAAGGTGGTATGATTCTTCATCAATGCTTTGTCATTATTGGGAAATTTATGGATAATTAATAGATTGATGCATCAAAGTCTTAAGTCAATTTGTCTTATTGCCATTTCCTCACTCATATTTTAGTCCGTGTGAACTATTTCTTTGTGTTCATACAATTATTTTGTTTTTTCATTTGCCATTGCGTATTAGATGACGTTATCTGATCTTATGCTGTTTTCTGATTTAAAAAACGGGTTATCTTGTAAATATGTTGTATTATATATACATATACATAACAAAGCCATTATTGCACATGACTCAGATGAAAAAAATTCAAGGGTTGCGTGTTTTGAAATCGACTACATGCAGCATTAAGTAACTAAAATAAGATAGAGTTGTATTAAAAATATATATATATAGGGAACGGTTAACGTACAATTGGTGTTAACGTACAATTGTACGCTGGGTTTTTATAACATGCGAATTCGTTTTTTAGCCATGCGATTTCATGGGCTGCACAACTCCATGCGAATTTGAAGACATCCATGCGATTTCATGCAAAACATTTCAACATGCGAAATTGCAACTATCATACATGCGCTCTTTATATAACATTCGAATTTGGTCCAGCGCACAATTATATATTAACACAAATTGTATGATATACTTTTCCTCTATATATATATTATTATATATATATAATATATATATCTTCCTATATCTATAAAATCCTAGGTGTCACTATTTTAAGCTCTCCCCTAAATAAAATCCTATGTGTAATTTTTCTAGAATTTTGGTTTTTTTAATTAAAGCCTAAATTCCCTGGATAACAAATCTTTGCATCTCTATCATTTTTCATACACTAAAGCATGTACAAGCGTTTAAAGCATACATATTAAACCATTCTCAAACCAGCTTATCTGGTTCAAATGTCAGACCCCCCTGCCTTTCAGGCTTTCCTCAAACAGGTTATCTCATTCAAAATTCAAACTCATTGTTTCTCCAAACCAGATCTTTAAAAAAATTCCAAAACTCATAGAAAGAGAGAGAAGAGACGACTGACGAGAGTTGAAGGGGATTCAGGCGAATCACCGCCATCCGGCGACGACAACAGAGCTGCAAAGACAACCGCCTGAACTCCGAAGACGGCTAGGGTTCAGGTGAAACCCTGAACTGTTATTTGGGTCATATGCGGACCTTTATAGCTTCATTAGGTCCGACCCGTTTAATTTTCGAATCATCTTTCCCTTCCTTTTTTTTTCCTTCACCTATCCATCCTTCAACCTAACATTAAGCCACACATCACACGTTGATCACAGGTTGTAGTTTTTCTTTTTTTTTTCTTTATTAATATTAGTTCGATAGTTGTTTTTTGTCTGTAATCCATCTGTTTAGTTATTAATATTTTGAATAATTTGTGATAATTGCTTCAGATTTGTGATTTGTAGGCATGCTGTTCTTACTCATGAAGTTGTGAAGCTTTTTCCAAAGAACTGGCTTCTATCCGAGGTATATTGTTGATTTTGATGTGTTATAAGGGTTTGATATGTGTATATCCGTTTGGTTAATCACTTTCGTAATGCGAATCTGGTGTCAAAATGAGTTATAAGAATTCAATGACGGCCTGAGTCCACTAAGAATGTGAGGCATAGGATTCATATATCAATACTCTATATTGTTGTTATTATTACTTTGTTAACAGTGGTATATGTGTGTATTTGCGGATGTTTTTAAAGATTTTTGACTTAAACACTGCTTTAGTTATGTGGTATTTGCATGTTATAGTTCATCTGGCAGTGAAGATAGACGAGTCAGTCTCTCAAGAAAGCAACACGAACACATTCACAAAAAGGTCAATCACTGAATAACTTGAATTGGTTATGGTCGACAACTCTGTCATCATGTTTTATGTTTTTGTTTCAGCAGAAGGATAAAGACAAGGGGAAGGCTAAGCATCACAGCAAACGCAATAAGCATAAAGTAAAGGAGGTAGGTCGTTGTTTCAGTGTTGCATCTTTTTGGTAGTTTGTCCCATTGGTCTTTTCTACTGGTGCAATCGTTTGTGCTTCAAAAAAGAATCTATTTACTAATGATTTATATAATAACTTTAGAAAATTAATGGTATATGTGTATCGGATATTTGGATATATAAGGTGCTTATAATACCTTTTGCCTTTTTCATGCTATTTAAAATGGAGCGGGGGTATGTGACATGATGAATGAAAATCTGGATATTGCCATGACTCAGGTTTGGTCCTCACAATGGGTGCTTTAATTAAACCACAAGGCTGGTAGCTAAGCTATCTAAGTTTGATTTCATTTTTTCATCTTGCTTTATGAACCCTAATTTCATATCTATTGACGACGATGGGATGCACTGGTCCAAAGTAAGTTGTTATAGGGTTTAGGTAGTTGTGAATTAAAACTTAATTGCATAACTAATGTCATGGTTATCAGCTTCAAATGTTTTTCTTTTGTAAAGATCATGGACTAATTATCTTAGTATATATAAACTGAATACTCCATGCTAATGCCTCTTGATGTTTCAAGTTGGTTTTGGAGTCCAAGCATACCTGGGATGGCCATTTCTTCTACTGTGAGAAAGTTGTCTACATTAAGAGGTAGGTAATTCTATACCCATTTGGAAGACTCAAGTACATTATATGAACCCGAGATACAATTTTAGAAGCAATTACTAATTTTAGAGCATTTCATTAGATAGGTATGAATTTTAGAGCTATCATATTGGGTATAAATTTTGGATATTTGTTTATTTAACAATAAACCGGGTAAATCAGGAAGGGCAAAGGTTAACTTTTTCACTAATATATAGTTAATGAACCGTTCTAAATCGACAAGCTACTTAACTCAATCAACATTCGCTCACCTAATGTTTTATTATCGAACAATGGCGGATCTAAAAAATTTTTAATGGGTTCTTTTTGGTAGATTCTCGCTATGTTTTTTCAAATCACGTAAGGTTCTAACTGACTTTTTTCATTTTTTTTCCAAATCGAATGTGTTCCTGGGAACCCACAAAAGTAGCCTAGATCCGCCCCTCGAACATAGAATGCTTTTAATGACTCTTTAAAGTAATATCTTTGACTCAAAAAGTCAAATGGATTTGGTTTTACAGGTCAACATTGCATAGAGTGTTCTTCGGCAACAGAGTTGTTAATATGCTGGTGGTTGCCACTCTGATGATTATCTTCTTCAACGGAATGGTTTCGTATTTTTAGGTAACTCCTAATCAGGCAGAGAGTATAATGAAACTTGCTGAGAGGGTTGAATCAACATGAGTTATCAGCAATGGTACGTAGCACAGTATGTGCAAAAACTTTTGATTTTGAATTATTTTACATGAGTTGATGTACCCAGCATCATCATGTCAGTAGCAGGTCAAGTTTCTGATGTTGCAGCCACTAATGTCTGTATCGTTGATGCTTACCTATCACCGGCCCATTATAATGAGCGGTTTTTGCTTATCGAAAAGCTTTAAACGCGTTTAAGGCAACAAAAGGGGACAATCATCCGCCTGTTGCTGCGGGCAGTCTTTGTCCGTTTGGCTGAACGTCGTTACAAAATGGTGGAAGTTTCGTGAATAAAAATCTTATTACTTAAACGTGTTGCGGATCTACAAGAACTCGATGCAAGGAAGTTCTAACGATGATATTTGTAGCGCGGGTTTACTGAAGTTGCTGGTATATTCCGTTTATATATATATATATAGGGTAAGGTTCATGCGAGAACCACCTTTATTGCGAGAACCGCGAGAACCACCTTTACTGCAAAATAAAATCTAAAAAAATCAAAAAAGCACTCAATTTTTTTTAATATTTTTTGTATAAAAATCGCTATATTTCATTGCCAAAAAAAAACTTTTTTTTCGAGTGATAGTTATCCATGCACATGTGCATACGTATCATAACTTCGACAAATTCCGTAATTCATTATCAGTAGTAGACAATTGTACTTTAATTTACAATACCATTCCTAATAACACTACTTTTTACATTACCAATATTCAAAATGCACATGTGCATCATTATGTATAACCATTATATAACGTGTTTTGGTAAAAAAGTTTGTGATTTTGAATGATTAAGTAGGCCCATATACATGTTTTTTTGGTTTGTTATATCTAGTGGTTGATTGTTTGATTATAGTTGTCACTTTATAGTATAATATGTTGATTGGATGGTATAAATGGTATTGATATACATTTAATAAAGTGAAAAAATTGGTAGTGATATTGTATTATAGATGGTAGGAGGTAATGGTATTGTATTATGGATGGTATGAGGTAATGGAAGTGTATTAGGGATGGTATGATAGATGAAAGAGAGAGTGTATTCAACATAGTGTACTAA
This sequence comes from Scalesia atractyloides, assembly GCA_947069175.1. Taxonomy (NCBI): domain Eukaryota; kingdom Viridiplantae; phylum Streptophyta; class Magnoliopsida; order Asterales; family Asteraceae; genus Scalesia; species Scalesia atractyloides. The sequence continues at coordinate 80,053,480 of CAMTDV010000019.1, read as the reverse complement.
AACACCTTATTTCATGTTGATACATATAGATGCACATGTGCATTTCTAATATTCGTAACGTAAAAAGTAGTGTATTACACATGATAGTATAAATGAAAGTACAATTGTCTAATATTTGTAACGTATTACGAAATTTGTCGAATAAATGATACATATGCACATGTGCATGGTAGTGTATTATGGATGGAACGATAGATGAAAGAGAAAGTGTATTCAAAGTAGTGTACCAAAACACCTTATTTCATTTTGATACATATAGATGCACATGTGCATTTCTAATATTGGTAACGTAAAAATTAGTGTATTACACGTGGTAGTGTAAATGAAAGTATAATTGTCGAGTGTTTGTAATGTATTACGGAATTTGTCAAAGAAATGATAAAAATGCAGATGTGCATGGATAACTGTTACTCAAAAAAATTGAATTTTTTTTATTGTTGACGAAATATAGCAAATTTTTCATAAAAAATATTAAAAAAATTTGGGTGTTTTTCAGACTTTTTAAGGTATTACTGTTTGTGTTCACACTGGTTCTCGCGGTTCTCATAATAAAGGGTGGTTCCTAACGGATCCTTATCCTCTACATATATATATATATATATATATATACCGCTAAAATGAAAACCACCACGAGTTGCGAGAACCGTGAGAACTATAACATACAGGGCGAGTTGGGCCAAAAAAATTTTCATAAACGTAGATGAATATATTATAAATACATCTGTAAAAAAATTTCAATATATATATATATATATATTCAATTTGTTTGTTTCAGTATTTCAAAGTCTAGGACAAACGTTTCTTAATCTAGAATCAGACCATATGTGAAGGTGACATTTTAGATGTTTCTAAACATAGATATTAGGCACTTCAGATGAGAAACATAAAACGTTTGTCATAAATACGATTATGGATTTCAATTCTTTTAAAATCTTACATATGGAAAAACATGACAACATGAGGAAATGCAATACTTCTAGGACATTGTCTCAGGTATTAACTACTATAATTTCCTTACATTAGAGGTGGTAATTTGACATGTTTACTTAAGAAACGGGTCAAACGAATGGCCATATATAAAATATACCGTAAAACGACAATGTCAAATGGGATGAGCATGTTGAGACTCACCCATAGGTGTAAAGTTGACACTAATTATTTTCAAAAACTTCAAAATTCTGTGAAGAAGTGTTTCTGCTATCCCAACCGAACCTAGCCCGTTTGGCTTTTGACGCATATCATTTACAAAAATTTCAATATTCTGGGAGAAAGAGTTTCGGCTAGCCCAGCTGAACTTGGCCTGTTTGGCCTCTCACCCATTACTGAATGCACCCACCCTTGCCGTTACACTTATTTATTTGAATATTTAGGCTGCAAAGTCAAGAGTACACTTTGCTTCAACCAGGTGTGAAGTGGCCTTTAGGTTGGCCTGTTGGAGGCTAACATGGTCCTCAGGTACTATTCATCAACGTATTTTCTTTTTTTAACACTTGAGTCTTGACTAAAACTACTATTGGAAACAGCCAGAGCTGGCAATTTCGACAGATGGTCAGATTCCCTTTACGTTCTATCTCTAACGGGTCTGGTGGGTAAAACAAAACGTTAATGAAAAAATAAATCTGTCAGATGGGGCAGGGATTGAAAGTCGCCCAAACTATAAGAATATATTTTTGTTAATCAAATGTGATGGATCATGTGAATAACTCATGAGTCAAGTGGGTTCAAGCAATTCGAAAAGGTGAGTCTTTTGGTCTTGAAATCGAAAGTTTAATTCATTTGCCCAATGTTATCACCTGGGATTCTTCATTTAATGTTTTAGGACTTTAGATGTTTATATAGTTGTTTATATGTCATAATTTTCATGTGTTTTATAGTTTTGAAATGAAAACAGGAATATGCGTGGAGCTCTTTTTAACAAGACTGTTATTGGTCCACCATGATATATATTTTGGGAAGATAAACATGTGGTTGCCAAGAACCATGTTGATAGAAACTATAAGCATGCTAAAGATCATCGTTTGTTTAAGGTAATCAAGCTTTTGCACATTGTTAATTAATGTATATTATGCTGGAATTGTCATAATCAAAGGTGGAATTGGTACCTGTTGGATTGAAATAAGTTGAAAATATGTATTTTAGTGGTTAGTTTATTAGTTTTTCTAAGTTTATTAGCCTCGATATGTAGAAGGATGTTATTGGTAAATTATTAGTAAACAAGGTGTAATTGTGTATTCACATCTATTGCTATATCCAAATATGCGTTGAACGAAATTGCAGCAACCTGGGTTGTTAGTAATTTTTTATGGAATGGATTATTGCTCAATGCTAGGTAGCAATTCGGTTTATGAGACACTTAGTAAATGAGTTATGTTTCCAAACGCATGCTTATCCTTGGTGCTGATTATTAATGTGAGTAACCTTTGACAGGACCGGGTTTTTCAGGTTGAATAGTGGTTGTATATTCATTCTTTTGAGTTCTATCTAATGTCAATACAAAAGTTCCTCAACTGTTGTATGACTCCAAATTATACAAAATATTATAAGGACATGCATCAATATATTCATATATCAACATTTTAAGAACTTTTAATCAATTGTTCAAGCATTTTTATTAATTGCCACAGTCTCATTATTGTAGTGGGTATTCCAAATGTGAGATGGTTTGGCGTGGAGGATATAATAATGTTCTTCTGATGGATTTGCTTGGGCCAGTTTTGGAGGCTTATTCAATTTTTGCAACGGGAAACTGTCTCAAACGGTTCTCATGCTTGCAAATCAAATGGTTAGTCGGTTCATCATTTAAAAATATATATTCATTGCTTTACCTTTTGACATTCATGAGCACTGTAATTCCTTTCAGGTCAATAGTCATGATGGTTTCTAAGTCGAGCATAGAGATTGTTTTCCATGCACCTTCACACCATGTTCCGAAGCAATGGTGAGGGACATAGACAAAAGTAATTAATTTTCTTGTAAATTAATTCGGCTCATTTTTTTATGTTCCGAGTGATAAGAGAACATTGGGCGGGATTGCATTTAACACTTTTAGCCCAAACTCCCCGAGGTTAGATCTTTAATCATGCAATTTTTTATGTGAAGATGAATGAATTATGTTGATTTTTTTATATATTTTCGTTTTATAGGTTTTCTATAAGGCATATAAACAAGTTGATCCTACAGTACATTCTGGTATGGGATATATTTTCGTGACTCGGAAAGGAGTGTTTCTTCCTTACGCTTCAATCAATAGAGAAAGAACTCGGTTTACAATCAGTCGGAATGGGCTAACTTTAACTTCAATCAAACACTTCATTTTAATTTAATATTAACCTAAGTAATGGAAGTGGGTTCTTTCATTTAAAAGTGTATGTCAACATTGTTAAATACTTTTATAGATACATATATTTTTACCACAACCCATAACCCGTGAAGCTCATGGGTATATAACCTAATATATATATATATATATATATATATATATATATATATATATATATATATATATATATAACCGATCCCAGTTGCGAGAACCATGAGAACTACTATCATCCAATATCATATTTACACATCATACATAACCAAATTAAATCAAAATGGTATTTTAGTCTTTTTACTTCCCATTTTACATATTTTATCTCTCTTCTATTTAAAAGTCAACATGTCATAACTTTTCTCTCTCTTCTATTTAAAACTCAACATGTCACATCTTTTTTCTCTCTTCTATTTAAAATTCAACATGAGAAATCTATTGAGTCGTGATATTTGGGTGAGTTCGTTTGGTAAGATCCTCAAATTTCGTAAACCTGAAATCGGGGTGTCGGTGGCGTAAAAAGATGTTTGGCATAAAATCAAATTGTAAAAAGTTTTTGCAAAAATAAAATATTTTTGTTTTTTTTAAGTTTAAACCCGTAAAAATTGTTTTTTGTAAAAAAATTGTTTTAAAGTTTAAAACTACGCGTAAAAAAAGTTTAAAACGCGCGTAAAAAAACTTTTATACCGGCGCGTAAAAAAAATTAAAACCTCGTGTAAAAAAAATTTAAAACCGGCGCGTAAAAAAAGTTTTAAACCATCGCGTAAAAAAAGTTTACAACCGCGCGTAAAAAAGTTGAAAACCGGCGCATAAAAAAAGTTTAAAACCGGCACGTAAAAAAATTTAAAACCGATGTGTAAAAAAAGTTTAAAACGCTCGTAAAAAAAGTTTCTAAAACGGCGCGTGAAAAAGGTTGAACCCGCGCGTAAAAAAGTTAAAAACCGCGCTTAAAAAAAGTTTGAACTTGCGAGTAAAAAAAGTTTAAAACCGGCGCACAAAGAGAAGTTCTAAACCGGCGCATAAAAAAAGTTCTAAACCGGCGCGTAAAAAAGTTTAAAACCGACGTGTAAAAAAAGTTTAAAACTGCACGTAAAAATAGTTCGAACTCGCGCGTAAAAAAAGTTTGAACCCGCACGCAAAAATGTTTAAAACCGGTGTGCAAAAAAATGTGAACCCCTACGTAAAATAATTTCTTACTACATGATTCAAAAATAACAATATTTAAATCACATTAATTAAATCATAAACATTAATTAAAGCACAATGATTACAACTTTAATTACCAATCATTAAAAATCTTAGTAAAAATACCAATTTACCCGTATCCCACTAAAAACAAAATTTATTAATTAAAGCACAATAATTACAACTACTTTATTGTTTTTAATCTCATCCGTTAAAACACTTTTGACCAATGACTTATATTGGTTACTACAGTTCTCACAACTCAATATAGTTCTCATTTTACTCATCCCCTATATATATTATATATATAATGTAAGTATATGGAGAAAACCCTTGTAATTGAGAAAACTTAGGAAACTCAAAGTTCTCGACATTTTTTTATTTAAAAAAAAATAACACATGTAATATACATGTTTTTAAGGGTTTTGAGCAAAAATAAATAAAAAAGCACCGAGTGGATATTTCAAAAAAATAAACAAGTTTTCAGCAACACGACTGTAACATATGTTACACATGAATTTAACATATGTTACACAAAAACTTGTTTATTTAAAAAAAACTGGTCGGCGTTTTTTTTGATTTTTTTTGCTCAAAACTCTTAAAAACATGTATATTACATGTGTAATTTTTTTCAGAATAAAAAAAATATCGGAAGCTTTGAGTTTTCTAGGTTTTCTCACCACAAGTGGGTTTTCTATATATCCGTTCCCTATATATATATAGGATCCGGTTCAAATGAAAACCACCCCCATTTGTGAGAACCATGAGAACTCCTCACTTCTAATAGATTTTTAACACATCAACTATAATTAATTTCATTTAAAATGATATTTTAGTCTTTTTCTCTTAACGTAACATCACCTCTCTTCTCTAAATCACATCACATCATAATATTTCTTTTCTTTCATCTCTTTTATAATTTTTTATATTTAAAATTGAGAAAAATATCTTAGGTTTTATATTAAAACAATAAAAATATTTCAAAATTTAGAAAATACAAAAATATCAAAAATAACATCTATTTCGTTTTCTTCTATTTTCTAAAATTATGACATAATCTTATTTATAAAATGCAAGCTATATTTGTCTTATATGTTTATTATAAAATACAAAATTATCGAAAATGATATCTATTTTTTTTGCTCTGTATGTTTTTAAAACCCGGGCGTAAAAAGTTCAAAACTGCGTGTAAAAAATTTAAAACCACGCGTAAAAAAAAGTATAAAACCGTCGCGTAAAAAAAGTTCTAAACCGCGCGTAAAAAAAGTTTAAAACGTGCGTAAAAAAAGTTAAAACCCGCACGTAAAAAAAGTTTTAAACTGGCGCAAAAAAAAGTTTAAAACCGCGCGTAAAAAAATGTTTATACCGGCGCGTAAAAAAAGTTTAAAACCGGGGCATTAAAAAAGGTTGAAACCGGTGCGTAAAAAAAGTTAAATCGCATGTAAAAAAGTTGAAACGGCGCGTATAAAAAATTAAAACGGCGCGTAAAAAAGTTTAAAACCGCGCGTAAAAAAAGTTTTTAACCGGTGTGTACAAAAGTGTAAACGGCGCGTAAAAAAGTTTTAAACCGCACGTAAAAAAAGTGTAACACCGGCGCGTAAATCACATTAATTAAATTATATTATATTTTTGATTTATTAAATTTTATTGTAAAAGTTAAATCAAATTTTTTTGATGATTTACTATAACAATTTTAATCAAATCATATTAAATTTAATTCATATTAAATAAATCACATTAATAAGACCAATCATTAATATATATAGTAAAAGACTCAATTGCCATTATCTCACTAAAAACAAAATTTCACTAATTAAAGCACAATTATTAATTTACTTTATTGTTTTTTTAATCTCATCAATCCAAAAACCTTTAATCAATGGTTAGTATTGGTTCATACGGTTCTCACAACTCATGGTGGTTCTCATTTTTCCCATTCCCTATATATATATATATATACATATATATATCCATGCACCTTCACACCATGTTCCGAAGCAATTGTGAGGGACATAGACAAAAGTAATTAACTTTCTTGCAAATTAATTCGGCTCATTTTTTTAAGTTCCGAGTGATAAGAGAATATTGGGCGGGATTGCATTTAACACTTTTCGCCCAAACTCCCCGAGGTTAGATCTTTAATCATGCAGTTTTTTATGTGAAGATGAATGAATTATGTTGATTTTTTTATATATTTTCGTTGTATAGGTTTCTATAAGGCGTATAGACAGGTTTATTCTATAGTACATTCTGGAATGGGACATGTGTTCGTGACTTGGAAAGGAGTGTTTCTTCCTTACACTTCAATCAATAGAGAAAGAACTCGGTTTACAATCAGTCAGGAATGGGCTCACTTTAACTTCAATCAAACGTTTCATTTTACTTTAATATTTACCTAAGTAATGGAAGTGGTTCTTTCATTTAAAAGTGTATGTCAACATTGTTAAATACTTTTATAGATACATTTTTTTAACACAACCCATAACCCGTGAAGGTCACGGGTATATAACCTAGTATATTTATATTCCATGCACCTTCACTGTAACGCCCCAAAAACGGTTTGGTAACCAAATCACGTTAACAATAAAAAGGCGGGTAAAATACCGTTAGTGGTAAAAGTGACCCGTGGACAAAATAGCTAGGGATAAGTAACATAGTTAGTAATATGTAAATAGGCAATTAAACATTAAGTTGTAGTATATTATAATCAAAACTAAACTTGAGGGACCAAAGATGTAAAAAAAAGGAAACTTGTGTTATTAAAACACAAAACCAACACATAACACACACATTTAGTGTGTGTATATGTCGATTACCAGGAGGTGAACAAGGGGTGCAAACGCTAGTTCAACAGAATCTTCAAATTGAAGGGCCAATCAAAGACCAAATTCAGGTTTGAATGTATGTTAACGATCACCTAGTCGTGGGGATCATAAGGTATGTCACAAAACCTAGATTGGTTAAAGTTAAATTTGAGACAAGTAGGTTACTTGCAATAATTGATGATTATGATCCAAAGATGAAATTAGATGTTTATGTATGCCTAATTTCGTTAGATATGATGAAATTATGAAGTACTTGATGCAAGGTTACTTCGAAGTGATGAACAAGTAGATTATCAAGTGGGTTTTGATGGTATGATAAAGTTATGATGTAATCATGTTTAAAACCATCATGCATGGTAGTATTAGGAAAAATACTTGGACAAATTTTGAGTTTAAGTATATGTTCATACTTGCCATCGAATGGGTTTTGTATGATATGAAGGAATGAACGTTATATTCATGTTAAATGATGTTTGAGATCATCATGTGTTATGAATGATTGAAGTTATGCTAAGTTAATGTTAACAATTTCGTAAACTTATTAAGAAACGTAATTGAAATGGTAGCCGAAGAATAGTGCTTACCGGGTAATTCGTTGAACTTAATTGTGCAAAAATATAAGTAAATAGGCGATTGACTTTTAAAAGTCAAACCGACCTATGATAGAGTTCAATAAGTAAAAGTGGTATAAAGGTTCATAAGGTGTGAAGGTCATGATCTACAATGACTAATCTAATGACCTTGTGAATATTATATGATAGTTTGACGCTTGACAAGCTTGGTGGAACTTGGGAAAGAAGCGGGTCAAAGGAATCAAGTATGAAGAAAAAGGCGTAATTTGAATGCAAGGTAAGTAAAGCTTACACTTTTCTAGTAGAACAATTAATTATGTATTGGTTATGAATAGAGTGAACTAGTAATTGAAAGAGTCTTGGAATATGACGTTTCATTGAATCGGGTCGGAACAAGTGAAAATGGTGGGAAACCATATTTGATGGTAAAAAGCGGTAAAACGGTAATTGGTAAAGTAATGACGAATAAACAATGAGTTTCGATTAAGTTATCGTATGGTGTAATCCATAATGAGTAAAAAGGGTAATATGGTAATTTGGTTACGAGCTAACGGATAAACATTGATTTTTGAAAAGATACTCTATGGCGTAAGCCACGATGAGTCAAAAGAATTAAGAAATGATTAGTAATATAACCGTATGGTATAAACCCAAAAGGATCACATGGGTGAGATGGAAATAAAATACTATCTCACAATGATAAAATGGTCATTTAGACCAAACGGGTCAAATGGTGATATTATCACCATTTGACAATAAAGACTAATGGTTACTTTTGAGTTTTGTGCTCACATGAAGAATAGCGTACGGCTTGTGTTGCTTTTCCTTAGCAACTAATAATACAAGGTATTATACGGATCAGTACTACGACCCGAGCCAGGTATGTGTGATGAGTCAAACTCTCAATGAAGGCTTAGAGTCTGGTGAGAGTTAAACGTGTCACAGGTGGACAATAGATTACCTAAGTGAGGTATATCTAATAATATAAATGGGGAATAGTTTATTCTTGGTAATACATTGATTTTAAATAGAACATGGTTTAAAAGTGCCTATTTAGTCAAATTACACTTTTAAACGTCTTTTATGGAAAAAGGACTTAAAGTGACTAAAATGCCATCAGATGATAAATCGGGAAAATGACCCTTAAGGTTAGTTTAAATATGAGTTTTATAAATTAAACAATCCTTTCCGGTAGCATAAAGTAAAAGGTATAAGCCCTTTTTGGTCTAATGCCTTGTATTGGATTTTTTTCGTAAATTGCCTAGCCGAATGGTAGATTTCAGAATAAATGATTTTACTATAGCAAATCCACCACAAATATAATTGTGGTGGAAGATAAATAAAAGTCTTAGTGTGGGAATAGGAGGTAATGAAAGAAAAAGCGAGATTTAGGCTTAAAGTGCTTAAAAGCCCTCAACGGGTCAAAATAGTTGTATGAATTAAATCTTAAACCGATTATAAAGGGTAAGAAATCATTGTTTTGAATGATGGATTTTGATTCTAAATGTGGGGATCAAATTACGATCACGTGGAATCGAAAAAGAAGGAAAACGTACTTGTAACGAAAAAGTTATGGGATTTTAGCGAAAACAAAAAAATGAGAAAAGCTGCAGATGGGCCAAACCGTAAGTTATGGTTCCGAACCGTCACTTACGGTTCGGAGTTTCTGGTTTGAGTTGGATGAACTGTAGGCTACGGTCCATACCGTAGCTTACGGTCCAGAATGGCTGTTTTTGGGCGTTTAAGCCTACCGTAGGCTACGGTAAGGCAACCGTAACCTACGACGGGTTTCAACCAAAAATTTTGAATTTGTTTGTTTGATCCTTTAGAGCTTTCGGGTCCGTATAGACGGGTTCCAAGGTCTCATATACGAAATTTTCCAATGGGACTTGATATACACACGTTATAAGTTCGTATAACTAACCTTTTCATGGTTTATGAAATGTAGGAATATCTTGGGATATCGGATGATGATCAAGCTCAACGAAGAACCAAACACGATCAAGATACAAGCTTCCGCATTTCGATTGAAACGTTTACCAAATCGAATTATGTTAATATGTTAAAAAATTTTGAAATACTTGTAAAGTTCAAAGTAACTTAGGAATTCGGATCATTATATATTTGCATTATTAATTACTTTAATGCAAATTCTTTTATAAAAGTTACGTTATAACTCGTAGGGTCTTACATTCACACCATGTTCCGAAGCAATGGTGAGGGACATAGACAAAAGTAATTAATTTTCTTGCAAATTAATTCGGCTCATTTTTTTATGTTTCGAGTGATAAGAGAACATTGGGCGGGATTGCATTTAACACTTTTCGCCCAAACTCCCCGAGGTTAGATCTTTAATCATGCAGTTTTTTATGTGAAAATGAATGAATTATGTTGATTTTTTTTATATATTTTTGTTGTATAGGTTTTATATAAGGAGTATAGACAGGTTGATTCTACTGTACATTCTGGTATGGGACATGTTTTCGTGACTCGGAAAGGAGTGTTTCTTCCTTACGCTTCAATCAATAGAGAAAGAACTCGGTTTACAATCAGTCGGGAATGGGCTAACTTTAACTTCAATCAAACGCTTCATTTTAATTTAATATTTACCCAAGTAATGGAAGTGGGTTCTTTCATTTAAAAGTGTATGTCAACATTGTTAAATACTTTTATAGATACATATTTTTTTAACACAGCCCATAACCCGTGAAGCTCACGGGTATATAACCTAGTGTGTGTGTGTGTGTGTATAGGATTAGGTTTAAGAGTGAACACTAGTGTATTTGCGAACTGTGTGAACTAATCCTGGCCATACACGTGTGTAGATCAATGGTCAGGATTTAATGATGAACTACACTAGTGTATTTTATGATTTGATGATGAAATACTAGCCATACACGTGTAGATCAATGGCCAGGATTTATTCACTTAGTTCGTAAATACACTAGTGTTCACTCTAGAACCCTACCTACACATAATAGTATTTGGATATTTTTTTGAAATTGTAACGATTTAATATAGAGAGGTTTAAGTTTTAATTTTTTAAAATAAAAAAGGATAACAAGATTGTACTTCACAAATGTTTTAATAATCTTTGAGAAGAAGTTTTATATTTATACTACCAAATGAAGCTTTTATGAAAACAGCAAAAGACAAAAAAAAAAATGGAAAAAGGACAATGCCCAGTAAATTTGTTAATTGGAAAAAAACAGAAGAATACATACCATCTTGAAAACATTCTTATGGTGAGGTTGAAGTAGGTTAAGGGCTTTTTTTCTCAAATACTCGTATTCTACCCGATCGTATTCGTATATGTATTCGTACCGATTTTAAGTATTTGGTACATGTATTGGTACACAGTTTTATATAATTTGGTATTTGGTTCTTATGGTATTGGTACGGGTACGAGTACGGGTAAAAATGGGTACTGGTACCGAATGTTATATAGACCTTTCAATGTTCTTTTTATATTATGTTTTATTTCGTATTATGGTATTTATAGTACTTGTGTTGATTTTACCTATAAGGTACCCGTATCATATTGGTACTCGTACCAATTTTACAATGTTTGTACTCATATTATATTGGTACTCATGTCAATTTTACCTATTTAGTACCCGTACGAGTGCTCAAAAACTATATAAAAACAAAATGGTACCAAAGTGGGTACTGTACCGAAAATACCCGTGCCCGTACCTGTACCGTACCTATATATTTCTTCTAATTCGGTACTGGTATTTTCGGTAATGGTACGGGTATAAGTACAAATACGGTACCAATCTCATCCCTAAGTTGAAGCAAGCGAAAAGAAAAGCATAGATGAACCAAACGGTGTACAAAACAAATAATAATTAATTAATTAATTAACAAAGAAATAAATTACTTAAAACATTTTGTGGTAAAGTTGTAGCAAACTTTTGAAATTTGGACAAGTTTGCCACAAAAAGTACTAAGCTTTAATTTTTGTCTTCTTCTATAAAATTCTTACTTTACATTAGTTAAAGTAATAAATATATTAATCAAAACATTTTTTGTGGCAAATTTATGGCAAATTTCAAATTTTCACTTCCACAAAAAATAATAAACTTTTATTTTCTGTTTTAAATTATTATTTACATTTATTAAAAAAAGGAAATAAATTATTATAAAATATTGTGGCAAAATTGTCACTTTTTCAAATTTGTGTCAAGTTTCCACAAAATTTAAAAACCTTAATTTTTATTATAAATTAATACTTTACATTTATTAACAAACAAATAAATTGTTTAAAACATTTTGTGGCAAAATTATAGTAAAATATTGGAAGTTGCAACAATTTTGCCAAAAAATATTATTAATTAAACTTCATTTATTTTATTTTTATTTTTACACTTATTAAAAAAATCAAAATATTTCAAAAATTCTGTGGCAAATCGTCGCGAACTTTTGAACTCTGTGACAAGGTTGACAGAAAAGTTAATAAACATTTTATTATTATACTTTTTTTTGAATTTATGACTTTACATTTATTAACAAAAAGAAAATACTTTTAGAACACCATGTGGTAAAATTGTCCCAAACTTTTGACACATTTTGTGGCTAATTGCTGAAAACTTTTGAAATAAACTTTAATATTTTTTCTATTCAAAATTAATACTTAACATTTATTGACATTAACAAACAAATAAATTCCTTAAAACATTTTATGATAATCTGTTGCAAAGAAATTAAAATTTGCCACAAAGTAGTGACAAAATAAACTAACTTAGCCATTTTGTCGAAATTGTGGAAAAGGTAGGGGTTTTTTTTTCTGTTTTTTGTCTTGAATTAAATTTTTGGAAATCAACATTTATGGGAATTTTGAGGGAAATGGTTGTAGGAAAAATTGCCATTTTATAGAAGTATTTAAACTATTAATTCATCCCATTTTATAGTTTCTAAAATATTAATTTATGCTATAGCATAATGAAAGCTATATATGTATTATATATAAAAATAATAAATAAAAATACATAGTTTTAATTTGAATTTCGAATTGAATTTAAAATTATAAATTCATATACGATTCTATTCGATCTTGCGGAATTCGAATTTTGATAGTGGAAACGAATTCCTGAAATCGAATTTCGAATTTTTCGAATTCGAAACGAATTATGAACACTCCTACCTATACATTTGTTAGTATTCTACATAAAATTTAATTTTAGGTTTAAAAAATCCTATGCTTTTATCAGGTTCATGACTCGGTATGTAAACGAAATGGCTCCCCTATAAGGCTTTGTTTTTTTATATAATTCAAACCGATGAACAGCAATGAAATAATTAACGATGAAGAATAAAATATCAAGAATTAAATACCTTAATTGGGCCTACTAAAACTGAGAATTTGTGGGCATGTTCTAATAAGAAGCTAGGCTCATCTAGAAACAGGATGGTTGTTAAAGCGCAGGCTGACAAGCTCAATACAAGACTAAAAGCCCAAATCCAACCAAAATTGTACCAAGAGGATTTGTACCAAAAATGGGAAAGAAAACTCCAAATATTGTGATGTGATTTAAGATTAAAATAGGGATTTCTTATATTATTTATACTCTATATCAATTTCTTTCATTAAAATACCGAAGAAACAAATTACAAACAAGTGGCAGGTAAACGGGCAACAAGCTGCGCCGCAACCCCCTTTTGAATTACAAATCCAATCCTACTAAAGACGAAACGGTCCCTAAAGGTTGAGAGATTACTATTTACAACCCGTTTGGACCCTGTTTAGAAATTCTACGGCCTCTGGGCTAGGGACCCAAATGTATCAAACGCGAATGGGATAAACACGTGTTGATTCTCTAAACAAGCCTTATCGTGTTTAGCGACCTTGCCTGATTCCGCTTTCAATACAGCCTGGCCAGCAACAAACTCATTATCCCTGAGCCTAACAAGAGGGGACACTCCTGTAAGATCCACACAACCATGTTTTCCCCTGGCCCACCCAAGCACAAGAATATCAGCTGGCCGAAGAGTAGACCTCTCATCGAACGGATCCGTCAGAAAGTTCACCGGAGCCTCCTTTTTCGCCGAAATCTCTGCCCGCTTTAGAACATCAAAGAAAACATCCCTTACCAAATCATGTCTATATTTAAAAGAGTTAAATGCTTGGTTGGTCCCTGTGGTTTGCAAATCTTGCAGACTTGGTCCCAGTGGTTCACTAATTACACACTTGGTTCCAGTAGTTTCAAATTTTGCACTCGGGTGGTCCTTACCACTAACCTTTGTTAGATTTCTCAGTTAAGTATATGCAAAATTACTATATTACCCTCGAATGTGAACCAAACCGGAATATAGACTGAACCGGGGTTCGCCGCCGCCGCCGGGGAGCTGCGCCGCTGCATAATTTCGATCTGTTGTACTTAAAGTGGGGGAATCAGAAGCTGTTACGCTGTATAAAGGTTGATTCGAAAGATGGCGTGTCGGCAGTTGATCGGAGACGATCGGCGGAGTATTCCAGAGGCGGTGGAGGTGTGTCGGGGAATACGGTTTCCGGCGACGGTGAGAACAAGGTGACTAGAGAAAAGTTGATGTTCGATTTTCAAACGGATGTTGGGAAGATGAAGGACGCGATTCTCAAAAGAGGAAATGAAAGCAGTTTCCGGCGACGGTGAGATCTGCCACGTAAGCCGAAGAAGCGACCGAGATATATATTCGGAAATAATTAGTATAAACACACAGACAGATCCGGCGAGAGAGAGAGAGTATAAACACGCAGACAGATCCGGCGAGAGAGAGAGAGTGGCGGCGGCTGTATTGTTCGGTTCGGGTGTTAGTACCGGCGGTCCCTTTTCCGGTCATCCCCTCCGACTATATACCACTTACACCGACACCCATGTTCTTCCGGCGACACCACCCTGCAACCTACCTCTCCTCTTGAACATTCAACCCACAACAGCATACAGGTGAGAGAGACAGTGGGAGAGAGGGGAGCTGCAGCGGCGCAGCTCACGGCGGCGGCGGCGAACCCCGGTTCAGTCCAGATTTCCGGTTTGGTTCACATTCGAGGGTAATATAGTAATTTTGCATATACTTAACTGAGAAATCTAACAAAGGTTAGTGGTAAGGACCACCCGAGTGCAAAATTTGAAACTACTGGAACCAAGTGTGTAATTAGTGAACCACTGGGACCAAGTCTGCAAGATTTGCAAACCACAGGGACCAACCAAGCATTTAACTCTATTTAAAATATAGGTATTCCTTTCTTGACTATTAAAAAAATACATTAATGGTGATGATGATCTTTAATTCATGTTCATCTGATTTTTAGGTGATATATTGACGCATGTGTATAGAGAAAAGTGTTAAATAAGAATCACCAAATATTTAGAAATAGAGAAACTTTTTTTTTCTTATTCGAATTAGAATGGATGAGATATACATTTTGACACAGTAAGTGTATAACTGATATGCCATCCTTACATCTCTTTTTTTCTTTCATACAACTTGATCGAAGTATCTTCGTACCGTTCTTCTCATATACGACATTGACAATAGTCCAATACATTCTCTTAAATGATCTATGGTTGACGATCTTCATTCTCCTTTGTGATCTATGATCAAGACATGCCATAAGCAAGAGTGACTCATTTGCTCCGATCCGTTGTGATATTTTCATTTTATTTGTGATAGAAGGTTAACATGCTTTAAAAACCATATGTTAATGAAATGTTTTGCTTCTATTTGTTTTAAAACTTACGGCTAGGGTTGCTCACAAGTCGAGCTGAGCAAGAGTCAGCTAGGGCTCAAGCTTGAGAATATAAGGGCCAGCTCAGGTGTGCTTGGAAGTCATCTACTAAGCTAAAAACTTGAATTCAAGCTTTGCTCATTTACAACTTGCATTAGCTTGAAGTGAAACTTCCGTGTATGTAAGAACAATCTTAACTTCCCTTACTTTGTGGGGGCACTGACCAAAGACCTAATCCTGCTTCACGCGCGAGACTCACTTTAGCCTTGTTTATTTCATCACTTCGAGTACTAGAAGCATATTGTTTATTAGCTCTCTATAGATTCACTCTTTTTCTTAAAAGAAAGATAGAAGGGCAGCTACACACTCCGTTCCTTATCGCTTCGTTTGCTATCCTACCATACTTAACTAGCTAGACTATTGCAAGTCATTTATACCAAGAGTTATTTAATGGCTTGAAGAGTTGACTCGTTATTTAAGAAAAAATCAAGAAGAGAAACTTAGAGACAATAAATAAAAGAGAGGATATATTAAACGCGAACGAGCTAATTTAAGACGATCTATCATCTGCTTGATGGTACCAAAGGTAGAAGTGGTCAGCGTGGTTTCAGATTAGTTATTCAACATAAAGAAAGAGATTAGATTGTCTACAGTGGTCCTTGAGGTGGCGACTAGTGTCAGCATGGGTGGAAGTGACCTATGTGTGGTCGATATGCTTGCTGGTCGGAGTGATGATGAGCTAATATAAAATTTGTCATACTCTTATATGTATTAGCTGGAGAAGGAGCATGAGGGACCAAAACATCAAACGAGCATAATTTGGGCTAAGAGTGGAGTTACGGACTTATGGGTTCATAACAAGTGAAAGAAGAGGTCTCGACAAGCAATCCTCAAATTATGACTCCGGTTTCATCACTTGCGCAATTCGAAAACCTTCAATCCCTTCCTTTTTGAGCCTGATCACATAGACAATTGATTAACATAATTTGTCTGGGGGAGGTATTGGTCCAAGTTGCACAGGTGACAAAAGTAAAGAAATTTGTCGTTCAAAAAAATAATTTATGTCCATTTATATTTTATGATTTCATCAACTTTTAGTTAGTATGAAATTTCTAATTTGACAAACATGCTAAATTTAGAAACCCCTTATAAACAGGAATCTTGTGGAATGATTCATATATATATATAGGATGGGATTTGGGAAAACGATGAAAAGTGTGAAAACGGTGAGAACGCCTCTCATCCGTTGGATCAAAACAATCTATGGATTGAATCCGCGGTGACGTTTTCGTAAATAATATCAACTTTATTACTTGAACGTGCTTCATTAAGGGTAAAATGGTCTTTTCCACTGTTGTTAAGCAAAACACCACATTAATGACAAAACGTCATTATACACACCGCTCCCTTGCATATGAAACGACGTATGTATTTAAAACGCCATTGATACAAAACAATGGCACTTAATGATAAAACGGTTGCAGATATTTGTTTTGAACAAAAATGTAACTGAAAGTTAATTATTAACATTTATTACAAAAAATTCTCTCCTAAATTATGCGTCAAACCATCATTATATAAACAACGTTATAATCACTTCAATTATCACTTCAAAAAAATTAATCATACCAAAACGCCAAACCTCTGACGGGGAAGAAAATGGCAGCCATCATTTCATGGAGATACACACTTAGAACCAGAAGATTCGTAATTCGTTTTGACAACAGAAGAAGAGTGTTTATTAAAACAATGAGAGTCATCTTGAACTTGGAGGAAGAATACAAGGTGAGATCTTAGCACTTGGCGTCCCTCTTGATAACCACTGTGATAAAACACATACAGTTATAAGAAGACTAACCAGAAAATTCGGAACAAACAACATAAATGCAACAATGGACCCAGTCATCAGATCATGGCGTTTTGAGGATGACACTGACATGGTCACTGTTATATGTGACAACGGGGAGCAGGAAGACTACATGCTTGAAAACATCATGACCAAGCAGGGGCTTGGGTTCATGGAGGAGTTACACAACGCAACATGTTTGAACACAACATGAACCTGAAATTGGAGTTGTTGTATGACATGTTCAAATGGAGGCTTCAAAATCTTCAAGAACAAAACGCCAATAAAAACGAAAGTGATGACTTGGATGAGAAACTGGATGAAGAATCCGAAGAAGAAGACGAATGGGTGATGGATACTTCTCACACATAATCCCTTCTGACCAAGAGTTTTAATTTTTTTTTTGATCTTATAGGGTAAATTTTTCTTTTTTTGCTATCTACTTTTTAAATAATAAAAATATTATTTCCTCCAAATAGCTATAAAACGCCAAAATGCAACATTTGCAAAAAAAAGTTAATTAGTGAGTTCTATAATTCTTATCAGTGAAACGCCAGATACTTTATTACCACCATTTATTAAAACGCCAGATATAAAACGTCAAAATATGAAAGATGAGATGTGTTACAGCCTTGACATATAAAAGCTAAACAAACAGTAACTACAAACAGTAACCGAAGCGACAGATACTTTACTACTACCATTTATTAAAATAAAATCCCGCCAAAAAACTCTTATATAAACAAACATCTCAGAAGCAATTTGGTCACACCCAAAAACACAAAAAAACATATTTTCTTGGCAAAACCATTCACTTAACACGCCATGGTTACTTGCAATTCATTTCACTTAAAAACGTCATGTTTTAATGCTCATACCCATAAACTTTTGCTGAATGAGATGGACAAATCTTCAAGAAAACGGCTATAGCGACGATGATATGCCGCTTTGTATGCTCTTTTCTTGAGGAAGATTTGGATGAAAAGAAGAGACCGATACCAGTGTCGATGCTATTTTGGAGTTCATTATTACAAGATGTAGAGTGGGATGAGAATGAGGATAAGGGCATGTGTAAATGCTATCTTGACAACAAGCGAAAAACCCACTCACAATCACAACCCAATAATAGCGTTGACAAAATACGGCATCGGTCTATCTTTCCAACATCCAAAAGAACCACCCCAACAACCCAACAACAACATGTCAACACAAAAATCAAAACACCATATTTAACGGAACAATCAGTTTCATCTAGAGTTTGGCGTTTCAACTGTGTAGGAAAAAAATTAATGAATACAAAGATCGTCAGAGGACAAAAAGGTTCAAGAAGAAGAGACTGTTAGCAGTGAAGATTTGGAAAAGAAATTTGATCAGCATTTTTAGTTTTCTTTTTCGTTCCTTTTTTTTATTTGGTGTCATTTTCTGTGTTTGTTATCTACTTTTCAGCTAATAAAAAATTCTCTAAGATTACTTACAGAAATGCTAAAAACGGCAAACAACAAAACGACAAATTCAAGGTACAGGTGAATAGAACACAAATGCATTACCGTACTAAAGTTTTAGTTTGCATCTTTTTATAAAACGCCATTAAATAAAAAACGCCAAACTTAAAAAGATGGGAAGTGTTACAGCCTTAACAGACTGAACAAACATTAACTACAAACAGCAACTGAGGCGACGGATAATTGATTACTAACAATTATTATATTGAGTGAATTACAAGTTTTGTCCTTTATGTATGTCCAAAATTGCAGGCGGTATCCTTTACCTTCAAAATTGATCAGTTTTGTCCTTAATGTTTGCAAATCGTGCATGGTTTGTCCTTTAGGCCTAACCACTTCATATTTTTTGTTAAACGTTAAGGACAAAACATGCAATTTGGTTTTGACCTAAAGGACAAACCATGCAAGATTTACAAACATTAAGGCAAACCATGCAAGATTTGCAAACATTAAGTACAAAACTGATCAATTTTGAAGGTAAAGGATACCGCCTGTAATTTTGGACATACATAAAGGACAAAACTTGTAATTTACTCTATTATATTAATAACCACACCACGACACACAAAATCAACTTTTTATATTTTCTAAACGCCATAATTACCTGACATGTTATAGGTCTGCATCCTACATAAAAACGACAAAAAATACACATAAAAAAACATATATAGGTCTGCATCCTACTATTGTTTTTGGCGCCAAGACATAGTTTCTTACGTAAAAATGCCATAAAAAATATAAAACACCCACTAAATACAAAACGCCAAAAAATAAAATATATTTTTCCTAGGTTGTTTTTTATGAGTTTTAGTTGCTATATTTTATCATTTTTACGTGTCAAAACGCCATTAAATGTAATACGCCAAACTAGAAAGATGGGGGGGGGGGGGTGTTACAGACTTAACAGATAAAGCTGAACAAAAACAATAAAACTTAAACGACAGATACTTATTAATTGCATTAATTATAATAATATCCCGCTCAAACTACGCGCCAAATATGTCCTATAAAGAGAAACATATCAGCACCTTCCGTTGATCACCCCAGAAAATAAACGTCATGTTTCCTAAATACCACTCACTCTAAAAACGCCAAAAAAGTTAAAAAAAATCAAAGATGGCAAACAACTTTTCTTGGATATTCAGTATTGTTTTCAATGAAATTTCGGTGAATGGATTCTTAGGTCAGGGGGATTACTCAATAAGCTTTTACTGAACGAGATGGACAGATCTTCAAGAAAAAGAGACAGATCACAACGATAAGTCATTTTGTGTGCTTTTTTCTTGATGAATATTTGCATGGGAAGAAGGAGACCGATACCAGTGCAAATGTTATTTTGACTCCATGGTGATAAAGAAGATTATGAGCAAATAGCATCGACCCACATGCACGTCGATCTATGTTTCCAAACAACCACAAAAAGCCACTTAAAAAACGAACAAAAAAATCACGCGAAAACCAAAACGACGTACATTTCTAGACAGTTCTTGTAGTTTAAAAGAAGAAAGAGACTGATGACAGTGAGGATTTGGAAGAGATATTAGATTGGGATTTTTAATTTATTTTTTTCTATAGTTTGTTATATAATATTTTTCGCTAAATTGTAAAACGCCAAGTTTCCAAGAACGCCAAGCTACAAAAAACTATAAGTTATATATAATGATAACGCCTAATATTGATTCAAGGTTGAACTGAGTTAAAACGCCATCTATTTAACCGGGGATGGACAATGACAATCGTGCCACCTTATATCATTTTGCATCCCCTGCCACGTGTGGGCCAGGATCCGTTCTCACTGTTTTCACACTTCAAATCGTTTTCTCCGGAACCCATATATATATATATATATAGGACAAGGATCCGTTAGTAACCACTCTTTATTGTGAGAACCGCGAGAACCATTGTGAACACAACACAGTAATACCTAAAAAAATACCAATTTTTTTTTTGTTTTTTTAATATTTTTTTGAAAAATTCGCTATATTTAGTCAACAATAAAAAAAATTTTCAAAAAAAATAAAAATTTGAGTACCAACTATCCATGCACATGTGCATTTTCGTCATTTCTTTGCCAAATTCCGTAATACAATACAAACATTAGACAATTGTACTTTCATTTACAGTACCATGTGTAATACACTACTTTTTACGTTACCAATATAAGAAATGCACATGTGCATCTATATATATCAACATGAAATAAGGTATTTTGGTACATTACTTTGAATACACTTTCTCTTTCATCTATCATATCATCCATAATACCCTTTCATTACCTCCTACCATCCATAATACAATACCATTACCTCCTACCATTTATAGTACAATGCCAATACCAATATTTTCACTTTATTACATGTATATCAACACCGTTTATACCATCCAATCAACATATTACATCATAAAGTGACAACTATAATGAACCCATCAACCACTGGATATAACTAACCAAAAAAACATATATATGAGCCTACTTCATTATTCAAAATCATAAAATTTTTGTTCCAAAACACGGTATATAATGGTTATACATAATGATGCACATGTGAATTTAATGTAAAATTAAGTGTGTTATGGATGGTATTGTAAATTAAAGTGCAATTGTCTACTAGTGATAACATATTACTAAATTTGTCGAAGTTATGATACATATGCACATGTGCATGGATAACTATTACTCGAAAAAAAAAATTGGTAACGAAATATAACGATTTTTATTAAAAAATATTAAAAAAAATTGAGTGCTTTGTTGATTTTTTTAGATTTTATTTTGCAATAAAGGTGGTTCTCGCGTTCTCACAATAAAGGTGGTTCTCGCATGAACCTTACACTATATATATATATATATATATATATATATATATAGGGAAGTTCATTTGAGAAGAAACTTTTATTGAGAAGAAAAAGAACAAAATGGTACAATTGTAAAACATTAAATAGTTTTTTTCTCATCTCATTTATTATTATGTTTGACTAATTAATTAGTCATAAATACCACCATCCTCCACACTTCAAATTTTTGTCTACACACATCAAAAGTTATCATACACATTTCAAAATTTATCCTACACATATTGAAATTTATCATACACAACTCGTAATTTATCCTACACACCTCGTATTTATCCTACACTATAAATGAATTTTATTTTTATTTTTTGAGAAAAATATATATCTTTAGTTTACAAGTTCAATATAATTAGTTATTAAAGATGAAACTACTAATTAATGATGTATGTAAATTTACCTATATACCCTATAGTTACATTAAGTGCAAATATTAAATGAAGTCTATTAAAACATTCTTATTGGCTGAAATTTCTTATTTTTTCTTCTTACAAAGAATTTCTTCTCATTTGACCCCTCCACTATATATATATATATATAGGACAAGGATCCGTAAGGAACCACCCTTTATTGCGAGAACCGTGAGAACCAGTGTGAACACAAACAGTAATACTTAAAAAAATACAAAAAAAAATACCAAATTTTTTGTTTTGTTTTTTTAATATTTTTTTTGAAAAGTCGCTATATTTACTCAACAATAAAAACAAATTTTGAGTACCAACTATCCATGCACATGTGCATTTTCGTTATTTCTTTGACAAATTCCATAATACATTACAAACATTAGACAATTGTACTTTTATTTACACTACCATGTGTAACACACTACTTTTTACGTTATCAATTTTAGAAATGCACATGTGTATCTATATATATCAACATGAAATAAGGTGTTTTGGTACACTAATTTGAATACATTTTCTCTTTCATCTACCATACCATCCATAATACACTACCATGCACATGTGCATTTTCATCATTTCTTTGACAAATTCCGTAATACATTACAAATATTAGACAATTTTACTTTCATTTACACTACCATGTGTAATACACTACTTTTTACATTACCAATATAAGAAAAATACACATGTGCATCTATATGTATCAATATGAAATAAGGTGTTTTAGTACACTACTTTAATACACTTTCTCTTTCATCTATCATACCATCCATAACACACTTCCGTTATCTCCTACCATCCATAATACAATACCATTACCTCCTACCATTTATAATACAATACCAATACCAATATTTTCACTTTATTACATGTATATCAACACCGTTTATATCATCCAATCAACATATTACATCATAAAGTGACAACTATAATGAACCCATCAACCACTAGATATAACTAACCAAAAACATATATATGAGCCTACTTCATCATTCAAAATCACAAACTTTTTGTACCAAAACATGGTATATAATTGTTATACATAATAATGCACATGTGCATTTAATGTAAAATTGAGTGTATTATGGATGGTATTGTAAATTAAAGTGCAATTGTCTACTAGTGATAACGTATTACTGAATTTGTTGAAGTTATGATACATATGCACATGTGCATGTATAACTGTTACTCGAAAAAAAAAGTTTTTTTTTGTAACGAAATATAACGATTTTTATTAAAAATATTAAAAGAAATAAAAAAAAATTTTGAGTGTTTTTTTGATTTTTTTTAGATTTTATTTTGCAATAATGGTGGTTCTCGCGGTTCTCACAAGAAAGGTGGTTCTCCATGAACCTCCATAATATACATATATATATATATATATATATATATATATATATATATATATATATATATATATATAATATATATATTGATAGGCAAATGGATCTAAGCTTTATTCCAAACAAACATAAGCCAACATAGCAAGGCACTACATCGGAACGAAACAAAGCACAAACAAACAATACAAAATAAAAATTTACATTGAAAGCTGAATTTTCTACAATCGCTCCATGTTATGCGCGTAAGAAAACGGTTTGAAGTGTGAAAACCGTGAGAACGATTCTGACCCACAAGATCTTTGTGATTTATGGTTGAGATTGATGCGGTGTCATTTTTGTAAATAATAGAAACTTTAGAACTACTAGGAGGGGTAAAATTGGAAGATCCAAACAAGGGTGCACATGCTAATCACATGTCGTTTCACCCATCATATTTAAACGCCAAAATTTTTTATATGTGACTATTTTTTTAAAAAATACACTATAAAATAAAGCGTCTTTTTGTGTTTCCAACAAGTATACTACTAATATATTTTTTGAAAAAATAAACTGAGTTTTTATGGCGTTTTGAAGTTTGTTTATTTATGGCATTTTCAACTAGGTTTTTATGACATTTTTATTTCATTTTCAACTACTTTTTATGGCGTTTTCGGAACTGAGTGTTTTTATGGCGATTTCAACTGGGTCTTCATGGTTTTTTTTCTTTTGAACTGGGTGTTTTATGGCGTTTTTAATTGGGTATTTTAATGGCTTTTTTCTTAACTGGTTGTTATGGCGTTTTTATTTGAACACATAGTTCATGTCATTTTTTTATTTCAAAAGTATAAGAATAGTACCCCGTTGGAAAGATAATAAAACACTCGATTTTATGGTGAATAATTTAAAAAAAAACACGATTAAAAAGTTACGAGAGTTTAAAAAAGATGGTAGAATATGCATGTGACTTGCATGTGGATGGTCTTTGGCATGTGAGTGGCATATGCATTGACTTTTTGACAATACTACCCTTAGTGTAAGTTACCATCAACATGCTAACAACAAAATCGTTCTCACCGTTTTCCCCAGATCCCGTCCCTATTTGAAGAGCACCGTATTTGAGAAACTTGAAAAGCATTCATGACCACACATTTCTCCAAGCAATATATATATATATATATAAAAATTCCAATCGCTTATTTTTAAGTGGTTTTTTTTTTGCATATATACATATATGTATATTGTCAATTTTGAATTATACACATATGTATATAGTCAATTTTTAACTATACAAGATGTATATATTATAAATATATATATATATATATATATATATATATCCTTAAACTAAGAAGTGTAGGAAACCAGGTCAAACGAATGCCAATTGAGCTCATTCCAACAACATTGGAACTGGCTCATTGAATAACAACCAAAAACCTCTAAACTCTAAAGCTAAACACTAAATCTAAACCCTAATGTAAACCCTATGCTAAAATCTAAAAATTAAACCCTAAACTCTAAAGCCAAACCCTAAACATTAAAACTAAACCATAAAGCTAAACCCCAAATACTAATGCTGAACACTAAAACTAACCCCTAATGCCAACCCTAAAGCTAAAACTAAATTATTTACCTCAATCATAGATGCACAATACTTATTTTTCAATTATAAACATGTATATACATATATGATAGTTAAAAGATTGGCAATATACATATGTGTATAAAAAAATCTGATAGAAAAAGCTCCGATTTTTCTAAAAAGATTGCGCTTTTTTTATTTTTACTTAGGAAAAATGTGTGATTTAGAATATTTATTAAGTTTCTCAATTAGCGTAGTACTTCTCACACGATCCTATATATATATAAATATATATATATATATAACATTATTCGATCTCTTGGTATATAGTATAAGCGAAATACGATAATTTTATATATTAACTTGTTTGGTGTTAGAGAATTGAACTAATATGTTGTATTACAAATCAAACGATTTATTCCATATCAATATAAGAAACGGATTACAACTAGACAAAGAAGGTGAATCGAATTCGGTTCCTTAACCGATTGTAAAGACAATACAAATTACTTATGGCTAAAAAGTGATAATGAATGATGATCGAAACAAGAGAAGAAGCCGACATATAAATACCCACGAGGGAATTGCAAACAACCAAGCAAACACCAATCAATCTTCAATCATCTTCAATTAACAGTTATTTATACTAATTTTGATTATAAATATCCTAAGTTGAAAAAATAACAATTACACAATATTTTGTATTCGAACTTTATGTTTTCATATGGTGCCATATTTTTTCAGTAGTCGGATTTATAACAATCCATCATCAAAATTTCAGGACAGGTTGGATACCATAATAAAAACCAAAATGATAATAATGATTCTTGACTTTCACTTAGAAATTGTTCAAAAAGCTCAAAATAAGTTAGAAACAACTAAAATTAATAATCTTATAAAATATCATTAAAATAAATAACCAAACCCTTGAATTTAAATCATATCTACAGTCACATAACCGAATTACACATCTAATTTCAACTTTAATCTAATCTAAAATAACACAAACAAACCTAATTTCAACTTTATCCATGTCTAATTTAAATTTTAAAACTTGAATAATATTAAAAAAAACTAACCTTTACTTATGTTTAATCGCCCTCGCTTCCCTCGTTGAATCTGGGATCACTATCGATTGTATAGCTCGTAACATGGGGTCGAATTAGTATTTTGGTGGGTTTTTGCTTTTTTCTGTATTAATTAGGTTAAACCAATGATAACTGGATTTAATTAATTGGGCCTCTAATTGGCTATTGGGTTAAAAAAATTTAAAAATAAGATATGCGTCTTTAATGGTTTAGAGTAAACTATATGTTAGATGAATACAATTAATAAACTAATATTTTTACTAGGTAAAACATTTGTATAATCCTTTTTTTAGTAAAACATACATATAGTTTTCATGTCAATAAGGTAAATATTCTTTTTAATAAAATGAATTTCAATCTTAAATAACATTAGTATCGTTTGAAAATTTTCTATTGCATGTTCATACAACAAAAGACATAGATTAGTGTTAAATGAACCCACCAATTCTATGTGGCTCCACCACTATATAATACATTATTATAGTTATAATATATGGGGAGGATTCATTGGAGAATACTAAAAAACTGGAGAATTGGGAACTCTTTTAAAAATTATATTTAACATGTTACAAATTATTTTTTTCTAAATTTGTTTTGACATTTTTTCTTATAAATACATGTAGAACATTTTTAATACAAAAAATAAAAATATAAAATGTTAAAAAACAGTTAAAAAATATATATCTTAATAAATTAACTTAACATATTAAAATCAATTTTTTCTAAAAAAATTCAACGCTTTTCCTTATAAATTTGGGTAGAAGCTATTCGAAATAAGAAAATAATTTTGTAAAAAAAAGTTTTTAACCCTTTTTTTATTAATTGTTTCTTTTTTATATTTTTAGTTTTTGATTTTTTACTACAAATGCTTCTAACAGTAATTAAAAAAGAAGCGTCGAAAAAAAATTTAAAAATTAATTTTTAACATGTTAAATTAAAATTTTAAAAGTATTCTTCATTCCCCACTTTTTTAATGGTTCTAATGAACCTCAATTATAATATATTATATGTTATGTTATATATTTATATTATAACGTAGTTAATAAGGACACGAGTGGACTAACTTTTTAAACTTTAAGAAGACGGGTCCAAAACACTAACAACAATTATTAACTCCACTTGTCTGGCTTCTCTTCAACTACCCCTCTTCATTCGATCACTACAACGTGACAAATCTCCGGCAGCAGCCTAACCCAGTTTCATATAAATCCCAACAAAAACAACCAACACAACATCACCAATATTTCCAATCTTTGTTTCTTAATATTCCCAAAACACAACACAAAAATAATGAAAACCAAGTTCCTTCTATGCATGCGACCTTCCGTCATCGAAACCGAGGACGTTAAACCATCACCACCAATCACATCATCATATACTGCCAGTGGTGGATCCAAGATTTTTCGTCATCAGGGTAAAAGGGTTGCTCCTGAAAAATACATCCGTCAACTATCCCTCAAGTCAAACGGTTACACATCAGAAGGTAAGTCAGAATCCCCAACTCATAAAGATTCTCAAAAGGCTGCTAAAATCCCAAGATCAGTTTCCGAAGCATGTATTCATAAAACCTACTTCGATGATGAATCCGTTTGTTTGAAAAAAGCAACTAGGGTTATCTCTAATGATAAAGTCAACGGTGGTCCTGAGTCAAACTTGGGAGCGTATTTATTGGTTAGTTGTCTATTATTCACTATACTTTTGGGGAAGTTTTTTGGGATCATGTGCATGTTAATATTATTGGCGTGCTCGTTTTATCCTCGCCGGAAGTATGATGGCAACGGCGGTCGGAGGGCGGATAATGTGGTGGTCGACTCGCCGGAGAAAGGTTCGGTGAAGGAGTATAATAAGAGAGTGATTATGGTTGGGTTGCTGGAAAGGAAGATCCACTATAGGGAAAACAATAAGATCTTTATTTGATGGATGTCAACTTTCACTGAAATTGTAACAATCTTGCTCTTAGTTTTTTGTAAAAAGAAATGTAATTTATCAAACTTTTTTTAAACGACTAATTTCTTTTTAATTCCTGTTGTCTGTGATACTTTAATTCAAGACCACCCCTCGTAAAGTGTTTAAACGCTTTGAATTCATGAGTAGGTTATGTTAAGTAAGCCTAGAAGATTTCTAACTAGTTAAAGTATCAACCAAAACCAAAGATCCTCCTCATGACCTCTCTCTCTCGCCTTCCCCTCTTGTAAATTTGGTCCGTTGCACAAGAACTTTTACCTCAGAAATGCATGAAGTTTTGTCACATCACTGGTATCACTTCATATATATGTCTGTAGGGTGCGCATTGCAAACGCTCCTAGTCGGGCTCTAGATGCTATAAGTGAAAAATTGTATCACGGTAGTCATTGTATTGTTATTGTGGTTTTTATAAACATTTCATGATAGTATAAAGAGTTAATGAATTCACATATCCTTTATGTTGGATTATACAAGGGATACATGAACCTTGGTTACAGATCGTATATAAATATCACAAGACAAATTAAAACCAAATTTTGGGGAAATTATACTATAATTTTTTTTATTATTATTTACAACGTGCATAATCCAAATAGCATAGTTGATACAAACATAGAAAACAAACAATCATTGCATATAGACATGTAGTTGAACTTATTAGTGTATTATTGCATTGACAACACCCTTGATTCATGATTGCCTTTCTATTTTACAATAAAAAAATCATATATGAATATTTATTTAGAAACAAAAGTAGCACATTGTTTAATATCTTAACACATAACAACTCTTTTAATATATAAATAGGTCTAGGAAACAACATGATTTACCTTATAAGTTTATATATGTTTCATCATTATAAGTTATAGACTTGATTTAAATATTATCTATAAGGTCTATGAAACTAATCCATAAGGTCTATGAAACTAAATATATTTAATTTCGTGAGATATATGTCAAAACTAGTAATTAAAACACTTTTTATTAATTTTACTTTTCATTAAAAAGACAATTCCTTCGAAACACATTCTTATTTTGTTGTAATTTTTTTTAACATTTTACATCACAAAAAAAATTTCAATTGAATTTAACCAGTCGTGTTTCCTAGTTAAGAATTTAAATAATACCATCTTGGATAGTGTAAAATTGCTGTGAAATCCGTCTTGATACGTGGTTAATAAAGCATTTTAGTTTTTAATCTAAAAACTAATATTATTTAGGTAAAAAAAAATCTAAAAACTATGTAACAAAAAACGTTCACCATTATGGTTTTTTTGATTTAGACGTATGGAAAAAGACTTGGACTTTTTTTGTTTCTCTTTTTATTTTATCAATATGATATGCTAAGGTGGAAAGTATCAAAGAGATTCCTCATTTTAGCACTCATTTGGTGGAAAGTATCAAAGAGATTCCTCATTTTAGCACTCATTTCTAAATTAATTATAGAGATACGCATAATCACCCATTTTTTCCGTATCTTATATAAAAAATTACCTAACAATACCTAATTTTACAACTTCAATTAACATTTCAAACAAAAGATTCTATACTAATTGCTAATTATGGTTAATACAAGACCACCTAGTGTTCTTGTCTTACGTTTTATGGAAGTGATTGCATTCGAGTCTCGAAACTAACACTGTAGTTTTTTTTAATGGCACCTAACACGCAGTTAAATCTTCTTTTTTGTTGTACCGAATGGAGTCAATAAGGTTGTTTTGTATGGGAGAAAGTTTTAGGGGCTTTATCACGTCACGTAAGCGCCACATAGGTTTTAGTGTAAAAATGGTGCCCCTTTAACAATTATGGTGTGAGATAATTTAAAGTCCACCAAGTTCATAGTGCCCCCTAATTAAGTATAAATAAAAAAGTAAACAAAATCTAATTGGTCAAGAGATATGGGTCCCACCAGATTAAGCCTTCACGCCCCCTAGGAGGTTGGCGATGGATTGCATGGCCCCATCCTTTGCAGAGGATGGGTGGTGTTGGGGGCGCCACCCAACTGATATAGATAGGCGTTGCCCCATACCGTATGGTTTAACTGTAGAGTGAGGCAACCAAAATATAACTCCAAACGGATGTTTTTCGCTTTTAAAAGTAAAATACCCACCAACGATATTCAATGCCACCTGCGATCATATACGAAGATATGATTAATCACCGATCCACAATTAGACGGAAGTCTTTGTCATCGTGGTAACGTGTTAGCTTTTGCAACGAAGACTAGAGATATATAGTATAATGTGGCATAAGTAAAAGTTTTAATAAAAGTTACTAAAAAGGTGGTTAATTATAAAGGTTGTATAGACGATGTGACCTTTGGGAAAGATATAAAGAAGGATGTGGTTGAAGAGTTGGGTTCTGAATAAGATATTGGGAATAGTATAGCACAATAGGCTTCAATCAAGCAGTGATCAAGAAAATGTGAAGAAAAGAGCAAGATTGTGATGGTGTTGACTGTTAAGTGTTGTAGTTGTGTTTGAAGAAAAAAAAATAAAGAATAATTTCAATGATAGCAAAAGGAGATGATAATACAATGAAGGACTTGATGTAACATGAATTTAAGGACAAAAATTTTGTATTTGGGGTTTCATAATAAGAATTAGGCTTCAGGGTATGGTTTGAAGGTGGTTAAGACTCCATAGCATCAAGCTACATCAACAATGGGGCTCTATTGCCTATTGTCAATAGTTACCATGGTATGGGATGGAGCACTCTCTCATACACACACACAATAGCGCCCCCTTTTTGTTTAACTTCACATACACACACAAACAAAAGAGCTCGCTACTGTTCGTTGTTGTAGTACACAGGTCTAATAATCTAGTAATGTAATAAATGAGGGTCGAGGAACACTTTACACACATTTGAGTATTTTAAATCACCAGTAGTTTCTTCAAATGGTTGTAACCTTCTAGCTTCTTCACTCTCTTGAAATTGTCGAACTCATTTAATCTAGTATATTATTTTGCAAGTTATTAGTGCGTTAATCTTTTTATAAATTCTTGATTTATTAACTTTTGTGACATGTTCATTTGGCTCCAAACAAATTAACTTAATTTGATTAATTAATCTAGCTTAACTTAATTAACTGGGGTATGTACAACTTCTAGTACTCTTAATCAGATATAGTGTAAGCTTTTGCTATTTAACTAGCTCTTACAAGTGAACTTCTTGTATTGAACCAGATCTGGTATTGAACCAAATCCTACTAGGGGTCTCTAGTATTGAACCAAATTCGGGTGACAAGCTTCTGATATTGAACCATATCTTGGGGTGATAAAATGCTTCCTGATATTATATCAAGATACCTAGGGACGCTTCTAGTATAGCATTAGATTCTTCTGGGAGGGTAAAGTCAAGAAAGGTTAGTTAACGGAGGTTGGGTAATCTGGCAAAACAGTAAAAACGACAAGATTGCTACCGAAAACTTATGTCTCTGTTGGATCTGAAAAAGGACCACAACTATATGTCTATACAGGTGTGTGAGGTAACAAAATCAAAGGATAAACTGTTTTGTTTATTCGGTAACATTATTAGTTTGGAAGTTATTTGCCTTGACAAATAAAATATCCAAACCGATATCCTGAGTTTAAGCTCGTAAAACCACAAACTAATAAGTTATAAATGATAATAAAATAAGGATGGCCTTAAATCAGTTTTGTTATGGCTATTGTTTAATAGTTGTAAGGCTAGAAATGATTGAATGAAGAGCCTACAAAGCCAAAAATTTCAAACCAGTTATCATTATGAGGAAAACATGATAATCTTAATAGGAATCTCTTTCTATTTTTACTAAAACAATAAATAAGAACTATGCATTTTTCCACACTAATAGATTGATTATATAAGATATTAATATAGAAGCAAAACTTATCTAAGAGAGTAACATTTTTTTTTATTTTTATAGTCTACTAATTTATATACAAACAAAACTGGTTAAAATAATACTGGAAGGTTAAGTAGGAGCAGCAGTATTATTGGACGATACATGGTTCTTATCTAATCTATACTACGATGTGATAGGTCCACCTGTCTATTAGACGATACTTGGTTCTTATTTGAGCTGAAATAAAAGTCATTTTTACAAATTTAAAACCTTGATAAATATGCTCATTTGTGTTTATCAACATTTGATTTTGTTCGTTCCTAAGTATGAGAAGCTGTATTATTGGACGATACGTGGTTCTTATCTAACCTATCCTAAGATGCGATAGGTCCACCTGTCTATTGGACGACACTTGGTTCTTATTTTAGCTTAAATAAAAGTCATTTTTTTATAAAATTTTAAACCTTGATAAATATGCTCATCTGTGTTTATCAACGTTTGTTTTCGTTCGTTCCTAGAATAAACAAAAAATACAAGTGAAAACGAACAAGTTTATTTTGATAAATATGCTCATCTGTGTTCATCAACGTTTGTTTTCGTTCGTTCCTAAAATAAACAAAAAACACAAATGAACACGAACAAGTTATTTCCTTAACAAACGAACGCGAACATAAAATCTCGTTAAGTACTCATGAACAGATCGTTAACACGTATATTTCTTAACAAACGAACACGACAACTCGTTTGCCCTATACATAACCACCCACCTTTATCCTCAACCGACACCTTACTCACCACACCACCACCGCATCTCAGCCATCACCACCAGAAGCCCACGTTGGTCATGGTGGAACCCATATTTAAAGTGTTAGCTTAGGTTAGCTATATGTTTGGTTCAACTTCTGGAATTTGTTGAATCTAGTGAATATTGATGAATTTTAATTTTAATCATGGACTTGTGTAGGTGGTTCGTTTATAAATCTGAAAGAAAAACATAAACGGAAAATGTTTATGGTGAACCGGGCTTGTGTTTGACACAATTCCCTTAAACAAATTTGTCATTTGTTCCCAGGGTACGCCGGTTCGAGACAGTAACAGCGCACTGCCGGACTTGACACTCGCCTGAAATCGCAACGAAGAAGAGAGAGAGTTAGAGAACGAAAGTGGTTCTGGTGTGTTGGAACTGGTAGCCGTGGCTAGCTTTTATAGGCACAGAGCATAACCGAAATCTGCTACTAATGATGCGAATTATTGCAGCAACTAATGATAGAATAATGGTCATCAGTGTTGTGTCAGTTAGAAACCGACAATCATTAAGTGCTGATATTCAAATGATTATAACTGTTAATGAATGATGACAATGACTATTCAAAATTTAAAATTGTTTATAATTTTAATAATAAAAAACCGCCTCCCGCGGGTCCGGTTTTTCGAAGCCACATTCGTGTCCACAGGACGCGCGGGCATGCACGAGCCAAGCCAAATTTTCCAGTTCGGTTGCACCCCCCTGCGCACGCGGGTAGGGCTTGCGGTAAAAAAAAAAAAGTCTTAAAATATTCAATGGAACATTAAGGATTTTAACTTATAAATCCCTCCACACTTTCTTATCCCACCAATGTGGGACAAGTCCACATTTAAGACTACATTCACACCCACATTTAAGACTACATTCACACCCAAATTCCAACAATCCCCCACATGAATGGAGGCCGATCTCAGAAACAACATCTTAATCCGATTAGATTTCAACAGTTGAGTTTTGCATACGATAGGTAGGTGTTACCCTTTGAACCTTCGCTCATGAAATGCACTTAGCCCAGTGGCTCTGAGTAGACATCGATTCTTTGAACTTGTCCGCCGTTTGTGTAGACGACAATACACTTCACACAAGACTCTCCCTGACAAAGTCAAGTCCTCATAGTTATGTTCGTTATGGTCATGAACATGAGCCTGGTCCTGCGAGATCCATTAAGTATTGTGCCCCAACAATACCCATCAAACGACCTCACTTCTCTCTCACATAGGTGATTCACTATGTATGGTTACATCTATCGAATCATTAAAAGCCATAGGCTTAGCCTCATACGTGTCACTTTTAGGAATGGACTAAGAAGTTTACTATGTGTTGTAATAAACTCCCTTTGAAGATACGTAGGTTTATCCCCCACAATGACCTCACTAATTCATACAATTAGGTTTTCTATTGAACTCAATTCTTGGGATCTTTAGTCTATTGAGTTAGGTTTCCTTCATATGAACTTGATTTTTCAAGGGCTTCAGTCCCATTCCCACGGACGACTTCTGTACTAGCTCTCTACTTAGGCCTTTTGTTAGCGGATCCGCAATATTATCCTTTGACCTCACGTAGTCAACAGTGATAATTCCTTTAGAGATTAGTTGTCGTACCATATTGTGTCTACGTCTGATATGTTTGTTCCTACCATTATACATTGTGTTACGAGCTCTGCCAATTGCCGATTGGCTATCACAATGTATACAAATGGCCGTTTCCGGCTTAGGCCATCTTGGTATATCCTCAACAAATTGATGTAGCCATTCTGCCTCTTCACCCGCTTTATCCAAAGCGATGAATTCGACTTCCATCGTGGATCTAGCAATAACTGTTTGTTTCGACGATTTCCGACATAGTTGCACCTCCAAGT
Organism: Scalesia atractyloides; assembly: GCA_947069175.1. Lineage (NCBI taxonomy): Eukaryota > Viridiplantae > Streptophyta > Magnoliopsida > Asterales > Asteraceae > Scalesia > Scalesia atractyloides. Next base: position 80,018,838 of record CAMTDV010000019.1, on the reverse strand, counting down.
GTGAATACATACCCACTTGTTGCTCGGGAATCCTTCGTGTCAGATAGCCAATTTGCATCACAGTGTCCTTCTACAACTACTGGATATCTGGTATAATGCAACCCATAATCCCGAGTGTATCTTAAGTAACAAAGCAACCGAACGATACTAATCCAATGATCTGAACTTAGGTTGTTTGTGTATCTACTTAGCTTGCTCACCGCATATGCTAAGTCTGGTCTAGTACAACTCATAAGATACATCATGCTGCCTATAATTCTTGAGTATTCCAACTGGTTAACAGGCTCACATTTATTCTTGGCTAGATGTCGACTTGTGTCAATGGGAGTTCTAGCCACATTAGAGTCATCCGCATTAAACTTCTCAAGAATTTTGTCCACATAGTGAGATTGACTTAAAACAAGTCCACTTTTGGTTCGTGTGATTTTAACTCCCAGAATCACATCCGTAAGACCCATGTCTTTCATGTCAAATCTTGCCTTTAGCATGTTTTTTGTAGACGTTATGATTTGGTCATCACTTCCAGCGATGAGCATATACATATAGACACAAAATGACATATCCATCTGATGTGTCTTTCACGTATACACATTTGTCACATTCATTGATTTTAAACCCAGTATCAAGCATGATATGATCAAACTTTTGGTGCCATTGTTTTGGAGCTTGTTTTAATCCATACAAGGATTTTACAAGTTTACACACTTTCTTTTCTTTCCAATGGCTATGAAGCCTTCAGGTTGCTCCATGTAAATCTCTTCCTCTAGATTTCCATTTAAGAAAGTTGTTTTCACATCCATTTGATGAACTTCCAAATTTTTTATGGCGGCAATGGCAAGCACCAACCTGATTGAGGTTATTCGCGTAACTGACGAATATGTATCAAAGTAATATAAACCTTCTCGTTGTTTATATCCTTTGACTACCAACCTTGCCTTGTACTTATCGACGGTCCCATCTGGTTTCATCTTCCTCTTGAGGATCCATCGATATCCTAGTGGTTTACATCCTTGAGGAAGATCCACTAGTTCCCAAGTATGGTTTTGTAAGATAGAATCTATCTCACTTTTGATGGCCTCCTTCCACTGAGGTCCTTCCGAGGAATTTACCGCTTGTTGGTACGTTTGAGGTTCCTCCTCTACCATATAGTAAGAAAATCAGGGCCGAATGATTTTTTAGTCCTTTGCCGTTTACTTTTCCTGATTTCAACTTCCTCATTATTATATTGTTCTTGAGGTTCATTATTTGCATCCTCATCCTCTAAACACTTTCCTCAACCGGTCTAGAATGACTTGGTTTACCTTTCCCCAAGCATGGAAACACATGTTCAAACCATGATGCATCCTTGGATTCTATTATGGTGCCATTACATATTCCGGGTTTTTAGAATCATGCACAAGAAAACGATATGGACCACCAGGATGGGTGTAACCTATAAATACACAATCCACTGTTTTGGGTCCTATTAGCAGGCGTTTCGGTGGTGTCACCACCACCTTTGCTAGGCACCCCCACACTCGCAAGTATTTATATGAAGGGTTAATTCCCGTCCATAATTCGTATGGCGTTACACTTTTCTTCTTATTGGGTATTGTCACACCCCGACCCGCAGCGGAAAAGGTGATCGGGGCATAATTGGGTTATCATCAAAGCTCATGACATTTATTATATGTTTCATATTCATTAATACAATTTAATGGAAATTTACAATAAATGATACAACATGTTCTAACTATCAATCTAAGCTTCTTGGTTCTCTTCTAAGGCATATCCTATGTTTTCCTTGCTTCAACCTGTTCACCTGTATCATGTGTAAAAAGGTTTTTGGATCAACATAATGTTGGCGAGTGAATCCTATGGAAAACATTTGAACAAGTTTATCCAATTGATTCTAAATAATGTGCATACCACATATGAGTAAATGTAGATGTAAATTTATTCACACAACACATAATATTGAATATTGAACATACATACACCAAATGATTGTTTTGAGGCACGCGTTGTTCGACTCGTCTCCCACGAGGAACTGATGGGCCTAATGAATGAGTTTTGAGGCACGCGTTGTTCCACGAACTGATGGGCCTAATGAATGAGTTTTGAGGCACGCGTTGTTCTTACGAACTGATGGGCCTAATGAATGAGTTTTGAGGCACGCGTTGTTCTTGCGAACTGATGGGCCTAATGAATGAGTTTTGAGGCACGCGTTGTTCTACGAACTGATGGGCCTAATGAATGAGTTTTAAGGCACGCGTTGTTCAACTCGTCTCCCACGAGGAACTGATGGGCCTAAATAATTTGCATACAACTTTGACAATATGTAATACATCACAACCATCAATAATTACATTCTAGTTTAGATCATATAATGGTATAGCACGAGTTTGCATAAGAGAATTAGTTTAAGCGACACATGATACACCCCAAAACATGAATAAAAAGGGGAATTTGTAAGAATTCACTCACATTGGGTGCGTTCGGTTGATGATGTTGAATGCACGCGAAATGGTTTTAACCACGAGTGAAATTAACCTAGATAAATAGCATTTTGGTTCGGTAAGCAAACGGATTTTATTAATCTATTTTAGTAGGATTGTTGGGTGTATTTTTGTGAGTTTGAGGCTATTTTCTAACCTTAAAAATGTTATTTTTAAGTATTTTTAATTGATTTTTAATTAAAATAATTAAATAAAAATAATAAAAATTTGACTTTTTTTTTTCTGACCGTTGACTGCCCGCTGACCGTTGACCTGACCGTTGACCGGTTCGAGTGCATATTGTTGTGCGCTGGGTGAGGCTCGAACCCGAGACCTCCCGTACGCGTGCACGCAGCTCTACCAACTGAGCTACGTGTCTAACCCGTCATATATCCGATTTTAATTATATATATATATATATTAATTAGATTTAAACAGAAATCCTTTATACTAAAAATGATTTAAATCCAGAGAACCGGTGCGCTCCACAGGTCTCGAACTCGGGACCTGTGGGTTAGCGTACACACAGTCCACCGCTGGACTGTGTGTCTCACTTGGTTATTAACTCGGTTATCAATATACTTAACATATACCTAAATCAATCCGGTTCAGTTTGCGAAAAAAAGGAATTTTTATTAAGGCAGCGTGTGAGGAACAATACTCGAACTCGAGACCTTAGCGTTCAATGTGCACACAGTCCACCGCTGGACTGTGTGTCTAACCCGGTAAATAACTTGATGTTAATTATACATAACCATTACCGAAACATCGTCTTCTTCATTGGTTTTAACCGGAAGTGACGACTGACTGGTTCGAAATGTTGATTCAGGTTTCTTTAGCGTTTAATGATCAATTACAGACGAGATAAAAGTAAAAAGGAAAGGAATTAGGCGTGAAAAGTACCGACTGGTTTTCCTCTGTTTTCCGGCAGAACTCCGGCGACAGCAAGCTCTTCCGGCGACGAGTGTCTTGCAGCAGAGAATCTTCAGAAAGCTTACAAAGGGTGTGGGTGACTTCGGTATAAGTTTAGGGGGTTCAGTAAATCTCAGAGATTAAGGGCTCAGTTTTCCGGCGACGTATAAAATATTTCCGGCGAGTGAGTTTTCGCCGAGAAAGGGTGCGATTTGAGTGTGAAAGGTTTCTGGCGAGTTGTGGGTGAATTTATAGGGTAGTATCGAGATGTATGGGGTCTGAATTTGGTCTCAATTCGAAGTCAGCCGTTCTCCGGCGGTTATGGCTGATGTCGCGGGTTCAGACGTCGGTTATAACCGTTGTGGGAGTTAAGTCTTCGGTTAATTTGAGCGGAAACGTAAATTAACGGCGAAGTCGTCGGGATTTCCGACGACTGCTAATTGGGCGCATTTACTGAATTTAACTTCCGAACTTGAATATTTGAATTAATTGTTTCCTGTTATTATCATAAAATCAAAGCGGCGGAGCGGTTGATTGGCTGGGTGATAAGTCTTTGTTGAGCCGGTACAGACCCGAGTTCGAAACCCGGCAAAAGCAAATCATTTTTATTTTGCGATTTTTATCTGTTTTTCAAAAACTAATTATGTATCCCCGCATAATAATTGATTATGTATCGTTTAAAATTATTTTGGGCATTTAATTCGCAACGAAAATTTTAACTGACTGTTCGGTTGATAAACGGAGCGGGTTTGGTAAATCCGTTTTTGACGGATGTTACAGTATCCCCTGCTTTTTAGAAATTTCGTCCCGAAATTTAAATAGTGATATACTTGACTAAAAGAATGATGGTGTTTAGTTTGACAGTTACATGTTTAGAAGAAATAAGGGTTTAAGTTTTTTGTTTGAGGCGGTAACGTTCCTTGTAAGGGTTAAGTACCCTAATACAGGAATCGCTTTTTGTTGCCTACTGTAAAAGTATTGATAAGTAGAATTGATTTGCTAACTTTGATTTCATGCATAAAAGTTTGAGTATGCTTAGAAGGTTAGGGTTATATCCTAAGGCAAAAATTCTAATACTACAATCTACACAAATACAATAACTAATAATCGAATCCAAAATCTGATAGCATATATGTTTGAATGGTGACAGTTCCTCTCTCGTTTGTTATGATGGAGAGGTTAGTTTATGTAGAAATGGAACACAATCCAATTTCTTTAAGTAGCGAGATGATATAAATGTAACACAGATTTCAACCAAGGCAATACTAAATCCTACATGGAACTTCTCATAACCGCCTGATAACGCCTCTGATCCTTTGGCAAGAATACTTATATATAGGAAGTACCAGCGGCGTATCCACCATATTCTTGCCAAATTTTCATTGGTTTTATCAGTGAATTATGATTAGTCCTATGTGACTCTACAACCAATACAACAACTCATAAATACTGAAAATGATAATGTCTGTGCGATCAAGGCTCAATCAAACGGAGCCGATCGTATTGTATGTACTGAAAATGAAAATGTCTGTGCGATCAAGGCTCAATCAAACGGAGCCGATCGTATTGTATGTACTGAAAATGATAAACTTAATCTAAACAACAATCACACAAACAGCCTATACATGGAACCTTTCATAACCGCCTGATAATGCCTCCGATCATTTGACAAGAATACTTATATATAGGAAGTACCAGCGGCGTATCCACCATACTCTTGTCAAATTTTCATTGGTTTTATCAGTAAGTTATGATTAGTTCTATGTGACTCTACAACATAAACAAACACAACAACCAGCGCTTGAGTCTTAATTCTGATAGTATACATGTTTGAATGATGACAATACCTCTCTCGTTTATTATGATGGAGAGGTTAGTCTATGTAGAAGTGAGATACAACTCAACTTCTTTAAATGATGAAACTGAGATACGTCGTGAAGTATGATGATATGAATATTAAAACAGTGAGTATAAAACAAACTGAACTGGTGATTTGCATTAAAATTCTTGGATAAATTTCCAATTGAGATACGTGAAAATTGAGATAACATAAAGAAAAACATAAAAACTAAGTGGTTGGAGTTGAATCTTGATTCTTGGTGAGAGAAGGCTAGTTAAGTGGTTGGTTTGGACCGTCAATATCTTCAACAGGATTGGCGTTGATGTTATAAACTCTTCCTCTTGCTGGCGGTGGAGCTGGGTTTGTTTGATTTGCTTGGTTAACTGGGTTTGCTTGAGCTTGGGCGTTTATGATGTTAACCAAACAAGGGCACGTGTTTCTAAAATGGGTAGGGTCGCCACAATTGAAACAAGCTCGAATATATGGGTACATGGGGTATTGAGGTTGTTGATATGTTTGGATCATGGGTTGAGTAGGGGTTGAGGTTTGGTTTTGTGAGGTGCGGCAAACTTTGCTCAAATGACCGTAGCGTCCACAATTCGCACATAGTCGACAGGGTAAAGTAGATGGATGGTGATAGAAACAGGTGTTGCATTGAGGGTGGGGTCCAATGTAAGGTTTCTTATTTGGGTAAGTTGAGTTGGGTGCTACTTGAGCGTTTGGGATAGTTTGAGGAGGTACAACTTGTGAAGCTGGTTGGTTGCGTTGGGTGACGGCGAAAATTTGCCCATCTCGTTTTCTCTTAGAAATAGGTGGTGTAAAGGATTCGGTTCGGGTGGAGTTTGAGGTTTTGGTTGATGCTTTATCCTTCTTCTTCTCCTCTTTGAAATCTTTGTTTCGGATTCGGTTCTCAGTGAGCGCGGTTGCTAGCTCCATTGCTGCTTCCAAAGTTGCAGGCGAGGTACTTATTATAGAGTCTTGAATCTTTGATGGAAGTCCACGAATGTAGTGCTCGATCAAGCGGTAGAGGGGAGTGAACAAATTGGGAACCATTTGATTTAACTCAAGGAATCTCTTGTTGTATGTGGTGTGGTCGCCTTCCTTTTGTTTCAAAGCATGGAACTCATCCTCCAATTTCTTGATTTCGATTCTTGGGCAAAACCGCCTTGTCATGATTCCCTTCAACTCTTCCCAAGTCAAGGTCATAGTATCTTCAACACCTCATTTGGTCTTTTCTGTATTCCACCATGTGAGTGCTGTTCCAAGTAAACGACCGGTGGCATAACGCACTTTGCGATCATCGGAGCAATCGCAATTTAGAAAAGTGTTCTCCATTTCTTCGAACCAGTGGAGGAGAGCGGTGACACCTTCGGTACCTTCGTATTTTGGAGGATCGCAGGATTTGAAATGTTTGTAGGTGCATTTAGTGACTGAAAGGTTGACAGTGTTTTGATCCTCTTGTTGGGTTGGGTTAACGGAATTAGCGGTAAGGGCTTGTTGAACTTGAACTACGATGTTGGGTATTACGGTCGCCATTTGCTGAGCGATTTGGGCAGCCATGCGTTCACGGGCTTTTCCTGCTCTCATCTTCCTACGGGCGAGGATAGAAGACATCTACAAGGAATACATGTCAAGAGTATGAGTTGGATGCCTTTGGGATCGTGGGTCGTGTTTGGGAATGAACGTTCATAAAATAAATATAGAAAAATAAATCTACTACATCCATAGGATGTCTTGGGCTTTGCTCGAATTTGGGCCTTGCATGCCGCCATACTTCACCTTCGTAATCATGTGGGCCCCCATGATTACCGGGTTTTTCATATGGTTCGCATGTGTTAGCCTGGTTACGTACACTAAAACCCGGAGAAAATCGAGAAATATGTAACGTATGATATTCGGAATGTGCCCAGGCATGGACACGGTGACATCTCAAAGTGAGGTTAGTTCGAACGACGTTTGGTGTGGCATGCTTTGGCCTAATAGGTCCGTCGTACTCTCATCGTTAGTCCCCAGGTAGGCAAACTGGTCCGTTATTTTGGATTTATACGAATGCCAACCTAGACAGGACGTCCCGACTACCGGTACTTGTACCCTTCCGGTTACTACATGCCCGTCGCAGAACTTACTTTGATGAGATTTGAAAATTGCAACAAAATCCTTGAATAATGAGAGTATGAAAAATGATGTGAATATATGAACATTGATATATGTATGACGAATATGTATATAAGCATGTATGTTTGACTGTAAATATAAACAAATATGAAAAAAATAAATATCACAAGCTTGTATGTAACCACCTAGTCAATTAAAATTTAGGCAGACTATAGTATAGGCTCTAAGGGTCTAATAACCTATCCTATATCCCTATAGTCATGGCTCTGATACCAATTTGTCACACCCCGACCCGCAGCGGAAAAGGTGATCGGGGCATATTTTGGGTTATCATCAAAACTCATGACATTTATTATATGTTTCATATTCATTAATACAATTTAATGGAAATTTACAATAAATGATACAACATGTTCTAACTATCAATCTAAGCTTCTTGGTTCTCTTCTAAGGCATATCCTATGTTTTCCTTGCTTCAACCTGTTCACCTGTATCACGTGTAAAAAGGTTTTTGGATCAACATAATGTTGGCGAGTGAATCCTATGGAAAACATTTGAACAAGTTTATCCAATTGATTATAAATAATGTGCATACCACATATGAGTAAATGTAGATGTAAATTTATTCACACAACACATAATATTGAATATTGAACACACATACACCAAATGATTGTTTTGAGGCACGCGTTGTTCGACTCGTCTCCCACGAGGAACTGATGGGCCTAATGAATGAGTTTTGAGGCACGCGTTGTTCCACGAACTGATGGGCCTAATGAATGAGTTTTGAGGCACGCGTTGTTCTTGCGAACTGATGGGCCTAATGAATGAGTTTTGAGGCACGTGTTGTTCTACGAACTGATGGGCCTAATGAATGAGTTTTAAGGCACGCGTTGTTCAACTCGTCTCCCACGAGGAACTGATGGGCCTAAATAATTTGCATACAAATTTGACAATATGTAATACATCACAACCATCAATAATTACATTCTAGTTTAGATCATATAATGGTATAGCACGAGTTTGCATAAGAGAATTAGTTTAAGCGACACATGATACACCCCAAAACATGAATAAAAAGGGGAATTTGTAAGAATTCACTCACATTGGGTGCGTTCGGTTGATGATGTTGAATGCACGCGAAATGGTTTTAACCACGAGTGAAATTAACCTAGATAAATAGCATTTTGGTTCGGTAAGCAAACAGATTTTATTAATCTATTTTAGTAGGATTGTTGGGTGTATTTTTGTGAGTTTGAGGCTATTTTCTAACCTTAAAAATGTTATTTTTAAGTATTTTTAATTGATTTTTAATTAAAATAATTAAATAAAAATAATAAAATTTGACTTTTTTTTTTCTGACCGTTGACTGCCCGCTGACCGTTGACCGGTTCGAGTGCATATTGTTGTGCGCTGGGTGAGGCTCGAACCCGAGACCTCCCGTACGCGTGCACGCAGCTCTACCAACTGAGCTACGTGTCTAACCCGTCATATATCCGATTTTAATTATATATATATATTAATTAGATTTAAACAGAAATCCTTTATACTAAAAATGATTTAAATCCAGAGAACCGGTGCGCTCCACAGGTCTCGAACTCGGGACCTGTGGGTTAGCGTACACACAGTCCACCGCTAGACTGTGTGTCTCACTTGGTTATTAACTCGGTTATCAATATTCTTAACATATACCTAAATCAATCCGGTTCAGTTTGCGAAAAAAAGGAATTTTTATTAAGGCAGCGTGTGAGGAACAATACTCGAACTCGAGACCTTAGCGTTCAATGTGCACACAGTCCACCGCTGGACTGTGTGTCTAACCCGGTAAATAACTTGATTTTAATTATACATAACCATTACCGAAACATCGTCTTCTTCACTGGTTTTAACCGGAAGTGACGACTGACTGGTTCGAAATGTTGATTCAGGTTTCTTTAGCGTTTAATGATCAATTACAGACGAGATAAAAGTAAAAAGGAAAGGAATTAGGCGTGAAAAGTACCGACTGGTTTTCCTCTGTTTTCCGGCAGAACTCCGGCGACAGCAAGCTCTTCCGGCGACGAGTGTCTTGCAGCAGAGAATCTTCAGAAAGCTTACAAAGGGTGTGGGTGACTTCGGTATAAGTTTAGGGGGTTCAGTAAAGCTCAGAGATTAAGGGCTCGGTTTTCCGGCGACGTATAAAATATTTCCGGCGAGTGAGTTTTCGCCGAGAAAGGGTGCGATTTGAGTGTGAAAGGTTTCTGGCGAGTTGTGGGTGAATTTATAGGGTAGTATCGAGATGTATGGGGTCTGAATTTGGTCTCAATTCGAAGTCAGCCGTTCTCCGGCGGTTATGGCTGATGTCGCGGGTTCAGACGTCGGTTATAACCGTTGTGGGAGTTAAGTCTTCGGTTAATTTGAGCGGAAACGTAAATTAACGGCGAAGTCGTCGGGATTTCCGACGACTGCTAATTGGGCGCAATTACTGAATTTAACTTCCGAACTTGAATATTTGAATTAATTGTTTCCTGTTATTATCATAAAATCAAAGCGGCGGAGCGGTTGATTGGCTGGGTGATAAGTCTTTGTTGAGCCGGTACAGACTCGAGTTCGAAACCCGGCAAAAGCAAATCATTTTTATTTTGCGATTTTTATCTGTTTTTCAAAAACTAATTATATATCCCCGCATAATAATTGATTATGTATCGTTTAAAATTATTTTGGGCATTTAATTCGCAACGAAAATTTTAACTGACTGTTCGGTTGATAAACGGAGCGGGTTTGGTAAATCCGTTTTTGACGGATGTTACAGGTATCATGTTCAAGACATAATTTGCCGATAAGATTGCCTCCCCCCCCACAAGTTTTGGCTTGTCCCAGAACTTATAATCATGGCATTCATCATTTCTTTTAACATACGATTTTTTCGTTCCGCTATGCCATTTGATTGAGGGGAGTAAGGAGGTGTGAGCTCATGTATGATTCCATCTTTTGACACACATCATTGAAAGGTGAGACATATCACCTCCTCGGTCGCTCCTTACTATTTTGATTTTCCGATTTAGTTGATTCTCAACTTCGGCCTTATATAAGATAAACTTAGAAATAGCCTCGTCCTTACCCTTAAGTAAGTACACATAGCAATATCTTGTACTATCATCAATGAACGTGATGAAGTACTTGTACCCACCACGAGTAGGAATTGCTTTTAGATCACACACATCGGTGTGGATCATTCCGAGGGGTTCGGTAATTCGTTTAACCTTTTTAACTGAAGCTCTCGTTTGTTTTGCTTCTACGCAAGTTTCACATTTATTATTTGAGTCGATATCGAATGTTGGTATATAATTAAGTTTAATCATACGACGAATGGAATTAAAATTAACATGACCTAGTCTACCATGCCAAACATTAGAAGACTAAAGCAAGTAAGCAGAACTAGTAGTTATTTCATTCATTCCATTGACAACGGTTACATACAACTTAAACATAACGTTGAGGGCATAGCCCTTACCAATGTAAACACCATTTTTCGTCAACACGACCTTGTCCGACTCAATAACCATTTTGAAACCAAACTTGTTCAACTGCCAACCCAACACTAGGTTCTTACGAATTTCTGGAACATACAACACATTTGACAAAGTGAGTTCCTTTCCCGAAGTCTTCTTCAAGACCACATTCCCCTCGCCTTTAACTTCGGCTGTGGCGGAGTTTCCTTTGAAGACCTTTTCTCCATTAGTCACCTCCTTGAAGGTGCTAAAGAGACTTCTGTCAAAGCACACATGATGCGTAGCTCCCGTATCAATCCACCAATCCTCGTTATTTTGCCAACCAAATTAATTTCGGTGACCAAAATCGAGAGGTCTGTGACCATGCCGATAAGCTTTTCAACCTATTGAACGACGTTCACTTGTTGAGCATTTTCTTTCTTTGGAAGCTTGCATTCGTTGGCCCTATGGACTTGTTTCCCACAATTGTAACAACTTCCTTGGAACTTCTTCTTCCCAAGTTCCCTTTTAGGACCAAGGTTGGGACGTTTCCCATGGCCCTTCTTCCCAATTTTTCCATTGTTTTTGTTTCCTTTTGATGATTGGCCATGTTTAACAACATTAGCCTTTGCCGTTTCCGGACCATCAACCTTTTTCAAGGACATTTTGTTATCTTCTTCAATGCGAAGGCGGACCACGAGATCCTCAATGGTCATTTCTTTTCGCTTGTGCTTGAGATAGTTCTTGAAGTTCACCCAACTTAGTGGTAGCTTCTCAATCATAGCCGCAACTTGGAATGTCTCGCTAAGAACCATCCTTTCCGTGTGAATATCATGAAGAATGACTTGCAATTCTTGGACTTGGCTAATGACAGTTTTAGATGTAGTCCAAGAAAGCCACCACATATTTCTTAGAGCCCGCATCTTCGGTTTTGTATTTGCGACCCAAGGACTCCCATAATTCTTTGGAAGTCTTGGCTTTGCTATACATGTTATAGAGTGTATCCACCATACCATTCAAGATATAGTTGCGGCACAATAAATCCGAGTGATTCCAAGCATGAACAGCTCTCACTGATTGAGCATCCATCTCCCCTTCTTCAACATGGGGAGCGGTTTCTTTCAAGAACCTAGCAAGGTTCAACATGGTCAGGTAGAAGAACATCTTCTACTGCCAGTGTTTGAAATTCACACCATTGAATTTCTCAGGTTTTTCAGCATGCGATGCAACGGCGTTACCAAACTGGTTGTGACAGCAACAGCAGCAGTCACGATAGCAGAAACAGCAGGAGCAGTGGTCATGGCCTGGGATTCTATTCTGAAACAATATAGGAACAAGAATCAGTAATATATTCGATCTATTTAAGTTTGGTATAAACCTGAAAGAAAAACAGAAACGGAAAACGTTTATGGTGAACCGGGCTTGTGTTTGACGCCGATTCGAGACAGTCGCCTGAAATTGCAACGGAGAAGAGAGAGAGTTAGAGAACGAAAGTGGTTTTGGTGTGGTAGCCATGCGAATTATTGCAGCAACTAATGACAGAATAATGGTCATCAGTGCTGTGTCAGTTAGAAACCGACAACTGCCTCACGTGGTAAAACAAGTCTCAAAATATTCAATGGAACAATAAGGATTTTAACTTATAAATCCCTCCACACTTTCTTATCCCACCAATGTGGGAGAAGTCCACATTTAAGACTACATTCACACCCACATTTAAGACTACATTCACACCCAAATTCACCATGGACCTATGATGAGTGACATTCTTCACTGTCCTACAATGCTTGTATGGTGAAAATTGTGTTTTTTGGGTACAAATATAAGTATATAACGTGAATTCTCTACCATATATGTACGATGTATATCTTAGGTGAAGATGCATACTAAGATCCAAAGGATGATTAGCTTGTTTCCGGAAGTCATTACCTTGAAAATATTTGCATCCAATATTTTACTCTTGCATAAAAAATATTCGGAAAATTTTCGATAAAATTTAAATTACGAAGCGAAAAAAACAGGGAAAGAAGGACCCGTCTGACCCAAGCTAAGAACCACCCTGCCTATAGACTACGATATTTTACTATATAGCATGAGTACATATCTACTCTACTGTAATTGGTTTTAGCAAAAATCGTAATTATTTTTTTTCCTAAGTTAAATACTAATTATATACATGATTGGAAATCTAAAACATTAGGGAAACAATCAGAGAGAAAAATTTGTAAAATAATATGATGTAATAAAAAATAAACTAAAACACGAAAGAAATTCAAAACAAAAGGATTGGCGGCGCAGCTTGTTGCCCGACTACCTTCTGTTTTGATATAACTTGGCAAGTTTTCGTGCAATCAAAGTTAGAACTTTAAAAATAAAAAAAACAAAAAACAAAAGGGTTGGTTACAACCGAAATAATAGAAAATAACAAGAAACAATGATGAAAAGGTTCGAGGTTGACATGGGAATAACACGAAACAAGGATGAAAAATGTCAAGGCTTCTCTTTGCACACTTCCCTTAAAACAAATTTATCTCTACTAAGATTGCATTTGTTTCCAGGTACAACAGCAAAAACATATTGTACTACATGAATTGACCACCAAGACTAAAATGTACCTGACACAAGTATGTCAGCTATTGCTGGACTTCGTTGTGTTATGAGAAGATGGTGCGTTTAGAAGTATGTTTACAACTGAGGTAGCACCTTCTAGTCGCTTGACAAGACAAAATTGTCAAATTAATATGGGGCTAGCTCACTTGGTAGAGACTCTTGTCTCTTAGTGAGACGTCTTAAATTCAATCCCAAGAACGAAGTGGATTAAGATGAATTTGGTGTAAATTAGAAATGAGTAAGTATTGTCATTTAGGGAAAAAAAGGATAACCTCATTAAACGAAAAGGGTTAAACTATATTAAATGTCTTCAATATCAATTTAATTGATTTGGTGATATATTAAAACATATAGTTTAAATGGTTGTTTTATGTTGTGTTCCTGAGTTTAATAAACGAAAGAAAAAAAAGGCATTTAAAGAGATAAAAGTGAGGGAGTGGAAAGGAAATAATTAATTAACTATCACGTTCCTGAGTTCTAAGGAAATGAAAAGAAAAATAAAGATTTTATGTATTAGAAAGTCTTTTCTTCCAACTCTTTTCAATTTGGAAGGATTTGGAATACAAGAAAAAAAAACATAAATTTGTCTTCCATTTCTCTCTCTTTATTTCCATTTCTTTCCTTAAAAAAAAACTCTATAACATGATTTTTCGTGGCCTCCTTCTAAAATTTACAAGTATATTAACCAACACCTTCTATTAATTGAACCGAGTTTAGAGATTTTTGGTCACTTTTGACCCGAAGCCTATGGACTGACCGCTTCTGAACACCCTAGATGGACCGAAGTTCTAAACCAAATCTAGTTTAAAGATATCTAAGCTCCGAAATCTTATAAATAAAAATAAAGGTAAGTCTTAAACAGATTGTGATAACGCGAGTGTGCAAGGCGCTCCATCAAAATTCAACATTTGTGAGTGCGAACACCCTTGGGTCCTCATCCTCACTTGTACCTTAATCTAAGAAAAAAGAAGACTTCTATCGATAAACAACTCCAAGGTTTCTTTCACTGCTATATGAGACAAATTCCTACATTTTTCTTCCCATTTTCATAGGTTTTGAACATTTTAAACAAGAAACTTCAAGCAAATGTATCATGTTCATCTTAACTTCATGTTGGAAATAATGTAATTTGTTGCGAACCTCTCATATAGTAGAACGTGAACCTAATAACTTATAATTCTAAAGTCCAGAGTAAGTGAAAACTATATTTGAGAGTTAGATTTCTCATATTTCACTATTTTCCAACGTTGTTTTTTTATTAAAATGCTTTACGTAACTTTTTTGTATACACATGTGATGATAAACTCAGATCCCGTAAATTTAGTTGGTTATAAATTAAATAAAAATAGCCTTAAATTTGGATAACATGTGATCTATCAGACACTTTAATTAGTTGTAGCTTGTGAAGATATTATATCTACAACTACAATAATATGCACCTGGTCGTGAAAATGACTTGGGTATAGTGGACCAAACTTTTCTTAAAGATGCAAAAAACTTCCATCTCCTCAAATATAAAACTACTACCATTTATTTGTAAAAGCATTTCCATTTTAAATATAAAAAATAAAAAAAAAGTAGTGTATTTTACTTCATGCCTAAGTTAGGCGTGTCACAATCTCAATCTCAAATATCACATTTTGTTTTGAAAAAAAAAAACATTTTTTTAGGAAAATGTATTTTTAACTAGTTGATGCCCCCGTGTTGCGGAGCGATGGCCGAATAGTGAGCGAGTGTTAGGCAGCTCCTTGACATGGAAAATAATTAAATAAGGTCAACCAATTAAAACAAAACACTTTTATAGTTTTGCTAAAAAAACTAAAGCAGTGGCAATCTGTATTTTTAACTAAGGGAAAGTTTTATTTTTTGACTGGGTTAAAATTGTAATTTGCCAAAAGCTAAAGTGATGGTAGTACTGTAAATTGGAACCAGGGGTAAAATTGTAAATTTGCGCAGGGGCAAATTCGTAAATTTGAACTTGGGGGTAACACAATAATATAAATTTGAACGAAAGACACAATCGTAATTTTAGGCTGGAGGCAAAACCATAATTTTATTTTGAACCGAGGGCGAAATTGCAATTTTGAGTTGGGGGCAAAAGCATAATTTTATTTTGAACAGGGGCAAAAACGTAATTTTGAACTGAGGGCGAAATAATAATTTTTTAAACGGGGGAAAATCATATTTTTTAAAAGAGGGCAAAATCGTAATTTTTAGCTGGGGCAAAAACATAATTTTATTTTGAACCGTGGGCGAGAACGTAATTTGAGCTGAGGGTAAGATTGTAATTTTGAATCAAGGACAAAATCCTATTTCTGAGCTGGAAACAAAAACGTAATTTTATTTTGAACTGAAGGCAATACCGTAATTATAAGCAAGGCAATTCAGTAATACTAAGACGAATATAAAATAATAAATATAGTGATCCCCGGTGTTGTAAATGTAGTATAGGTAAATTGATGAGTAATATAGTATATTTGTAAAAAAAACATCTTACTATAGTATATTTATTGATGATTAATATATTATATATACTTACGAGATATTTTTGTTATCTTTGTGGTAGCCGTATTATTTTAATTCTTTTTTAAAAACATATTTGATCATTGACTGTTACCGGTTTCTTCTTTTTTTTTATGAGATTATATGTATTATTTGTAGAATAAATTTCTCTGTGGAAGAGTTAGGTGAAAGAGATGCTTTATACATGCGCTTTATAAAGGCATCCGAACCATAGTTATTAAAGGCGTTTGTCGCACTTAAGACGCATAGCAAAAGCCTGAGAAAAATAAAGCACATAGTGAAAAAAAATTAAAAGTATATTATGTATAAGAAAAAGAACACTGTTCTTTAAATAAAATAAAAAAATCTATTATATAACACTTAATCATCAATTTAGAGCATTCACATCAAATCCACTAAAAATATACATATATCCCACTAAAAAACAATTCCTATATCAATATATTTTCACTAAAAACAAATATTTTTTCTCTCTCACTTTCAATTAAATAATATTTTATACCTTTATTGTTACATTTTCTCTCTCCTTCACTAACAATCACTTTCAATATATATTAAAAAAGTATATAGGTGAACAGTGTCCCTCCAAATATACAGATGGACAGTAACTTTTTTCCTCTCCTCCACTCACAAACTTTTTATACTCTTTATATTTTAAAAACCCCACACACATAATTTGATTCCCAGGATGTAAATGCTCTTAGTACCAAAAGTTCTAAAATATTAGTGTATTAGTGTAGAAAAGTAGTTTCCTTAGATAAAAGTACAGGTCTCGCTAGAATCTTGCCGGAATTTAGAGAATTTGGCTGGAAACTCTCAGGAATCTAGGAATGTCGCTGGAATGTTCACCTAAATCATCACCTCAAGAATTAAAGCGCAATTTCCTCGACTTAAAGCGCAACCGCCTCGCCTGAAAAATGGGCCTAGGCGCAAGAGGCGATGGCTTTTAACAACTATGATCAAAACCCGTCAATTTAATATTTTATATGCAAATGGATTCAATTTTTTAAATGCAAACGGACAAGGTATTCAATTATTCATCTAACTAGTATAGTTTCGATGACGCGCCTTGGGCGAGAGGTATTTGTGTCTTCGGATGACATAGCAAAAGGATTAACTTTAGTTGTCAGTTACACAATAGTGCATGTTTTAGTTTTTTATGCCAGGCGTGGGTTGCGTTGCCGGTAAATAGGAGTTATGCTATTGAACATTCAACATTCTAAACATGAGTAATAGCGTTAAAAAGAAGTTAAACATTCAACACAATCCAAACATTTGCAGGCGTTGCAAATCACAATTTTCGCTTGTAGTAGCCATTCTAAAAACAATCGAGATACATAATTTTTGTCCCGTTCCAAAAATGCGAGGTTTTCACAGTCATCGTCTCATCGTTATGACTGAACCTCAAACAAGCATCAGGGTCAAATGCACGTTGTTTTCTGGTAAACCGAAATAACTAAACATGCCATGTTCAACTCAAAATAAATGCTAAAACCATATACGTGTTTCACAAACAATCGATAACAGAACCAACAAACCTGTATTAAGATTTCATTGAACACCTCTTCTGTAGAATTTCTAAGCCCATTCAATCAAGCATCACATTTTCAAAGCTTCATTCTTGCGAAACTGCAAATAGTTATAAGTAACATTAATTAATAACTAATTCGGACTAACCAATTTAACAAACTGCCATAGCTACTTTTATAACTATGACGCTTTACATTTTGGTAGATAATCGGGAACTAAAAACATACATGTTTATCGCATCTTCTATCTTCTGAACTTAGCTTCATCGCCTAGCATACCCAAAATCACTAATCACCTAACAAACCAAAAATCACATTCAAGATTAAAAATACATTGTTATACTATCTACTAATAACAAAAGGTTTTAAAAAGTGAATGGTGCTACCCATCACAAACCAAAGAAATACGGAAAAAGAAATCAAGGCTGCAACCATGTGCAATCAGGCTTTATAAGGCTCAGAATTCCTAAAACGCATGGTTGTAAGGCGGGTTATAGGCCAAAACCTACCATCCACCATCTTTATAAGGCCATTGTCATAAATTTCGGAAAGACAAAATTGGAATTCATCACAACCATCGAGCATAATGGTAACCATACACATATTCACCCAACATCACTACAACATCGACAACATCAATATGACATAACACTTGCTAACCTTGGATTCGTGTCGTGAAAAGGTTCAAGTCAAAATGAACGGCTAAAACCTACATCTCGAAAATATTCACAGGTTTAAGCAACCATCGACAACACAACCAACGAACCCATTTAGGTTTTTAGCCAAGCATCACATCCTCAAGGTATCACTTTCACAAAACTACAAATTGCTATTAGATAAAATTAATTTATAACTAATAAGTACTACACTTGTTTTTATAACAAATTGCTTTAAGCACTTTAATGACTATGATGATATAAATATTGGTAGATAATTAGGAACCCAAAACATATCTGTCTATTGCATCTTCTGAACTTTAAATCGATCACCGGGCTATAAAGTATTCGAGCAGTGAATGACGCTGCACATCACAAATCAAAGAAATACAGAAAATGAAATCAAGCAAAATGAAGCTTTATGAGGCTTAGAATTCCTACAAAGCATGGCTACAAGGTGGGTTGTAGGCATAAACCTACCATCCAATTCATGACAGCCACCGAGCATAATGGTAACGATACGCAAATCTGCCTAACATCGCTATAACATTGACAATATTAATCTAGCATAACGCTTTCCAATCAAATGATCATATCACAAAAACCCTACAAACTTCTCAATCACATATTCTTGGTGTGAAAACTATAAAATATTTCCGATCACAAATTCGTGTAGCGAAAAACTTAAAGCACAAACTAAAAAGATACATGCGTATTACATATTTTCAACTTTAAATTGACCACCAAGTGGAGGAAGCTGATAAATTTCAAGAGCCCCAACTGGATTTTTGTGCACCACCAACCACATAATATGGTAGTAAACAAAAATCCGGGTAGGATATTGTGGTAGTACACAAAAATCTAGTTGGGGTTCTTAAATTTTATTAAAATAGTAGGCTCATCATTATACAAAATATTCATTGTCCGATCATCGATGCAACTTTGGCCACTAACACGATGAACCAATCCTCTTCATTCTCGGTATTAGTGCTAGCTGGGATCGTTTAGGTACTTCAATCAATCTAATAAAGCCGAGACTAGGGCTGGCAATTTCAGACACGTACACGAAACAAGACACGACACAAAACGATACGACCTTAACAGGTTCGTCTTTGACCCTTAACAGGTTTCGTGTCTTAAACAGGTCGACACGATAAGACCTGTTAGTTTTCGTGTCGTGTTCTTGTTTAGCTATTTCATGTCCGTGTCTTATCATGTTCATATCTTAACAAGTCATGTTCTTGTCTTAACAGGTTATGTTTGTGCCTTAACAGGTCGTGTTTGACATGATATGCCAGCCCTAGATTCCACACACCACCCCTCTAGGGCGAGTTCGTGTCTTCACAAGTCATGTTCGTATCTTAACAGGTCGTGCTCATGTCTTAACAAGTCATATGATACGCTTGTAATTTTTTCGTGTTTTAACAGGTCGTGATCGTGTAACCTGATTATTATCAGGTTCGTGTTCGTGTTTAGAAAAACTAGCATAATAAGAATTCGTGTCGTGTTCGTGTTTACCTGTTTTATGTCTGTGTCTTATCGTGTCTGTTCCTAACAGATCGTGTTTGATACGATATGCCAGCCCTAACCGAGACCCAAACCCCAATTTAAACATAAACCAACAAATGTGCAAACCACTATGCCAGACCATAACAATCAAATCATAAATGAAAAATATGTTTATAAACACTTCTAAATGGGGAAAATAAATACAAAAACAGAACGACAACACATGGACACGCCCATGCGTTGTTCATTCAGTTTCTCTACTACAATTTTATGAGGATCAGAAGCGGCAAAATGATCATGGTTGCAAAAGAGGTTACAAGTGAGCCACTGCCATACTCCGAATCTATGAAGCCAAGGTGATATCTTGACCCGATTGTGAATTAGATCCCTACACTCTTCACAGCCTCATGTCATAGAACCAAATTTCATTTTTCACATGATGGTCACAATCTAAATAAAACTAGACGAAGCTCAGATGAGTGAAAGCTCATCATCACTGCCCTGACCCCAAAGACGTCAGGGTTAATAAACATCACTTGGGATTTAGCCCATATAGCATTTCATCAAACACCTTACATGTACAGTTTAAACTCATCAAAACTAACTGAGTACCCAAACTAATCATCACTCCATTAAACCTCTAATTATGTTAGGGCTAACACACATCAATATGGATTTTTCCCATGAAAGCATTTCATTGGATAATCGAGGGATAGATGTTCCATCGGTTTCATGTGTGTTTTGTTCGTTAATGGCTGAAATGTCACACCCCGACCCGCAGTGGAAAAGGTGATCGGGGCATGATTGGGTTTTCATCAAAGCTCATGACATTTATTATAATGTTTCATATTTATTATTACAAATTAAAGGAAATCATACAATCATAATTACAACATGTTCTACACATCTTTCTAGACTTTATTATTTTCTTCTAAGGCATTTCCTATGTTTTCCTGGCTTCATCCTGTTCACCTGTATCATGTGTAAAAATAGTTTTTGGATCAACAAAAAGTTGGCGAGTGAACCTTGTTAGAAACATTTATTATTTATTTCTTGTTGTATTTAATATGGAAAAGTTGCGCAATAATCATATATGAACAAACGTAAGTAAACATACAATAACAAACAAATAGCATACAATAACAAACAAATAGCATACAATAACAAACACCTTGCATGAATATGTAACACGAATGATTATGTAAATGTTGGCAACGTCTCGTTCACGCTCATAGGTAATGGGGAACGGCTCACGCTCATAGGTAATGGGGAGCAGACGGCCTATGATGAAATGTATGTGCGATCAAGGCTCAATCAAATGGAGCCGATCGTGTGTTGGCAACGTCTCGTTCACGCTCATAGGTAATGGGAAACAGCTCAACGCTCATAGGTAATGGGGAGCGGCGGCCTATGAAAATGTATGTACTGAAAATGATAAATTTACTCTAAACAATAACCACACAAACAGATAATACATGTTGAATACACATTTGTTCATGGATATGATAGATGCACAATAGTTTAAATGTGATAAATATTAAGACACATGATACACCCCAAAAACGTGATTAAAACGGAGAATTTATAGAGATTCACTCACATTGGGTGCGTTCGGTTGATGAAGTTGAATGCGCACGAGTTTAGAGGATTGATCGACGAGGAAAACTAACCTAATTAATAACGAAAAAGTAAGATAAATAAATGGATTTTATTAACAATTTTAATAGGATTTTTGGATATATTTTTGTGAGTTTATGGCTATTTTCTAACTTTAAAAATGTTATTTTTAAGTATTTTAATTGATTTTTAATTTAAATAAATAAATAAATAATAAAAAAAATGTTGACTTTTGACCGTTGACCATAAGCGTTGACTGTTTGACTGTGACTGTTGACTGTTTGACCGGTTTTATTGTGTGTATGTATGCGCCGGGCAGGACTCGAACCCGAGACCTCCCGTACGCGTGCACGCAGCTCTACCAACTGAGCTACGTGTCTAACCCGAAATATTTCTGTTTTTAATTATATTTATACACTAATTAAGTTAATCCGAAAATCATCTATTTTAAAAAGGATTTAATGTATCGACTCGGTGCTCGCCACAGGTCTCGAACCCGGGACCTGTGGTTTAGTTTGGCACACAGTCCACCGCTGGACTGTGTGTCTAACTTGGTAAATATTCTAGTTTTTATTATACTTAACATCTTACTGTTGTGGATCCGGTTCAGTTTAAAAAAAAAAGACATTTTATTACAGCGAATGTGTGTGTGTCAAGGATCGAACTCGGGACGTATGCATATTGTTTGCACACAGTCCACCGCTGGACTGTGTGTCTAACCCGTTTATAATACCGATTTTAATTAATCTTATAACATACACGACTTCGTCTTCTTCGTTCAAAACCCAGACATCGGTTAACTAACTGTTTCTTGTTTAATTCGGTTAACAAACATTATGAGCAATCGTAATGTATTGAACAGAAAAGGTTTGGGGATTGATTGTACCGAACAGATTGTCTTCTTCAGAAATCCGGCGTAGCTCGTCGGCTCTGTTTTGGTGACCTTCGGCTGTTAGGATCAATTAACAGTTTGGATGGATTAGATGTGAAATTGAACTACTAAGTAACGATTATCAGTAGGTTTGAATGATCATACCGGCAAACAGCGAGATTCTGGAACTTTCAGAAGTTTTCCGGCGAAAACAGAAAATCCGGCAACGTCGTCTGAAATAGATTCTGATGGTTGGATTGAAGTTAGTAACATTCTAACAACGGATTGAAACAGAAAAAGTCGAGGTATTTACCGTGTAGATGAAATCTCGGTTTTCCGGCGACTTGCAGAGATTTTCCGGCGAGTGAAATTACGTCGAGAATTGGTGTGATTGTGAGCGAAAAGGTTATCAGAGGCTAGAGGGTGTATTTATAGGGAAGAACATCGACGAATTTGGTCTGATTACCGTCTTGATTCGTTGGTCAAAAATTCTCCAGCGGTTATGACTAAGGTCGCGGACTGGACATCGGTTATAACCGATGTCGTTGTTAATTCTTACGTTGAGTCAAAGGTAACCGACGATGATTGGCGAAATCTTCGGATTTTCCGGCGTCAGCGGATTTGGGCGCGCTGTGTAACTGGGTTTGATTTCCAGATTTGTTTTATGTATTAATTGTTTCAATAAGTAAAAAAAATCACAAGTGGCGGAGTGGTTGGATGGATGAGAGTTAAGACTTGGAGTTCTCTCAGCTGACCCGGGTTCGAAACCCGGCTTCAGCATTTTTTTTTAATTCGCTATTTTTAATACATTTTCAAATATAAATTTTATATTCTAATATACTTATTAATTATGTATCGTTTAAAATTAATTTGAGCATTAAATACGCAACAAAATATTTAACTGATTGTTCGGTTAATAAACGAAGCAGGTTTGGTTAATCCGGTTTTTGACGGATGTTACATGAAACACGGTTGTGTTTGTTTGGGGCTTGCAAAGTCGCTAAAAGGACTTTGGATGTTATTTGGATTCGGATTGATTTGGCTTCCAAACCTCATGTGCTCTTTGGGATCTATTTCTTTAGCTTGATTTGATCACTTTGACTAAACAAAGGAAGATTTTGGTTGAAACTATCTTCATGATTACTTGGTGGATCCTGTGGACATTAACAAACGACACATTATGCGAGAATAACAAAACTAAATGACACTAAATGTAATTGGTTTGTTCCTATGAAATTTAACATGTTCGGCTGGGTGTTATTGGATAGAATCTCGAAATACCCAATTTGGATAATAGAGGGATGGGTGTTCCATCAGTTTCATGTGCATTTTGTTTGTTAATGGATGAAACAAGGTTGCATTTGTTTGGGGCTTGCGAAGTCGCTAAAAGGACTTGGGATGTTATTTGGAAATGGATTGATTTGGCTTCCAAACCTCATGTGCTCTTTGGGATCTACTTCTTTAGCTTTATTCGACACTTTGACTAAACAAAGGAAGAATTTGGTATCATGATTATTTGGTGGATCCTATGGACATTAAGAAACGACACATTATTCGAGAAGAACAAAACTAAATGGTACTAAAAGTAATTGGTTTGTTCCTATGAAAGTTAACATGTTCAGGTGGATGTTATTGGATAGGCTCCTAAAATACCCAATTTGGATAATCAAGGGATGGATGTTCCATCAGTTTCATGTGCGTTTTGTTCGTTAATGGCTGAAACAAGGTTGCATTTATTTGGGGCTTGCGAAGTCGCTAAAAGGACTTGGGTAGTTATTTAGATAAGGATTGATTTGGCTTCCAAACCTCATGTGCTCCTTGGGATGTACTTATCATGAGGTATAGAGAATAATAAAGATAAAAATGATGTTTTTGATTGCTTAGCTCACCTTGATTACACATACACATGCCCCATTTATAGAGTACTAAAACAAGAATATAAGGAGAGACAATAAATGGCTGAGCTGGAGTCTTGGCTGTAAAACACGTTGTTATGGGCTGGAAATCCTCAAAATATTCTTCACTTATTCTCTTCTTTCCGACACTCCCCCTCAAGTTGAGTAGTGGGGTCACCAATACTTAACTTGCTCAAGCAGCTACTGAACGCGTTTCCGTTAACGGCCTTTGTGAGAATATCTACAAGTTGATCTTTTGATGATACATATGGGAGCTCTATGATTCTTTCCTCCAGTTTCTCTTTGATGAAATGTCGGTCTACCTCCACGTGTTTTGTTCGATCATGCTATACTGGGTTTTCTGAGATTCGTATTGCAGCCGTATTGTCACACATAACTTTACTGGGTTCCTTTTGGGAAAAACCAATGTCTTCTAGTAGCTTCCTGATCCAAAGAACTTCGCTTAACCCTCGAGCTATACCTCTAAATTCCGCTTCTGCACTTGATAGAGCAACCACTTTCTGTTTCTTACTTCTCCAGGTAACAAGGTTTCCACCGACCAAGGAAAAATATCCTGATGTTGACCTTCTGTTTACCTTATCTCCGGCCCAGTCTGCATCAATGTAGAGTTCAACATTTAAATGTCCATTTGGTTTGAACAACACTCCATGGCCTGCGGTCCCCTTAAGATACCTTAAAATTCTCTGTGCAGCTTCCATGTGGGCAACTTGTGGTTGGTGCATGAACTGACTTACCACTCCAACAGCATAAGCTATATCAGGGCGAGTGTGAGAGAGATAAATTAACTTGCCCATGAGCCGTTGATACCTTTCTTTGTCTGCAAGCTCTCCGTTAAGTTCCACATGAAGGTTGTGGTTCACCACCATTGGAGTATCTGCTGGTTTACAATCAATCAACCCGACGCTAGGAGATCAAGGACATACTTCTTTTGACAGATGAAGATTCCCCGTTTAGACTTGAGAACTTCTATCCCGAGGAAATACTTGAGATTCCCTAGGTCTTTCATTTCAAAATTTGAGAACAGATTCTTTTTCAGCTGTGCTATTTCTTCTACATCATTTCCGGTAATAATCATGTCGTCTACATATATAATCAAGCAAGTTACAAGGTCATTATTTCTCTTGAGGAACAGAGTATGATCAGCATTACTTTGGTGATACCCATATTCTTTCATTGCCAACGTGAACTTTCCAAACCATGCCCGAGGAGATTATTTTAGCCCGTATAAAGATTTTTTTAACAAACATACTTCCCTTTCTTTAAAACTTCCTGAAAAACCTGGAGGTGCTTCCATGTAGACTTCTTCCGTTAGGTCTCCATGGAGAAATGCGTTTGTAACATCAAACTGGTGGAGAGGCCACTCCTTATTGGCTTCCACAGAGAATAGGACTCTGATGGTGTCCATTTTTGCAACCGGAGAAAAAGTCTCAGAGTAATTGATCCCATATAGCTTTGTATCTTCCAATGGAACCATCTGGTTTATATTTGATTGAAAATACCCACTGACATCCAACTGTTTTCTTTCCTTTAGGAAGAATGCACTTCTCCCATGTGTTGTTTTTCATAAGAGCATGCATTTCCATTCCATAGCTTCTCTCCAGATCTTCTTACCCTGGGCTTCCTTTACAGAACTTGGAATTTGTTCGGAATATAAGGAGGTAACAAATGCTTTCGCACTGCTAGATAGGTTTCCGTCAACCATATTAGTTATATGATACCTTGAATTTCTGGTTTCCCTTTCTGGGGAGTACCATTTTGGAAGAACCCCTCTATTAGCTCTAGGAGGTAAAACATATGTTCCCGGTGTTGTTCCAGAGCCTCCTTCATGTTGTTCATTTGATTCGACCTCTACTTGGACTGCGTTGTTCTGCTCAGCAGTCTCCACCTGCTCCATTGTCTCGAGACTTTCACGGTTGTTAGTGATAATTGGTTCAGATTCGGACACATTTTCAAGGTTTGGAGAGTCACTTACCTCGAACACCAGTCTGGATGATTCTTGGGTGAGACTTCCGACAGGCTTTGGTGACTCCTTAGTATGTGTAGATGTATGAGATGACTCGTCTTCACTTGCGGATGGAATCCACTTCAACCAACTCAGTGAGTCCTCATGCTCTATCTCCCCTGACCACTGAGATTGAACTGATAGTAATATTCTGTTTCAAGAAAGTCGCAATGGACAGTGGTAATCACACGACGTCGTAATGGGTTATAACATTGGTATCCTTTTTGATTCACCCCATAACCAACAAAGACACATTTCTCGGCACATGGGTCAAGTTTGGATAGTTCGGTTTTAGGTATATGGGGAAAAGCTGTACACCCAAAGACTCGAGGTGGTAAGGTAAGACATGGGGGTAGTTTGGTAAATGTGGATAAGGTATCTAGGGGAGTTTTTAAGTCAAGGGCTTTGGTTGGTAAACGGTTAAGGAGATACACAATTGTGGCTATAGATTCGGGCCAAAAAGATTTAGGGACTTTGGATTCAAGCATAAGGGCTCGGGCCATTTCTACCAGAATACCATTTTTCCGCTCAACTACACCATTCTGTTCTGGGTGTTTTGGTCAAGTGGTTTGGTGAATCATTCCTCTATCTTGAATAAATTGTTTCATGGAGTTATTAATGTACTCCCCTCCATTATCAGATCGTAAGATCTGAATGTTGGTTTTGAATTGAGTTTGGATCATCGTGTAAAACAATCTGAATTTGTCAAAGACTTCAGATTTCTGTTTTAAAAAATACACCCATGTCATCCGGGCACAGTCATCGACAAATAATAGGAAAAAAACGAAAATTTTGACCTCCATTAGTTTCAGCTAGACCCCAAACGTCTGAGTGTACTAGTGAAAAAGGTTCACTGACTCTAGTGTTACTTGGTTTGAATGGTTTTTTATGACTTTTGGCTAAGGCGCATGTTTCACAGTCTAGTGTACTGTTAGACGAGAAGAGTTCAGGGAGTAAAAGATGTAGATACCCAGCGGAAGGATGCCCTAATCTCTATGCCAAAGCCATGCTTCTCTACTCTTTGTTCCGTGAGCAAGCATCGCAGTCCCTGACCTAGTCACCTCATCCACATAGTATAAGCCTTGTCGTTCAGTGCCACGCCCAATTATCTTTCCAGTTCTGATGTCCTGTAAGATACAAAAATGAGGATGCATTAGGACTGTGCAATTGAGTTCCTTTGTAACATGACTTATTGATAACAATTTGTGTGTTAACGAAGGAACATATAAACAATATGACAATCTCAGATTGGGAGATATTTCGACAGTTCCTCCTCCCTTTACTAAAGCATTTTCGCCATTTGCAGTTTTGATGTGGGTTCTGTTTGGTTTCTTTGTAGTGACGAAGTCTGATGGCTCGTACGTCATCGTATCAGTGGCTCCACAAGCAAAAATCCAAGGAGTGACTTGATCACTGCTTTTCTGTGTTGTTAAATAGGCTTCCCCACTTGTTGACGGATGGTCTTTCAACAACTCATAGTTCCTATGATTAACCATTTGCAAAAAAAATGTTTTTTTTAATATGCTGTCTATAAAGTCACCTTATCTCTTAAAAAGAGAACACACAAGAGACTAAAAGACTAACGAAGTGAAAATAAAAGACTAACGAAAAGTCTTTTTTCTTTTCAAAACCACGTGGCCTTTTAACTTTTGATGAATACCACTTTTGCTTGGATAAAAAAAATATGGCTTTATCTTCTCAAGAGAAATAAGAGGACACTGGTGTCTCTGTTAACAAACTAGGGCTTGAAAAAAAAGGGGAAAAACAAGTGACCAGCATGAAACTCGTGATTCCGGTGAGTGTCTAGCGGTGGCAGTGCTAGCAGATGGCGACCGGCGGAGGCAGATTGAACTGGCTGGCGGCAACCTGAATCGCAGCAGCGGCTTCTTCTGATCGGATTGTACTGTTGACAGAGGTGCTGGAACCGGAGAAGACGGTGACTGAACCAGAAACAGAAGTTACTGAACTGGAGAAAAAATTTAACCGGACGAATCTGAGAGCAAACTATTGTTTTCGGTTGCAGGGTGTGAAGTCACCCGTTGTGTTTTTGGTTCAGATGGTGATGTTGGTTGCGGCGAAGTTGATGGTGACTCTGACAATGTTGTATGTCGGAATTGTCGAAGCTGATGAGGTTTGATTTTTTTGGAGTTTGCTTTTTGGTTTGTTGGGTTTTCTGTTTTGAGGTTGGATCTGGGATAGATTGTAGACGATGAACAAAGTGTTTTCAAGAATCAGAAACATTGCTCTGATACTATATCATGAGGTGTAGAGAATAATAGAGATAAAAATGATGTTTTTGATTACTTAGCTCACCTTGATTACACATAGGGCTGTAAACGAACCGAACGTTCATCGAACAGTTCGTGAACCGTTCGGCGGGAAGTTCGTTTATGTTTATTCGTTTAATAAACGAACGAACATGAACAAGAAATTTCGTTCGATTGGTTAAATGAACGAACATGAACAGAGGTCTCGTTCGTTCAATTGTGTTCGTGAACGTTCGGTAAGGTGTTCGTGAATTTTCGTTCGTTTATTGTTCATATGTTTGTGTTTTAATTAAAGATTCTTTTACTTTCATATATTGTATCTATACATTTTATATATTAAACTTATAATTTATTTTATTGCCCTAATAATTAAACTAATAAACCCTAGTTCACCTTATTTGTGCATTATTTCCCTTTCATTTCTCGTTATTTACATCGACGAATACGATCGATCTCCATTCCACAATAGGGGATTCAAGTTCTCGTGTTACTCTTTGGGCCATCAACCTTTATCCTTTATCGCGTTCGCCAAATTTATTTGTGTTCGTGAACCGTTCGTGAACACGCTCATTTCCTTAATGAACGAACACGAACATAAAATCTCGTTCGGTAAGTGTTCATGAACCGTTCGTGAACACATTTATTTCCTTAATGAACGAACACGAACAGGGCCTTGTTCATGTTCATTCGGTTCGTTTACAGCCCTAATTACACATACACATGCCCCATTTATAGAGTACTAAAACAAGAATATAAGGAAAGACAATAAATGGTTGAGCTGAAGTCTTGGCTGTAAAACAGGCTGGTACGGGCTGGAAATCCTCAAAATATTCTTGACTTATTCTCTTCTTTCCAACAGTACTTCTTTACCTTGATTCGGTCACTTTGACTAAACAAAGGGAGATTATGGTTGAAGCTATTGTCATGATTACTTGGTGGATCATGTGGAAATTAAGAAACGACACATTATTTGAGAAGAAATAAAATATTTGGAACATTATATTTGATTCTATTGCTCGTTATTCAATTTTATGGTTCTGTAGTAGATATAGTAAGAGATAAGCTTA
Source organism: Scalesia atractyloides (assembly GCA_947069175.1). Classification (NCBI taxonomy): domain Eukaryota; kingdom Viridiplantae; phylum Streptophyta; class Magnoliopsida; order Asterales; family Asteraceae; genus Scalesia; species Scalesia atractyloides. The sequence continues at coordinate 79,989,457 of CAMTDV010000019.1, read as the reverse complement.
ATAGATATAGTAAGAGTTAAGTTTAATTTCATTGTGGCTAAAGAGTCCAATAAGGATTCTATAATTTTTCTCTTTTCTCCTGCTAGTTACGTGGTAGTCGGTTTATATCATTTACAAAGAATATACAAAGATTTATAATGACAATGCAAACTACCAGAGAGGAAATCAAGGAATGAAATATGACAAATATTTACATCCATTGACTAATCAATATACACTTTAAAATAGAAATATGAATTTAAATATTATCATTGACTTGAGGTGGTCAAAGGTGTAGCCTCAATACACCCCCCAAGATGTAAGATGGAGGTTGTCACGCCCAAAACTAAAATAGATCATGAGTTCGCTTGATTCAATTAAATGAGCGGGCTTTGACCCATTTGCAACAACGTTTCAACTAAATTAATGCGTCTACTTCATTTTTTTCTAGAACAATTACCTAATATACAGGGTTACTCGAGACATGTGCAGGGTGGACGACTACACCATGTCCACTCTCTCAGACCCATTTATTTTTCTATATATAGGTATTATGAACCACTTTTTTCCATTCGTACAAGGCCCCGAAAGCCTTTGAATTCTTAGAGACAACTGGACAACCGTGCCATTTATTTTATTGGACTTCTAGTCTATATTCTTGGCAAAAAGAAATATTATTATGAAAATTTTATTAAACATTTAATATATTTAATATCAAGTATAATAAAAGAATACATTTTGTCTAATATACATATTTGGGTCTTATTCGTAGGTGTTCTTTCTATCTCATGGTATGGGATAGAGGTAAGTTTTTACCTCTCATCATACCTTCTATGAACCCTACTATTTTAGTTAAAATATGTAATTTAATATATAATTATATTAAATAAAATACTTATTTATTGATGCGTACATATATAATTTAATATGTAACCCATGGCATTATAGCCTAGTGGTATTTTGAAGGTGGATAGGCTTAGGGATCATTAGATCATGTGTTTGATTCCCACAAGAGAGGTTTTCCAGATTTATTGAGTTTTCTCCTAATTGGTGTATAGGTGTTGTAGCCTACTCGAGATAGATATGATTAGGTGGTTCCGAGAGTGGCACTTTAATAGTGGTCTGTCAATGATCCAAATTTGCCGTTAAAAAGGGGAATTAGCCTGTAATAATCTAACTAGACGTCATTGGCCATTGTCTAGTCCACCTTTGAATATTCCCCATGCCAGTCCCACCTTTTTACCTATTTTTCCTCTACCGGTCCACAGTTAAAAAAATTTAACGGAGTTAAGTTTTTTTTTTTTTACAAACTGACATATTAGGGCTTTTGATCAGACGAGGATACGAGTCTATTAATGTAAAACTTACTCGAAACGGTGCTCAAACGACTTGATTTTTGTTAATTGGAAGTTTTAACACCCGAATTGAAGCACGTTTTCGTCGTTTGGAGCACTATTTCAAGGTAAGTTCTACATCATTCGACTCGTAACCTCGTTCTGATCAAAAACCCTAAAACCCAGCTTGTAATTCAGAAAAAACTAACTCCGTTAAATTTTTTTAACTGGGACCGTTGGAGGAAAAATAGGTGAAAGGTGGGACTGGCATGGGGAATATTCAAAGGTGGGACTGCAATGCCCAATGACATCTAGTTGAGATTATTACAGGCAATTCCTTATAAAAAAATATGTAATTTCTTAATTCTGTAAACTACAAGCAATTTTGGTTTTTTTCATTATCGATCAATATAAAACTTGGATAAAAGGGTGGGACGCCAAATTAAACTTTTACAACAAGCCCAATTTAAATTGGGTTTATTTCTCAAAATAGGTCGGAAGCCCATGCCAAACCTCACCCCTAACTAGGACACTAGCAATCTGGCATTGTAGAATGATACCTTAGTTTAGCACTACTAAAAAGTTCTTATTTTACATTCACCTCTATGGTAAATGGGACAGTACACACATTTTATCGACGCGTCATAGAGATCACTCACTAAATTATCATCATTATCATCATACTCATATATCTCATCATAGCAAAGCTAAGGTAGGGTCTGAGGAGGGTAAGATGTAGACATCCTTACCTCTACCCCGTAGGAATAAGAGAGGTTGCTTCCAGTGAGATCCCCGGCTCGAGATCACTCACCAAATGATATTGTGAAAACTACCAAAACAAAGAGGGCTATTATCTAGAGACATCAAAAAGAACTCACAATTACATTTCAACATAATTTTTAGCACCAAAGGATCTGATGCATATAAAAAAACATACTTTCAAGAAGATTGGTAATCGCTATTTGAGGAATTTCTCTGTACTAGTTATCTCCCAGTTGAAGATGACTCGAAGAAAGCAAGATGCTCAGTGTTATCAACAAAATATTGGACAGATTTGGGATTGGAGGCATCTTCACATCTAAACTCCTTCAAGAATTTGTTCCACCTCACTCATTGAAGGCCTACTGTCCACTTCATCTTGGATACACCAACATGCAATTTACAAACTTTTGTGACTTGTTCGACACTAGCTTCCCTCTTTAATCTACTGTCAAGTAGGCTAAGGATATCGCCTCCTTCCATAACAACATTTGCAACCAAATTAGGGAAGAATGTAAAGCTCAAATCTTCATGTTGCTCTACATTTCTCTTAGCGGTTACTAGTTCAAAAAGCATCATTCCATAGCTGAAAACATCAGCTTTGGCTGTGATCGCCACCCCTAATAACCGTTCTGGAGCTAGATAGCCTCTTGTCCCTCTCATAGTTGTTAAAACTCGACTAAATTCTCTACCCACAACCTTTGCCCAGCCAAAATCTGTAACTTTTGGGCAGAAATCGGCATCTAAAAGAATATTTTCTGGCTTTATGTCACAGTGAATTATACAGTCTCTGCACTTTTCATGAAGATAAACCAACCCTCTGTCAGTTCCTAGAGCAATCTGATACCTGGTTTCCCAATTTAGAACATCATCTTGTTTTTCATGGAAAAGATGGGAATGTAGAGAACCATTTGGCATGTAATCATACACTAACAACTTATTGTTACCTTGAGCACAGAACCCACGAAGACGTACAAGGTTTACATGTTGAATGTTTCCAAGTGTGCTGACTTCACTCCTGAATTGTTTATCTCCTTGGCTGACACTTTCGAGTTTTTTCACGGCCACAATGGACGAATCGCGAAGTACCCCCTTGAAAACTGAACCAAAACCACCTCCTCCCAACTTATCTGAGAAATTTTTGGTGGCTGTTTGCAAATCTTTATAGACAAACGCCATTAACGATCCCTCCATTCTCGTTTTTCCAAATCTCCTCTTTTTATATAAATTGTAAGCACGACAAGGCCTAAGACAAGAACTAGGCCTCCAACGGACGCAATACAATAACCATGGTGGCCACCCTACTATTCTTCTCATGACTTGGAAGATCTTCTGAAGAAACCTTGACATACATTGTTTTCCCGTTAGCATTATCTTCTGAGAGATTCAAGAGTTCTCCATTCCAAATTTAGCAATTCTTACCCACAAATGAGTACGCATTACAAGAGCAGTTGTCTAAACAGGCGTTACGACATTCTCCAGCACTCCCAATTGACTCAGAACTACTTGGGGGAGGGCTAGTGACCTGAACCATGACAAAATCTAGATTTTCCATGTTTCTACCACAGATCAAATTGGTTTTTCGCACACACCCACCAGAGAAATCACTCTGATTCCAATTATTCTCCGATCTAGGCTGGAAACCAGTCAAGCAATTACATAATGACAATCCGGTCTCCCTGCAAGTACTGAAAGCCCCGCATAAAGCATACACTTTGCATTGTGTTTCAGGTTGAACCCAGATGATATTCCACTGTTTCGTAGATTCAGACCATGTTTGTAGCTGAAACTGACCAGCAACATCCATTATAAATCTACATACAGTGGACGGATTATACGCATAATAGGTGAAGTAACTTTCATTCTCGTTCGTTTGGTAATTGTATTTATAAAAACAATTATCCATCAATGGATCCAAGACCGATCCAATACTGTTGGGATCTATTCCACTTACTTACAACCATTATCCGAAACGGATGAACCTCCGAAGAAAAGAGTCCTACACCAGGGTCATCTCTACTTTTCCATGAAGTAGAAGCTGGCTTTTATTTGTTCTCTTATTATATGCAAATTTAGCACCAGGCAACCAAGTATGAGCCGGGTGATCAAAACTTTGCCAAATGGGATTAACCGTATTCAAGCCCTCTCTTATAACTAAGTTACCATTATCAAGAATAACCGCGACTGCAGAATTCAAACCGATGGAGGAGACATTTGTGGACCAAATCGGTAACTTGGACTTGTTTAACAGCACCAAGTTACCGTCTATGAATTTTAATTCGGAACTGAATCTATCAGACACGGGTGTTTCTCTATTCGCTATCCAAACTACAGTAGGAGAATTGGAAGAATTACCTGCTTTAAAGAAGCCAAACTCAAAGATTTCACCTTTGGATATGATTGTTTCATCTCCAGAGAGAGAGTTATTTGCGGATATGGTGTCTGCTGCAGATGAGAAAGGAATGGTGAGAAATAAAAGTATGAGCATAGACTCCGTTGAAACTGGCAGTTTATTTGTGAAGAAGAAAGCTAATGAGAGAAAGAGAGATGGCGCCAATGCAGAAACGAAGAAACGTTGATCGGTTTTAAAGAACCGAAACATGACATTTTTCTATGAAAATTGTCGTTATTAAACATTCAGATAATGTGAAGGGAAAAACACAGTTTGACATGAGAGTCAATGGCTCAACGTATACGGTGTTGCTGGAAGCTCCTAATACGAATGAAGAAAGTCCATACTGACGATATGCATAATAGTGAAGTGACAAGTGGGGAAAATTCTAATGTGTTGAATATGCCAAGATATTTGGTGACAAACAGAAAAAGGTTACATTAATTTATAGAAAGAAAAATTGTAATTTATGAACTTTTAATAGATCAGAAATTAATTTACTCTTATTTTTTAACAACAATGACTATATACATATAGCGGCCAGAAAACAATAATCCCAAGAAAGAAAACAAACAATGATACAAAAATATAAAAATCTAACCAATTCTTCCATTCCAAAGCAACACCCTTAGTTGAACTCTTTCTCATTACGTGCCAACCAAAGCCTCCATAAGCATCCTAAAGTCAGCCATATGGGTGATCTTTAGCCACCTAAAAGCATTCCACCACACTTCTAGCCCATATATAAGAAATAAAAATAAGGTCAGTTGATTCCGTTTGTAGCCCGCATCTGTTGCATAGCACGTTTGGTATCAACAACCCTCGATTTACCAAAGCCAATTTTGAAGCCACCTTTCCCATATCCGCTCTCCATACAAGATAGTTTACCTTCTTAGGCGCCCAATGGTTACAACGAAACTGCCCAATATCGTTATTTTCCGAAGCTTTTAGCCATATTTCCCACTGATACTCTTCGTGGAGAATTTCTGCCCTTCATTGTTTTCCCCATACCATTTATCTCTGCCTCCCGTGAAAGAAATCTGATGGAGAACCCGCATAAAATATCCCACTTCAACCCGCTCGGTGTCTGAATGGGGTTTTTCAACCACCCTCAGCTCCACTTAACTGTGTTCCCCGCAGCCGCCATACAAGAAGAGACCATATCCTTTTTGTTTGCCGAAATCCTGTATGCATGAGGAAAAACATTTTCCAATGGTCCTATCCCCGTCCAGTTGTCGTGCCAACTCATTTCAACCATAATCCATTGTGTTTAAAAGTTGTGTTTGTCTAAACCAAAATGATATTGTTAGCATATTTGTTCATCGGTAGCATATTTGTTCTTTGATACCAAAACTGTTCGTCGGTACCAAATGAAGCAACGGTAGATAAAATTGATGTAATCGCCAGTAGTTGACAGTTAAGGTGTAGTTGATATTTCTCTAAAAGGGACCGTTTTAACTTGAAATCATTTTTCTCAAAGAACCACTTTAATCCAAACCAGTTTAACCAAGATATCCTTTGTTTATCCAAGCTTAGATCCATAGAATATAAAAGAGCATTAGGATTAGTATGTGGAGGCACCAAGGTGCAGTGAAGGTGTAACATCTCGTTTTCTTAATATTAATTAAAATAGGATTAGTATATGGGTGTTTTCCAATGTATATAATCAGACGTTATATATACTGGTCAAATGATCATTATAGTTGAGGGTTGAATTTGTCAAATTGAAGTTTGATAGGTCAAAATTGTCATTTGGCTAAGTTATGTTAAACGGACCATATAACATATGTTAACGGGCTGTATAGAGGTGCCAGAAGCAATAATCTAAACTCAAGTCAAATGGGAGATTTGCCAATTTATTTATTAGTATCAACAAATAAATATAATAAATTAATTACGTTGTTACAAACTAATATTATATCCTAAAAAATATATATAAAGTTTACGTATTCCTAGATTTCTATTAAACTGATATTGTTAAGAGTTAAGTAATATACAAAAATATTGATATTATAGCCTAATAAAAAAATGAAAAAAAATATATTAAAAATGTGGGCCCACTCTACACGTTCTAGGCGTCCTTCCATAGAACCTTAACAAAAGAACCACCCACGCGATGTAATTAGATAGTGGGATGAAGTCAACATCATAACATAGTGTAACTGTACCTTTCAGAAGGAATTTTACATTTTAAACAGCTAGAATTTATTTTGGATTGATCCAATGGCTGTGATTGACTTTTGTTTCAATTGACTTTAATGGAATATAAGAATATATAATGTTCGTATATTGTTACATGCTAATGGTTGATTATTTAAATATAATTTATGTGTTTTTGTTTAGAATGAAAAGAATATATTTTTGTCTTAATGCATTAAAAGACCAGGACATTACACGGCTATAAGTGTATAACACTAGTTATTGTTATAATTATGATTAATGATTATTACCCAAATCGTAAACCTAATACTATTCATCAAAGATGATGAACCAAGGAGTTAAGAATACTATTCACCATAGACTCAAAACACTACAAACTATGACCTAACACCTACATCATAACTTCACAAACTCTTACATAAAAATAAGAGATGGGAATCTAATTGAAGAAACACTAACCTGACGGTAAGGCTCCGACTAAAACTCTAATGATGGATGATCCGAATGACTGGCTACAAAACAGAAACACCGTTAGGCCTCGTTACAGGAATGGGGTTATTCTTGTAACCACCCTCCGGCGTGAGAATAACTCTTGGTAATGGGAGTAAATAAAGTAAGAGAGAGGATAGTATATGTGAATGAATCATACCTTTGATGTTTTCCTCTATTTATAGTTTACGAAATAGGGTTTTCCCCTAGTTAAGAGATAAACCGACACGTTAGTGATTTGCATGATTTTCCCGAAATATTGGAGATTCGGTTACCTAGTTTATCCATGCAGAATGGAACATTCTAGAATAAACATGATTATTTATAATAAGATAAAGGTGATGACCGGGTCCGGTTAGCCCGTCCGAGTCATACCTCATCATGTCCCCCCAGTCCGATGTTTATGAAATGAAATTCATGAATTCGGACTATGAAAGAAAAAATCAGTGCATTCTCCCATAATATACAAAGTTCAAAGGAGAGAAAAAACGCCCTTTTAAATATGGCGGCGATGTGACAGGTAGCACATGTATTTATCATCATTAGGGTAACAGTTGTTTCCCCTGAAAGTCCACGTTTCATCATCTGTTTGTCCGTCTTTTTGAATTTCAAAAACTCTTCTTTCCCATAAATAGGCTTTTCCCGTTTAGGGTTTCCCCCACTTCTTATCATTTCTCTCCCCGCTTACTAGAATCATGGCTTCAAAAATTGGCGAATCTTCTTCAACATCATAAACTGCCAATTTACTTTTCTGCAAATGGGGAACAACATCGTACAACACTTTCTTACAAGAATACGATATTAGGCCTGAATGGAATCCGGTGTTAACATCAAGCAAGGATACTGCATTTCCTTTGAAACAGGGGAAAATAACCTTGTTTGGCGATTTCTTCAAATTCTGCAACTTCCGGCTACCCATCACTAAATTCTGCAAGTCAGTGCTCAACGAGTATCGTATTCACCTTTCTCAAATACATCCACTTGGATTGGCGAAGCTTCGTCACTTCGAGTTTGCATGTTTGGCCTTAGGTCACGCCCCTAGATTTTGGTCTTTAGGGCTTTTTTCATTCTTGTTTGGAAATCCCCTTTCTTTACATTTGATCGTCGAGACACCGATGTCTCTTGTTTGAGAAATGTCCCTGCCAGCTCGCGAGATAAAAAGTGGAAGAAAAAATTCTTCTATATAGACGCTAGTGTCATTCCTGGCGAGATGTACTGGAGGGAGATGGGTGCCAAAGAAAAATTTAAGGACGAGTGCCCTTCACCGAGACATACACAGAGAATGCCCTATTCAAGAAACTTTGCCTGCATCCCTATGAATGTCAGGTAATTCCTGAGGGTGCACTTGTACTTGTTGGGATGAGTTTGCTATGGCGTGATAGCCGATTTTACCAAGCCTTTCAAAGATTTGACAATGGTTAGCGGCGTGCTTCCATTACTATACTCATACTTTATCATGTAATTTGATGTGCTAATTAGACAAATTAAAATAGGTGAGTGGTCGCTGTTTGATTTTGTGGACCCTCCCCGAAATGCTGCTTTGCGATCCGCGGACCGCGTGGTGGGAGAATAAGAGGCTAACGTGCTGACCACACATATTGACTGATTTCTCCTTCCCCTCGCCATAGTGACTCCATCTGTTGAGGTGTCCGCTCCTCCCCCCAACAGTGGGTGTGAAGTGCCCTAGGAAGGAAAAAGGGAAATATCCAGCTTGAAAGTAGTTGTTAAAAAACCTGCCCTCCCCGGTGTGAGCGTTATGCCCGTGGGAACCGATTCGCCTGTGTTGTCAAGAGATGTGGCTGTAACTTCCACCTGTATTGGGAGTAGCTCAGGTCCCGCCCCAAAAGGCGTAGGAAAATACCGTCATTATCAACCTTTCAAGCAACTAAGATTGCTCAATTGTTACACGCGGGTATTTCCATATCGTCTTATATGCATAACGTCTGGAATTTCATCGTCTAACGAACAATATTTGTTTACAGATTCTCTTGTTGGAGTCCCTGTTGAAGGAATCGTCCCAACCCACATTGTGTATAATATCTTCACTCTCAATAGTTACATACAAATCTCTAGAACATATAAAAGCAGGATGTCCATGACGTGTACGTGTCGGATGAACCAAATCCTCATTGAATTTTATTTTTCCATTAAAAGGGGCTCGCACGTGTTCTGTAGTGCCGCCTGTGAATACTCCGCCAGTATGAAAAGTTCTTAATTTAATTGAGTACCCGGTTCTCCAATAGATTGACCTGCAATAATACCTACAGCTTCTCCCAATTCGACCAGGTCGTCATGCCCTTTGTGGATATTAGTGCCCCGGTTACGGGCACTCAGAGCATCTCACTTGCTGACCTCATATCCCAGGCTAGTGCGGGTCCCATCAGCTCCTTCGATTCTTCCCCTGTGTTTACTGCCTCTGTCGTCACCACTACCATTCCCGCCTCAACCCCACTGGTTACCTTACCCTTGATGTTGGATTCCCCCGGGATTGATGTTCCCGGGTCAGGCGGGGATATGCCAACCTCCTCCACTAGAGCTAAGTCCGTAAGTGAAAAAGAAAATATCACTAGTGATACCGGAAGGTCTAGTGCTTTGCTGAGGTTGAGGCATGCTTCTTTGATGACCTTTACCTTCCTACCGTGTGTTGGGATTCAAGTGTACAGGACAAACGATATCAACCTAAGTGGAAAATAGCGGAATCATCCCGGCTTGTATTTCCCCCAGTCGTGCGTCGTTGGGTGGAAAGTGCTTACCCACTAGCTTAGTCTTCATATGTGGAACGGCTGGATAACGAGCATTTAATCAACTCGACCATGGTGGAAGCTGTCAGTGGTCCAAGAAAACTAGCAGAGATCCGCCACCGCTGGATGCACGATAATCATGAATTACGCCAAGCGCATATGTCCATTCAAGAACTTTTGGACGAAAAGAATCGACTGGAAAGCCAACTCCAAGCGGCCCACGTGAGGGAGGATCGTTTCTTGTCCGAGAAAAGCAAAGTAGAAGTTGATTTGAAGCGTGTGACCTCCAACTTGGTTGAAGAGAGACTGGTCTGGGCCCGCGATATGGCGGGAAAAGAATGTTTAATTTCTCGCGCTCAAGTTGTTCAAAAAGAGTTGGAGCAGAAAGCTGTCGTTGAAGCCCAAAAGTTTAGGTCTGAGTTATCTGCCGAAATAGAAAAGTATCGTATTGACGCCGATTTTGTGTACCAGGTACAAGAAAGATACCAAAACTTAACCCTTGAGTTGGAAGCCTCCGAAGCCAAAGCCCAGGCTAGACAAGTTGAGCTTGAAGAGCGTGAAGAGAAACTTAGAGATCTTCAACAAGTTTGTGACGCTCTTATCGCCGAAAAGAATCAACTCGCCCAAAACTCTTCCGCTCAGCTGTCTTGTATCAATGATGCGGAGGGTGCCTTGACTCAATCTCATGCTGAAGTAGATGTTCTGACCAACCAATTGACAAGTATCTGGGGTGATAGGGACTCGCTGATATCTCGGGGCCTGGTTGGTGCGTTTGAGTATTTACGCCAGTCTGAGCCTTTCGTTGCCCTTTTGGATCGTGTGTCAACTGCTGCTTATTAGTCAGGGCAACATGACGGCGTTTACGAAGGTTACGTCAGCTGCCAGCAGATGGATAAGGTTACACAAAAATTCCAAGAAGAAGGAGCCAAATTGACAGCTCGGATGGCGGATGCCCTGGAGGCTGTCTGCAATGATCCTTTTCCAGCGTATGCTAAGTTGACTAGCAAGGTAGCTGAGGATGGCGTGGAATCATTGCGCCAGGTTATGGAGGTAGCGAAAGAGTCAAACTAGCGCCGTTGGTTATCTGCTTGGTGTTGTTTCTTAGATATTTTTGTAAAACTATATTTTATTCTGAACATTGGTACCAAGCGTTGTCAGGAACAATTAATGAAGTGCATGATTACTGCAGCACCATCGTTTCATATGCGGCGATTTAACATGTAATCATCATGATTTTGTACGGCTAATTAATGCTTTCTCTTGCCCTTATTAATTTATTCCTGTTGTACCTTATATATGCGTTACTTTTTTACCAAATTTGGCAAATGTACGATGGGCGATAAACACCACTTACGGAAAATTTCCGATATGTCACGAGAGCTTGATGCAGTCGATGCTTTACTTAGCCTGCATATTCAAGCACTTGACAGGGAGCCAGAGTCTGGAAAACTTAACTTGACTAGCCCCTCCAATGTTGTAGCCCCCCTTGGCTTGTTCAACGAGGGTGTTGCAGGTGACATTTTCCCTACCGTCGGAGTGATTAGGCCAGCCGGTGTGGATACACTGAATGTTGATGCTTTGGTGACGTGGTTTCCTTTTAACCATGCACGTCGATGCAGCATGGTGTACCGGCGTCGTGTTAGGAGGGGTAACCCAGTTGATGCCCAAGAAGCTGTTGTCGTTCCTGGTAATACTGGGGATGCAGAGGATCTGATTGTGTATCCTCACCCACTTGAGTGGTATGGCAAGGCATTACACACCCCTGCAGAGGTGCTGACAATGTTTGTCGATTTGTAATTAACTAGAACATGTTCGTTTTTTGATGTTCCCGTATGCAGTAGTTTGCTTTGAACAGGACAAGTACTTGGTTTTATTTTATAGTTGTATGTATTTATTACCAAAATACCTATCTTTTGTAGTGGTTGACGTATCTATTACTAAGATACCCGCTTTAGCGTTGTATAAGTTTAACTTTGATGTTTGTGAAAGTATATTTCGTACCAAAGTTGTTGTGTATGTATATCGTAAAAAAGGAAACACAAACTTTTATTAATGAATGATAAAAGAAAGAGACATCGTAGATGATGGATTACACTTTTAAGAGATAAAAGATTCGACTTTTCCGTTATGGGCAGGAGTCTACATGTAACACTTCTTTAACTGTGTTGCGTGGGATTGTTGTGCCGTCCATTCTGGAGAGGCGGTAAGCTCCCTTGCCTAGGTCTTCTTGGACTATGTAAGGGCCTTCCCAATTGGGTCCCAGTTTTCCTGTGGTTTCTGCCCTACTAGCCTCATTGTCTTGCATGACGTAATCGCCCTCTTTGAAAATTTGTGTTGCCACGCGTCGATTATAATATTTCTCCAAAGCCTTCTTGTATTTCGCTTCGCTAATGGCGGCTGCCTCACGCCGTTCTTCCAAAATGTCCAGGTTTTCTCGCAAAAGCCTGTCGTTGTCGTCGTCGGTTGTTGGGCGTCTCAAGAAAGGTAGCCCCACTTCTGCCGGTATCATTGCTTTCGTGCCATAGGTTAAACTGAATGGGGTTTCACCATTACTGGTCTCGACATACTTCGATGAGCCCATAGAACATTTGGCAATTCTTCCACCCACGAGCTTCCCTCATGACCCAGCCTTCTTTTAATACCATCCAAAAGGCTTCTATTTGCCCTTTCCACTTGGCCATTTCCTTGAGGATGTGCCACTGATGTAAAGATCTGTTGGATCTGTAGCTCTGCACACCATTCCTGTAAACCTTATCTGTAAACTGTGTACCGTTGTCGCTTACAAGGTATAGCGGGAGCCCGAATCGACAAACGATGTGTTCCCATAGGAATTTTTTAGCGTTCTCTGCGGTTATCTTAGCCAGCAATTTTTGCTTCAATCCATTTAATAAAATAGTCGTTTGCCACGATCAAATATTTCACTCTTCCAGGGGCAGGGGGAATGGTCCCATTATATCAATCGCCCATTTTTGGAAAAGCCACGCCGCTATTAATGGGATCAAGTGTCACACCCCGACCCGCAGCGGAAATAAGAGTCGGGGCATAATTGGGTTATCACCAAAGCACATGACATTTACTATTATGTTTCATAATTAAATGAAGTCAAAGTTACATTTCTCAACCTTCAAACATGTTCATTCATTACAAAGGAAAATAACCAAACATAATAATCCAAACACTAAATCGTTTTATTTCTTCTAATCCAGGCCCTACGTGTTCCTAGCTGCTGCTGGTTCACCTGTATCATGTGTAAAAATGGGAGGTTTTTGGGTCAACATAAGTTGGCGAGTGAACCTTATAGATAAACATTTAATAATGATTTTCTGGTTAGTTTATCAATAAAATATTGTGCATAATCATAAAAGAGCATATGTATGAAAATCAAGCAATGGCAACATCGGTTACAATTATAACATACATTAATAACTGGTAACATACATGAACACACTAACATCATATGATAATTAACATAACTGAACTGTGAGATCAAGGCTCAACAAACGGAGCCGATCGTATTGCATGAACTGAAAATGAGAATAAATCTGTGTACTCAAGGCTCAATCAAACGGAGCCGAGCATATTGCATGTACTGAAAATGAGAATAAATGACCGATCAAGGCTCAATCCAACGGAGCCGATCGTGCGGGCACGCCCTGATCAACCGCATAATAAAATGGGGATCAAACTCAACCTCGAGGGATGGGGAGCTACGGCCTCAGCAATTGCATGTACTGAAATAATAACTTGCAACCAATACTAACTACTTAACAGCAACAATAACACACATGTCATGATATGATATATGCACAATAACTTAGTTATAGAAAGTAAATGAACAAGACACATGATACACCCCAAAAATGTGATTAAAACGGGGAATTTGAAGGGTTCACTCACCTTGGGTGCGTTGGATTTGAATTGGTGAGATGCGCACGATTTAGACGAAACAAATTAACGAGGAATCACTGACCTAAATAATAATAGGAAAAATATATTAAGTGGATGGATTTTATTAAAGATTTTTAATGGGATTCTTAGATATATTTTTGTGAGTTTATGGCTATTTTCTATCCTTAAAAATGTTATTTTTAAGTATTTTTAATTGATTTTTAATTTAAATAAAACAAATAATTATTTAAAAAAAAATATTTTTTTTACTGTTTGACCGTTGACCGTTGACCGTTGACCGGTTCGGTCAGCGGTGATTCCTGCGCCGAGCGGGATTCGAACCTGTGACCTTCCGTTCACGCGCCACGTAGCTCTACCAACTGAGCTACGTGACTAACCCGTTAGAAATCTAGTTTTAATTATATTAATACACTTATTCGAATTTACCAAAATTCCTTTATTTTACAAAAACGTTTTATTCTCATTGAACCGGTGTTGGTGTCGAGACTCGATCGCGTGACGTGCAGTTTGTGTTGCACACAGTCCACCGCTGGACTGTGTGTCTAACCCGGTTATATTCTTGAATTATATTATACTTAACAACTACTCAATCTAACCCGGTTAGTTTTATGAATAAAAAGGAAATGTTATTACGCAGTGTGTGTGTAGTAAGGATCGATCTCGCGACGTGATTATAAAATGTGCACACAGTCCACCGCTGGACTGTGTGTCTAACCCGTTTATAAACCGAATTTTAATTACTCTTATGTTCTGAAATAAGTTCATCTTCTTCGTCGTATAAACTGTCAGCGTATTCCAACCGGTTAAGATTTGATTTTACGACTTAAACACTATCAGTAAATCAATATTAAGGAATGGAAAGAGTTTAAAGAACAGGATTTACCGATTGGGGATAAACACAGAAATCCGGCGAGAGTTTTGTCGGTGCAGAAATTGAGCTCCGACTGTTGAAACAATTAACGGCGTGGGTCGATTATTTATAGATTTAAATCATCTAAACAAGGTTTAAATGAAGTGTAGGATGTCTTACCCTTTCACAGTGAAACTCCGGCAATTTCAGGAACTTTCCGGCGAAAATGGGATTTCCGATAAGTGTTGACTAAGATTGGTTCTGATGATGGAATTGTGTTAGAGATTGACTAATCACATGATTTAAACAAAAAGAGTCGAAGAATTTACCGTGAAAATACCAATCCCGGTTTTCCGGTGAGTTGCAGAAAATTTCCGGCGATTGAATTTAGAAGGTTTTACGGCTCAGAGTCTTGACGAAAATGAAATTGAGAGTTATAGTGATAGTTATGAATCGCGCAAATGATCAGTACTTGGATTATATTCGAGTTTGGTATCTCTTTGGTTTCAAATACCGGAAGTGAGAAGATCTTTAAATTCATTCAATTAGAACGTAATTAGAAACCGATATTCATCGGTTATAAGTTAACTAAGCGAACAAAAACTGATTTGGCGATTCGGTTTACCGATTTCCGTTATTCAGATATCATCAATCGTTAATCCGAGTTTGCGTATAAAATTCAATTGTTTTCATAATGCTAACAGAAAACAATTGATGGCGGAGTGGTTTGGAGACGGATAGATAAGTCGTTCGAGGCAGTTGACCCGGGTTCGAGTCCGGGCTGCTCCAAATATTTTTTTATTTATTTTATTTTAACTTTTTATCAAATATAATTTTTATAGTTTAGTTTATATATTAATTATGTAACGTTTAAACTCAAAATACTCATAAATACGTAATGTCATTTCATAACTTGGTATTTGATTACAAAACGGAGCGGGTTTTGGAGACCCGATTTATACAAATGTTACAGTATCCCCTACTTTTAGGAATTTCGTCCCGAAATTCAAACAGTTGATGTAGTAGGGAAAAGATGAGGGTATTTTTCACGCATTGAGTCTTCACGTTCCCAAGTAAATTCAGGTCCCCGTTTCGACTCCCAGCGTACCCTAACAATAGGAATGCGGCTTCGACGTAAACGCTTTTCTCCATAGTCCATAATCTCTACTGGCCTTTCGATAAAATGCATGGATTCATCAATCTGAATATCCTCCAGTGGAATATGAAGATTCTCATCAGCGAGGCACTTCTTCAAGTTCGACACGTGGAATGTGGGATGAATTCTGTCGAGTTCTTCCGGTAGGTCAAGCTTGTAAGCTACAGGACCTACTCTTTCGAGTATCTTGAAAGGTCCTACGTAACGTGGTGCTAGCTTTCCCTTTTGCCCAAAACGAACTACTCCCTTCCACGGTGACACTTTCAAAAGTACATGATCACCAACGCTAAACTCCAAGGGCTTCCGTCGTTTATCTGCGTAACTCTTTTGACGACTTTGAGCCGCTAGAAGATTGTTTCTGATTTGATGAATCTTATCTGTTGTTTCTTGGATCAATTCCGGACCAGTAATTTGAGCTTCCCCAATTTCGTGCCAACAAACAGGAGATCGACACTTTCGACCATATAAAGCTTCAAAAGGTGCCATGCCGATACTAGAATGATAACTGTTGTTGTACGAAAATTCGACTAACGGTAGGTGGGCGTCCCAATTTCCCTTGAAGTCTATGACACATGCTCTAAGCATATCCTCAAGGGTTTGAATGGTGCGCTCAGACTGTCCATCAGTTTGGGGATGATAGGCGGTACTGAGATCTAAACGAGTGCCCATAGCGGATTGTACTGCCTGCCATGTCCGTGAGGTGAAACGACCATCACGATCAGAAATAATACTTAATGGAACTCCATGACGGCTGACGATTTCGCTGATATAAATACGAGCAAGCTTTTCGTTCTTAAAATCTTCTCGAATAGGAATAAAGTGGGCTGATTTTGTGAGTCGGTCTATAATCACCCATATAGTGTCATACCCACTAGAAGTGCGAGGTAACCCGGTAATGAAATCCATGGTTATATTTTCCCACTTCCAGACAGGTATTTCTGGTTGGACCAGAAGTCCTGAGGGTCTTTGGTGTTCAGCCTTTACTTTAGAACAAGTGAGACACTTGGAGACAAAAACGGCAATATCTTTCTTCATTCCAGGCCACCAATAGGTGTACCGTAGGTCTTGATACATCTTATCGGCTCCTGGGTGTATAGAATATCGCGACTTATGGGCTTCATGCATGAGTGTTTCACGAAGATTGATATGGTTGGGAATCCATATACGATCTAGGTAATACAAAATACCATCAGATTTAGTTTCCAGCTTTAGCTCGGCCCCACAGGACATTTCCTTTTGTACATCTTCCTCTGTTATTGAAACGTGTTGAGCTTCTCGAATTTGATCCTTAATATTGGTTATAATTTGCGAACATAGAATACGAATGGAGTTCGCATACCCCTTTCGACTAAGTGCATCAGCCACCACATTCGCTTTACCAGGGTGGTATTTGATTTCACAGTCGTAATCATTTAGAAGTTCGACCCATCTCCGTTGCCTCATATTTAACTCTTTCTGATTGAAGATGTGTTGAAGACTCTTATGGTCAGTGTATATTTCACACTTTGTGCCATAAAGATAATGTCTCCATATCTTAAGAGCGAATACAACGGCTCCCAGTTCAAGGTCATGAGTGGTGTAGTTCTTTTCGTGAGTCTTGAGTTGCCTTGAGGCATAAGCTATAACTTTTCCTCTTTGCATGAGAACGCAACCTAACCCTTGTCCTGACGCGTCGCAATAGACTACAAAATCATCACAACCTTCAGGAAGAGTGAGAATTGGTGCATCACAAAGTTTTTGCTTGAGGGTTTGGAAAGCTTCTTCTTGCTTGAGCCCCATACAAATGGTTTCCCTTTATGGGTTAAAGCCGTGAGTGGCACCGCAATGCGAGAAAAGTTTGAAATGAATCGACGATAGTAACCAGCAAGTCCAAGAAAAGACCTTACTTCAGTTGGCGTACGTGGAGCTTGCCATTCTTGAACTGCTTTGATTTTTGATGGGTCCACATGTATTCCTTTGTCATTGACTACATGCCCAAGAAATTGCACCTCTTTTAACCAGAATTCACATTTAGAGAACTTGGCATAAAGCTTTTCCTTTTCTAGAAGTGCAAGAACAAGCCGCAGATGACGCTCATGATCAGCTTTAGATTTTGAATAGATAAGAATATCGTCAATGAACACAATAACAAATCGATCAAGGTAAGGTTTGCAGACTCTATTCATTAGGTCCATGAAAACAGCTGGTGCGTTGGTTAATCCAAACGGCATAACCATGAATTCATAGTGACCATATCGAGTTCGAAAAGCAGTTTTAGGGACGTCTTCTTCATGCACCCTAAGCTGGTGATAGCCCGATCGAAGGTCGATTTTCGAAAAGCAACTGGCACCTTGTAGTTGGTCTAGGAGGTCATCTATACGAGGTAAAGGATATCGATTTTTGATAGTTAACTTGTTGAGCTCTCTGTAATCGATGCACATGCGAAAAGATCCATCCTTCTTCTTTACAAAAAGTACAGGTGCACCCCAAGGCGATGAGCTGGGGCGTATAAATCCCTTGTCAGTCAACTCTTGCAATTGACTGGCTAGCTCTTGCATTTCAAAGGGGGCTAACCTATATGGAGATTTTGCCACTGGTGTAGCACCAGGTATAAGATCGATACGAAACTCGACATCTCTGATTGGAGGAAGTCCTGCAATGTCGTCAGGAAAAACTTGTGAAAAATCTTTTACAACAGGAATATCTTCAAGTTTCTTTTCTGCGGTCCCCTTCTTGATGATATGGGCTAAAAACGCGACATAATTCTTGCGAAGGTATTTCTGAGCTTGAAGGCAAGACATTAAGTTGAGTCCTTTCGCCGAGGTTTCTCCAATAATTCGAAGAGTCTGACCGTTTGAAAGAGGAATACGAATAAATTTCTCACGACATACAACTTCCGCATTATGCTGACTAAGCCAATCCATTCCGACTATGATGTCGAAACTTCCCAGCTTCATAGGAATAAGATCGACTGAGAAATCGTGATCGTTTAGAGTGAGCGTACAGTTGCGTAAAATAGAATCTAACGAAACTGGTTTTCCATCTGCAACTTCCACTGTTATAGATTCCGCGAGCTTATCTCGATTTTTACTTAAGATAGGTTCAAACTCTAATGACACGAAACTTCTATCCGCACCAGTATCAAATAACATAGAGGCATATCTACCATTTATAAGAAACGTACCGTTGACCACATTGCCGTCCGCTCTGGCCTGGTTTGCGTTAATATTGAAAGCCCTTCCTCTAGCAGGTGGAGGAGCTTGGTTTGCTTGGTTCACAGGGTTGGCTTGGGCCTGAGCATGAATAATATTGACCAGCCTTGGACATGAGTTCCTGAAATGACTTGGATCTCCACAATTGAAACATGCCCGCATAGGTTGGCCCATCGGGTAGTTGGGTTGATAGTATGTTTGGGCTAAATGCTGAGTGGGTGGAAATGGTTGTTGTTGTTGGGCTTGACCCATAAATTGTTGGTGGGTTTGGGTTATAGGTTGGTGGTGATTTGTTCGTTGAGTTGCGCGGCAGTGTTGTACAATGTGTCCAGCGCGACCGCAGCTGGTACAGTACTGGCAAGGATAGACAGGGGAATGGTGATACTGACAACGGTTACATTTTGGTAGAGGTCCTGTGTAAGGTCTTTTGTGTGGCGCGGGTGGAGGAGGGGCTTGAGTGATGGGTGCAGCAGGAACAGGGGTGTTGGCGTGGGTGACTGCAAAGTTCCTGCTGTTATGCTTCCTCTTTTTAGCAAATTTAGGGGAAGGAGTGTGGTTTGAGGTTTGTCCCTCAGCAGGGGCTTTCTTCTTTTCTTCCTTGAACTTCCATTGCGAATTCGGTTTTCGGTCAGTTCTGTTGCCAACACCATGGCAGCTTCGAGTGTTACCGGTGAAACGCTGAGGACCGAATCTTGGATTTTCGAGGGAAGTCCTCGAATGTAATGTTCGATCAGACGGTAGGTTGGAGTGAATAAGTTTGGTACCATCTGGTTCAACTCCAAGAACCGTTTGTTGTAAGTAGAGTGATCACCATCTTTTTGTTTCAGGGCATGAAATTCATCTTCCAATTTCTTAATCTCACTCCTAGGACAGAATCGCCTAGTCATGATCTCCCTTAACTCCTCCCAAGTTAAGGCCATCGCATCTTCCATTCCCCTCTTTCCCTTCTCGGTATTCCACCAAGTGAGAGCTACACCAAGTAGTCTTCCGGTGGCATAACGAACTTTTCGATCCTCCGGACAATCGCAGTTTAAGAAAACGTTTTCCATCTCCTCGAACCAACGTTGGAGAGCAGTGACTCCCTCAGTCCCTTCGAATTTTGGGGGATCGCAAGACTTAAAATGTTTGTAGGTGCATTTGCCGGTAGGAGGGTCGTTGATGATCTGGTCCTGTTGTTGAGGAGGGTTAGTAGGATTTGCAGCAAGAGCTTGTTGTACTTGTACTACGATGTCAGGTAATATCGTGGCCATTTGGTTGGCGATATGAGTGGCCAATCGTTCCTGAGACTTTTCCGATTTCCTACTCCTTCGATGCGATCTATACGACATCTACAGGATCATAAAATGAGAAGATTGTGAGTTTATGGTATCTTTTAGGTGTCATGTGTCTTAAAAAAAAATGAAAATAACATAAATATCAATAATGCAACTACATCCGAAGGATGTCTTGGGTTCGCTCATGTTGGGCCTCAAATGTCCCCCATACCTTCACCTATATAGTCATGTGGGCCCCCATGGCTATTGGTTTGGTAGGATTCACATTAGTATTGGCAATTTAACACTCGCATCCCCCGAATGCTAACCACAAAATATGTTCATGAGATGTTTGGTCGGAACGTGTCCAGGTGTAGACACAATGACGACTCAAAGTGGGGTTAGCTCTCACGACGTTTGGTATAGCATGCTTTGGCCTAATAGGTATTTCGTACTCTCATCGTTGGTCCCCAGGTAGGCAAACTGGTCCTTTATTTTGGATTTATACGAATGCCAGCCTAGACAGGACGTTCCGACTACCGGTACTAGTACCCTTCCAGTTACTACATGCCCGTCATGAGAACTCACTTTGATGAGATTTGAAAACACGAAAATCGTTGTAAAATCAATCATGATGTGGTGTGTGCTTGCATGGATGTGATATGTTATGATCATACGATTTCATGATAAGCATTATTTGATAATACATACTTATGAACATGCTTGAACAATATCAAATGTAACATTTTAACATAAACATATAAACATCATGAAATTTGGCATATAACACACAAAATTCTTATAAGTTTCTAATCGACTATAGTATAGGCTCTAAAGGTCTAATAACCTATCCTATATCCCTATAGTCATGGCTCTGATACCAATCTGTCACACCCGACCCGCAGCGGAAATAAGAGTCGGGGCATAATTGGGTTATCACCAAAGCACATGACATTTACTATTATGTTTCATAATTAAATGAAGTCAAAGTTACATTTCTCAACCTTCAAACATGTTCATTCATTACAAAGGAAAATAACCAAACATAATAATCCAAACACTAAATCGTTTTATTTCTTCTAATCCAGGCCCTACGTGTTCCTAGCTGCTGCTGGTTCACCTGTATCATGTGTAAAAATGGGAGGTTTTTGGGTCAACATAAGTTGGCGAGTGAACCTTATAGATAAACATTTAATAATGATTTTCTGGTTAGTTTATCAATAAAATATTGTGCATAATCATAAAAGAGCATATGTATGAAAATCAAGCAATGGCAACATCGGTTACAATTATAACATACATTAATAACTGGTAACATACATGAACACACTAACATCATATGATAATTAACATAACTGAACTGTGAGATCAAGGCTCAACAAACGGAGCCGATCGTATTGCATGAACTGAAAATGAGAATAAATCTGTGTACTCAAGGCTCAATCAAACGGAGCCGAGCATATTGCATGTACTGAAAATGAGAATAAATGACCGATCAAGGCTCAATCCAACGGAGCCGATCGTGCGGGCACGCCCTGATCAACCGCATAATAAAATGGGGATCAAACTCAACCTCGAGGGATGGGGAGCTACGGCCTCAGCAATTGCATGTACTGAAATAATAACTTGCAACCAATACTAACTACTTAACAGCAACAATAACACACATGTCATGATATGATATATGCACAATAACTTAGTTATAGAAAGTAAATGAACAAGACACATGATACACCCCAAAAATGTGATTAAAACGGGGAATTTGAAGGGTTCACTCACCTTGGGTGCGTTGGATTTGAATTGGTGAGATGCGCACGATTTAGACGAAACAAATTAACGAGGAATCACTGACCTAAATAATAATAGGAAAAATATATTAAGTGGATGGATTTTATTAAAGATTTTTAATGGGATTCTTAGATATATTTTTGTGAGTTTATGGCTATTTTCTATCCTTAAAAATGTTATTTTTAAGTATTTTTAATTGATTTTTAATTTAAATAAAACAAATAATTATTTACCAAAGTTGTTGTGTATGTATATCGTAAAAAAGGAAACACAAACTTTTATTAATGAATGATAAAAGAAAGAGACATCGTAGATGATGGATTACACTTTTAAGAGATAAAAGATTCGACTTTTCCGTTATGGGCAGGAGTCTACATGTAACACTTCTTTAACTGTGTTGCGTGGGATTGTTGTGCCGTCCATTCTGGAGAGGCGGTAGGCTCCCTTGCCTAGGTCTTCTTGGACTATGTAAGGGCCTTCCCAATTGGGTCCCAGTTTTCCTGTGGTTTCTGCCCTACTAGCCTCATTGTCTTGCATGACGTAATCGCCCTCTTTGAAAATTTGTGTTGCCACGCGTCGATTATAATATTTCTCCAAAGCCTTCTTGTATTTCGCTTCGCTAATGGCGGCTGCCTCGCGCCGTTCTTCCAAAATGTCCAGGTTTTCTCGCAAAAGCCTGTCGTTGTCGTCGTCGGTTGTTGGGCGTCTCAAGAAAGGTAGCCCCACTTCTGCCGGTATCATTGCTTTCGTGCCATAGGTTAAACTGAATGGGGTTTCACCATTACTGGTCTCGACATACTTCGATGAGCCCATAGAACATTTGGCAATTCTTCCACCCACGAGCTTCCCTCATGACCCAGCCTTCTTTTAATACCATCCAAAAGGCTTCTATTTGCCCTTTCCACTTGGCCATTTCCTTGAGGATGTGCCACTGATGTAAAGATCTGTTGGATCTGTAGCTCTGCACACCATTCCTGTAAACCTTATCTGTAAACTGTGTACCGTTGTCGCTTACAAGGTATAGCGGGAGCCCGAATCGACAAACGATGTGTTCCCATAGGAATTTTTTAGCGTTCTCTGCGGTTATCTTAGCCAGCAATTTTTGCTTCAATCCATTTAATAAAATAGTCGTTTGCCACGATCAAATATTTCACTCTTCCAGGGGCAGGGGGAATGGTCCCATTATATCAATCGCCCATTTTTGGAAAAGCCACGCCGCTATTAATGGGATCAAGTTATTCTTTGGGTGCAGCATTTGTGGAGCATACTTTTGACAACTATGACATTTCCTGAGTTCCCCGACAACGTCTTCATGCATCTCGGGCCAGTAGTACCTGGCATTTTGGATATTTGCCGAAACCGCCCTGGGCCCGGCGTGAATCTCGCATATACCAGCATGTATCTCTTGAATCAGGTACTTAGCTTCCGATGGGGATACACATCGCAGCAGCGGACCCAGGTACGACTTCTTGTAGAGGACGCCGTTTTGTACCTCGTACTTTAGGGCCTTTGTACGTATCTTTGTAGCATCGCCCCTGGCGGGAGGAAGTTCTCCTTTAGTGAGGAATTTTTTAATGGGAGTGTACCAACAGGATTCCACCGCCACTACCGCGACTACTTCTCGATGCTCTATTAAAGGTGTCTGAAGTGTTTCCATCTTTACCTCTTTCGCCATACCCGATGTGGCTAACTTACTTAGAGCATTGGCTATTTGATTTTTTCCTCGATGAACATGATTGAGCATGACGCTGTCAAAAGAGGCTATGAGCTCCTTGGTTTTCGCTAAATATTTTGTCATTGTCTCGTCCTTGGCTTCATATGTTTCGTTTACCTGATTGTTGACCAACAAAGAGTCGACATATGCTTCCACCCTTGTTGCTCCCACGGACTGAGCCATCCAAAGACCTGCTTACAGTGCTTCGTATTCTGACTCGTTGTTGGAGCACTCGAAATCAAAACGCAAGGCATACATCAACTTTATTTCGTTGGGGCTTATTAACATGAGGCCCGCGCCTGCCCCCTTTCCACTGGAGGACCCGTCTGTGTACAACTTCCAAACCTGTTTAAATGTACTGGACTCTGGTTCGTCGCTGATTTTTGGGTCTTGGATCATTTCTCCCTCAGGGATTTCTGCTAGAAAGTCGGCAATTACCTGTTCCTTGATCGTTGTTCGCTTTCGGTATTCGATGTCTAGGGACCCTAGCTCAATTGCCCACTTTGCTAGTCTCTCGGAGATATCTGGTTTGTGCAAGATTTGTTGCAACGGATAGTTTGTGAGTATTTGCGCACGATGACCCTGGAAGTATCTTCTGAGGCGCCGGGTAGCGTGGACCAAAGCGAGTGCTAGTTTCTCTAATGTAGGATATCGCGTTTCAGGGCTCGCTAGTACCCGGCTGATGTAGTAAATAGGGGTTTGTTTACCATCTCTTTCTACCATGAGGACCGTGCTCACCGCGTTATGAGCCGCCGCCAGGTACATCTTTAAAAGTTCTTCAGGGTATGGTGCTGTTAACGTAGGTAACTTTTCAATGAACCGTTTCATGTCTCGCAAGGCTTGTTCAGCTTCGTTGGTCCATTTGAAGTTGTTTTTGTTGAGACAATCCTTCAAAGTTTTTATAAAAGGGAGTGACTTCTCAGCATGCCTCGCCGGAATCTGTTAATAGCAACCAATCGGCCGTTTAACGCTTGTGCTTCTTTCAAGGTCCTTGGCGATGGCATCCGTGTGATGGCAGTTATCTTGTCCGGGTTGGTTTTGAAGCCGTCCCGGGTGACTACTACCCCCATGAACTTCCCCTCTTCTACCCCGAATGAGCATTTCTTGGGGTTGAGTTTTATATTATATTCTCGCAACTTTCGGAAGGTTTCCTCAATATCTTCTAGCATTTACTTTTCCTCATACTCTTAATTACAAGGACGTTTATGTAGACCTCCAAGTTCCTGCCGATTTGCCTTTCGAAAGCTTTATCCATGAGTCGCTGATAGGTGTCTCCTGCATTACGTAGACCGAACGACATTTTAGTGTAACAGAAAATGCCCATATCGGTGTGGAACGCTATTTTTTCTTCGTCCTCTCGCGACATCTTGATCTGATGATAGCCCTTATAGGCGTCTAGAAAGCATTGGTATCGAAAGGGGACCAAAGAGTCAACTTTGAAATCAATTTCCAGCAACGGGTAGGCGTCTTTAGGACACGCCTTATTGAAATATTTGAAGTCCACACACATCCGCCACATACCGTCTGTTTCTTAACCATTACGGGGTTCGATACCCAAGTGTGGTACTTTGTCTCTCGAAGGATTCCTGCCTCGACCAGCTTTCGTACTTCTTTGATTATTGCTTCTCTTCTATCGGGAGCCATGTTGCGCTTTTCCTGGGCTACCGGTTAAATGCCAGGGAGCGTACCCAAACAATGTTTCGCCTTGTCGCGGGGTACCCCGGTCATATCTGAATGTTCGAAAGCGAAAATGTCGACATTTCTTTTCAACAACTGCTTTAAGTGTTCTTGATATCAGGGGACAGGCAATCCCCAATCGTATCGGGATTAACACCCATCATTCTGGACCAATAGCACCACTAGGTCCCTGGCGGCATATTTTGGTATCTAACACTTCACATACTTTGTCCCGATGGACCGTCGCGATTCCTCCAGGCGTTGGAAATTTCACAAACCCTCTTGTTGTCGATATGACTGCATCTAACTTTCCCAAGGTGTACCTTCCAATGATGATGTTGTGATAAGAGTCGGCACGTACGACTAGGAAAGTGAGGAGTATGGTTCTTTCACGAGGAGCTGATCCAAATGTCACCGGGAAAGTGATTTGACCGATTGGGTCAACCTTCTCCCCGGTGAAGCCTTTAATTGGGGCATGCACTGTTTCGAGTAGTTTTTTGTCTTCTGGTTGCATCCTATTGAAACAATGTTCGTATATTATGTCCTTAGAACTACCGGTGTCGACCAAGATCCTTCTCATATTATAATCACCACTGCCGCGGATATGATGAGAGGATCAGTGATGAGGCTTAGATCCTCTACCCGTGGTTCGACCGTCATGGTCGCTAACATCCAGGGCTCAAGTGTAGAAAAACTCCGTTTAACTCCTTTTCCCTTGTCGACGGAGATCATATTAAGCTCTCGCTGCCTCTTGCCCACTCCCTTTTTCTGCATCTTCCTTATTGAGGGTTGGGCCTTGCTTTATGTCTCGAACAAGGTGAGCCAACTTTCCCGTCTTCACATAGTACTCGATTTGCTTCTTCTGCTGATAGCAATCGTTGGTGTCGTACCCATTACCCTTGTGGTATTCACAATATTTACTGGTGTCTTTATTGGGAGTGTCTTTCAATGGTTTTGGAGGGTTGAGCTTCAAGTTTTTCGATGCAAGGATTTCAGCTGGTGTTTTGCTCAGATTAGGGTTGTCGGACCTGGGCCTGGAGGATGACTCGTTTCTTGAATAAGAACTCCTGGTCCTGTCGTAACGTGAGTCTAAACGATCTTTTTTAGGGAATCTATCTCCTCTACCTTTGCCCTTCGAGTTCCGCTGATCCTGTCATCTTGGCCCTTTAATGCTTCCTTTTTCTGTTGGCAGCGTGACTGGCTGCCACCGTTTTTTCCTGCATTACGTATACTTTGGCTATTCAAAGGATTTCATCGATGGTGCCGGGCACACCATCTCTCCCGTACAACGTTCTTAATAACTCGTCATCGTTTACCCCCTGTAGGAAGCACCACATGCCAAATCGTTTGTTATGCCCGGGATCGCCAAGCTTTCTTTGTTGAATCTAACGATGAAACTTTCCACCGTCTCATTATCTCGTTGGCGTATATGGAGGAGTTTGTTTCGATCTTTGGTGTGTCGCCGCTGTTGACTGAATTGCAGCTGAAATTTGGATACTAGATCCTCAAAACTGTCTATCTCACCTATGGGTAAGCCATCCCACCATACCCGTGCTGCCCCTATCAGCGTTTGGACAATATCTTGCACCAAAGAGGCATGGGCCAGCAAGCTACTTCTCCTGCACTTTTAAACAAATTCAAGTGATCATCAGGATCGCACAAACTGTCATATTTACCAACTGTCTGGGGCATCTTAGGTTCTCCTTGATTGGGGCCTCGGCGATCCTTTTTCTGAACTTGGACTTGCAGTGGCATCCACTGGCTTATATGGTCTGGTGAGTTCGTCGTCTTCCACATCAATATTGTGAACCTAGTGATTTGTTCCATCTGTATTTGCCCCTGGCGTCAACGGGGGTTGGGATGTTGTTGGGTTTTGGTTAATAGTTGGACCCTCGTTCGGAAAAAAACCGAGGCCTCGAAGTGTTTCTCCTATCATACACAGGCTCCGCCATGGGCGGAGTATAACCATAGGTTTGTTGTGTTGCAGGGTAAGACCACCAAGGTGACATGTAGGCCGCGTAGGGCGGCTGCTGTGCATAACTTTGCGTCGTCATCTGAGGTGAATAGGTCTGGTTGTTAGGTGGGGGGAAGTACCCATAGGGGGGCGCATAGTAGTATCCCGGGAAATAAGTTTGATTCCCTGGTGTGACTGGGGCGTTCATGATCCCAGTCAGCATGACGACCGGTTGATGGGTGGTGTGGACAATGCTGCTGTGAGTGCCGCTGAATATAACGGCGGCATGGCATAGGTGAGAGGCGGTTGATAGTATTGAGTTACGCTCGTTGGTTGCCCTGTAATTGCTTGGGCCGCGGAAGTTATTATAGGTCCGGTGCTGTGACGTATAGTCTGTGCAGTTGTGATTGACGCAGGCGTAAAGACGGCGGTCACTGCTGAAGTTGCGGCCATCTGTTGTACCGGAAACGAGGAGTAGGACTGGGGGTCTATCTCTGTCGTTCCACTAACAATGGTGGAACGCCTTGAGTACCCCGGAGGGGCTTCTGCCTCAAATTCTTGGTTCAGAGATCTGGTTATCACCGGTGAAGCCGGGACGGTAGCAACTGTAGAACTTTTGGTTAACATCGGGCTGCTAGTTATTATTGCTTGATTTAGAGCTTCTGACGTGCTTTGATCACCCGCCATTGGATCTATGTTGTGGGTGTATTGCCGTTGGGTCCCACGGATGGCGCCAATGAAGAAACACTAACCTGACGGTAAGGCTACGACTAAAACTCTGATGATGGATGATCCGAATGACTCGTTATAGGAATGGGGTTATTCCTATAACCACCCTTCGGCGTGAGAATAAGTCTCGGTAATGAGAGTAAATAAAGTAAGAGAGTGGATAGTATATGTGAATGAGTCATACCTTTGATGTTTTACCTCTATTTATAGTTTACGAAATAGGGTTTTCCCCTACTTAGGAGATAAACCGACACGTTAGTGATTTGCATGATCTTCCCGAATATTGGAGATTCGGTTACCTAGTTTATCCATGCAGAATGGAACATTCTAGAATAAACATGATTATTTATAATAAGATAAAGGTGATGAACGGGTCCGGTTAGCCCGTTCGGGTCATACCTCGTCACTAATCTCTAACAGACTTTGATGAATGAGGTTAGATCAAGAAAGACAACCGAGAGAACTCTGAATAGAAACCCAAAAACTCTAGGCCCACAGCCTTAGACTTTAACAGATGCAGCCCCTCAACTTCATCTACCATCATATAACCAAATTAAACCTGCATAAAACAAACTAAGACACAAACATGAACTTTATATTTATATGTTGCTATCGAATTGTAATATGAGTATTTTTAATAGCTATCAAGCAACAATTAATCTCTTAATGACTGCTCCAAGCATGAGAGTTAAAAACACTTGCCTTAGCGAATCAACCTCCGGATTTGAGAAACAAAAAGTTCGTTTGAGTCCATATATGGTGGTACTTGTGTCTAACCACTATCGCAAAATGTGTTTTTAAAAGCGCGAGTTGCTCCAAGACGAGAGGCAAAAGTGCACAATTCACTTCACGGTTTACACTTGTTTTGCAAAAAAAATTATATTTATATTAGTTAAAACACAAAACAGTAAGAAACATATATCAGTTTATACTAAATGGTTTCATATGTATCTGCAATAACTCGTTGTGCACCATTTCATTGTATTTTTGCAATGCTTGGTTGTATCAAATAGTTAAACAAATTTAGAATTCCAACAAAACAAAAAATGTGTTCCCAAACTAACACCAATGAAGATTTAAATGATCATGTCATATCAAACAAACAAGGAAAAAACAACCCAAATCAAAATTTTTTCGTTCTTCCATCTCAAACCGCTCTCAGCAACCCTTCACTGTGAGCTCTTCGCATAGCAAGATCCGGCCTGAAGCTCACAAGTTGGCTACTCACATCAGGAAACTGATGTCGATCACCTATCGCCTTAACTCCACTTGGCGGCAACCTCACATTCCGCCCTCTCCTCCCATGTGTTGACTTTTTAGACTCAGACCGTAGCCCACGGTCAACTTGATGGGCAGAAATCCCATGCCGGGCAGCTCGGTCAGCCGAGTCTTACAAAGCACCAGATTTGATTGATTGCCTGTTGAAGTAAGCAATATTAGGCAGAAGACCAATAACAAACTTCTTCAGTTGCTCATCTCCTATGTTTTTCTGTGCAGGGTTGCCCTCCAGACTGATGGCTTGTAAAGTGTTGTAATTCGCTGCGAGCTGCCCCAGGCTTTTTGTGGTGGACAGCTTGTTGAAACGCAGATCCAACACGCTTAGTTTCAGGAGACGATGCAGACCCTCCACTTCACTTATTTTGTTTCCTGCCAAGTATAGTTCTTTCAATGAAGAACATGCTGCAAGACCTTCAAGCACAAAGATTTCCACAGTTAAATGTAATAAACTTGCAAGATACATATATATAGACCGAATGCAGAATCACATACCATGCCTGATTCTGAGGATCCGGTTGTAGCTAAGATCAAGTATGCGCAGTTTCGTGAGTTCTCGAAGCCCTTCAATGGTAGAGATACTGTTCTTTGACAAGTTCAAAACATGCAGTCCGCGAGGAAGTGCACCCACTGTAATTCTCACTGTGAACACATAATATTATTAATAAACAAACGATTGAATAACAAGATCAAAATGAGAAAATAATGTTCAAACAAATCAGTTACTATAAACATTATTATTATTATTATTATTATTATTATTATTAATTTATTATTATTATTATTATTATTATTATTATTATATTATTATTATTATTATTATTATTATTATTATTATATTATTATTATTATCAAAAAGATGTCGAGTTCAAATTCTTTCTATCAAAGGGTGTAGAGTTTAAATGATACGATATACGTATATATGAGTAGTTTAGGTTAGTTTGACGTCAAAAAAAAAACAATATTTATTAGTCAATAAAAATGTTTGAACATTACAATTCAAGGGATTTGAATCACCAAAGACCAAAATAGGTAGTTGAGATGACAGATGCATGTATTGGAACTGATTAACTGAAAACATCCCTTACGTGTGCTTTATTAAAAATTTAGTTGCATCTTACCCAATTTTCTGTTTTTTTTTTGCCTCATCTTCAAGTTTCATGTTTTCGGCAACGAAATTTTGAGTCCAAAATGCAGATAAGGCTATGGGGTATGGTGGGGTGGGGGTTTGGGGCATAGCCCGACACGTGGAGTTGGAGGGGCACCGCCGGTCATGCATCCATGCGGTGGGTATGGTGGGGCGTGGCTAGTCCGCGTGGCTAGGCCACGTGTTAATTTATTTTTTTCAATTTTTTTTTATAAATAAACACAATATTAAAAAGCCTAAAAATATTATTAAAAATTCTTAAAAATACAAAATTCAAATAGGCGTCAGCCACCTAGCCCAACGTCCGGTCTGAAAGCCCCGCCCAACGGGCCACGCTGAAACCCAAGCCACGCCACCGTTGGACTAGTCACACTATCACAATGAGGGAGATATCTTCGTATGGACCCGAGCATGAGAATCAGTAACTTGTTTATAGAAAGAGAAAGAGAGGAAAAAGAATGTAGTAACGTTATATGGTAGATGAGATCTAAGAATTCAATGTCCTCTCGTATACGATAGGGGTATTTTTAGGACAGTACCCTTTGGACTATTCCGTCACAAATGGTATGAATGGATCTTGTTGTTTTGCCAAGTTGTTGAACATGAAGTTGTCGGTGTGCTAGAGGTAGGGATGACATAAACCTCGAAACCGAAACCCAAAGATTTGTTACGAGATTCTAGTATGAATTTAATTATAATTTTTTTAATGGGTGTAGTATGAGTATGGTACTAGTGATAACCGCTCCAATTACTCAAACGAGCTCATACTTGTTTACCTTCAACATAATATTTTTTTTTGTAGAAAACCCATTTGTAAAATTAAAATTAAAACTTTTATACTCTAAATTACAATATTTTATAGAATAAAGGAAAACGGTAATTAAAGTATGAACTACAACCGAAATAAATGAAAACAAAGAATAGATATGAAGAACTATAAAGTTATTTTGACTAAATTAAAATTCATGTTCAATAGGGATACCCTTTAAAACAAATGGTTTTAAAGTAATTTTATTTCTAGTCATTCTCTTCTTAATTATTTAGTGACAATGCCAACCACTTTAGTTCAAATTAGTAGACTTTTGAATCTTTATTTCCGACAAACTAAATGGATAAACCCAAAAGATAAGTTGAATAAAATATATAACAAGTGAATGGAACCGGTTGATTTTTTTTGCTATTAGCTCATTATAAGTTCGTCCTTTTATGATCTGGATCATGAAGACCATAATTGTAGTTATGGATAGAAGCTGAGGTCTCAAATATCTCAAACCACTTTGCTCACAACCATAAATTGTTTTGTTTTATTCATATGCATAATGGACCAACGGTAGGGATGCAAACGAAAGGACACATGCAAGGTTTTGTTCGTGTTTGTTCATTTTATTTTAAATGGATGAATAAACAAACACGGCCTAATAACGTAGGCACATTCGATTTCTTGTGCATGTGATTAAGAAAATAAAGTATTTGTGTCTAGCTATGTCTGTTAGTTAGTACGTTAAACGAAAATGTATACAAAGTAACAAATACACATATATACATATATGAAGAAACATAAAACAAATTTAACAAATACATATAAACAAACGTTCACATACATGAATGAACTACAAGACACATGCTTTTTGAGTTTTGGTTACTCAACAAATAAGATATTAAAATAATATTTTAATAGAATGAATTTTTAATTTAATTTAAATTATCATTTTAATATTCTAATCTTGTGTCTATCATCAACCACCCTTTAATTGAACAAATATCTTGATGGTCTGAAAGTTGGAAGGCATCATAATATTCGGCCGCCGATATTTTAATTAAAAAATTTGTAAAGAATCAACCAAATCAACACTCAATCACTCATATCCATACATCAGCCAACTTTATAAATTGTGTCTTGACTCTTAACCATCATCTGTTAATCTCACACGTATCTGTTATGGATTTGGTTCAGAAAAAAATGTTATTATGTAACTGAAATATAAACGTATTATTTTCCCATTCAAAAATGTCTAGAATAGATGTAACACGAGAGACTTAATTAGTTATTAGATAGTCATTATTTAATAATTATTTTTTATTTATATTAATTTAGATATTAATAAATGTAATTAAATATTATTAAATAAACTTAAATTGAAAAAAATTTGCATTAAATTTAAAATTAAAAAAATACAAATAAAATATAAAAAGGGAAATCCATAATTTGAAAATAAGAACATCACATATACAAATATATAAACATAACTAAGCCGACTCCCCCTTCGAGTCGGGGCCCAACTCATGAGAATGATAACGCCAAACATGGTCCACCAAATTCACATCAAGGGCATTATAAATGTCACTAGAACGTATTTCTGTGCGATTTCAATTTCTTTGATTCTTGCTTATCACGCAAGGAGGCCGTGGAACATCAGCTTCGTAGATTTGGCATATCGTCTTACGTTCATCCTTCAAAATCTAATTATGTAGAATCAAGCACGCGTAGATGGCATCCTTATTTTTTTTCTTTTGCTTACATACGTGTTGGATTGAAAACGATCGTCCAATGCTTCTTCAGAACCCCAAATGTACGTTCGATGTCTTTTCTTACGAATTCTTACTTTTAAAAAAATAAGTTTTCTTTTGTCGTCGTGTAAGTATGAAAAAGCTTGACAATAGTGTCCCACTCTAGATAAATAACGGTTGTAGTGGTAGCGACAGTAGAAGTAACAATAACAACATTTAAAATATTATCTTGGCAAAAATATTCAAGACTATCGCGCGATATTTTTTCGGACATCTTCAAGTATTCGTGCCACGAGTCGGGTAAGGTCCTGTACGCAAGTTGACGGATAGCCAAAGTACATTTTTGTATGCCCGAAAAACCGAGTACCCCTCTAGCGTCACGTCTTTGTTGGAAAATTCAAACGAGTTTGCAAATCTTCAACTACTCGTAGAGAAAGTCGTCGACTCATACGAAAACGTTGCCTAAAAAGATTTTCATTGTAAACCAGGTTTTCAGAAAAGCAGACACGTAACAATAGTTCATAAGCCGCCTCATGATCCCGGTCAAGATGATATCGTCTTGTTAAGGGATGTCGAGTTGAACCTTGGATTACCTAATTCATAAAATCTAACGTTAACTTGACCAACTCCATGATAACCACATCTTCTTCAGAATCCAACGAGGAAGATGAAAATTCCCTAATGAAAAAAGATTGAAGGTTAGGAAAAAAAGACTTCTGGGTTAAAATGAGAGAAGAGTGAAACTAATTGGTTTGTATGTATAATTGGTTTGCATGTATTAAAGATTTGAGTTTAAATAGATGTTTAATCAAAAGAAAATAATTTATTTTTATGTTAACAAAACCTAACTTTTATTATGTTGAATATCTTGTCATTATTATTATTATTATTATTATTATTATTTTGATGTACAGTTTGTTGTTTGAAGAAAAAAAACCTTTAACATACAAGTTTTATATAAATTCAAATATCATGTGATAAGTTGTTTACTTTTATCTAAATATAATATAAATATAAAAACTGAGTCGTTCAAAATACGTTGTTCGGTCTAAAATCTAAATAGTCACGTCAAGATGATGCACTTGATAAAAGTTAGGGTGAAAATGGTATGACCCTTGAATAGTGTTCCTTTGATAAGGCCACATAGATCGTAAGTTTTAAAAAATTACACTCACATGTACCACCGTTCACTCATAAGTAACACGTCTGGTATGCCGGTATTGTACGCAATCTGACATTGAGTTCTTGGTAATTTTAGTAAAATTACTATTGTACCATTATACGAAAAAACATAAAAAAGTTAATGAATAGGGTGGGGTTCGGCTACAAAATCTAATCTCCTAAAAAGTGTAAAAAAATACTTTCAGCCCTAAAAACACACCCAAAACCACAAATAACTTCTTGTTGATATGCTACTTGTCTCTTTGAAGTGCCTCAACGATTAAGAAAACGTTAATGTCAGAAACGTTCTTATATCTCGACACCTAGTCGATGTTTGATCCCACAACCTTGATGAATGATGATTCTAAGTATAGAACAAAACCAATGAACCGTGTGCCACAAACTATTGATGGTTACATTTGCAACCACTCAAATTTCTTGTCCCATGGAAGCTTACAAAACACCATATTATTATTGACACAACTCTTAAGGCAACCACATATTCTAGCTTTAATTTGTACTCTACGCAACAAGAGTTGTATATTGTAAATAAGACATGAGTTGTGTCCATGATGCAACGCCTTTGAAAAGAAGATGTCTTTGTCAATTAAAACAAAAGGTCATTGTCACACAACATCATTTATCAACCATATAATCTATAATAAATGGTTTTGTTTTGTAAAGTTGTTGAGAGAATGTTGTGTTTATGGCCACACATCCCTACAACTATCTTTCTCCACTCATCTTTCCTTTTATTTCTAGTCTTTCTCCTTCTTAAATATTTAGTGACAATCCCAACCACTTTAGTTCAAATTGGTAGACTTTTGAGTCTTTTTTTCCGACCAACTAAGTGGATAAACCCAAAATAGAAGTTGAAGAAAAATATAACAAATGGATGTAACCGGTTGAAAATATATTAATTCGGAGAACGTTTATGATTCAGATCATGAAATTGTTGAAAATCAGACACTTGATTAACCACGCATAAAGACGGTGTTTGAATGAACTATTCGACTATTTTTCTATTTATCAATAAAAATACCCAAATACAATAACCCTAACCATCTATTTATACTAAAACTCATTCTAGTCTTAACCCGACTCGAACTCTATTTAATTAAATAAACTAACAACTACATAAACCTATCTAATTCAAACTAACAACTATCTCTAAAATAATTCAGCAAGCTAGAATTATCTATAACCCTTTTTATCTTTATCGCCTAATTCAAAATTAAACTCTTCAGCATTCGGGTTTACGCCAACTGTAGTTGTCGATATAGAAGCATGTGATGATACAAAAGCATGATTCATTTACCTGGCGATGTATATGGTCTCAAACTAAGTGACATCCGGATTTTGTAATAGTTGAATCGTCATAGGGACACAAACAGAGCTTTGTTCGTGTTTATTTATTTAATTTTCACCAAACAAATAAACTAAGTCGATTCTGTTGTTAAGATAATGAAGTTTTTATGTCTGTTTATGTTCGTTAGTTGGTACACGGACACAAGAGAGCAAACAAATTAGAATGCATATGAACACATGCTTACACATACACATACTCATACATACATAAACAAACATAAATATAATTTCAATTGAACAAATTTTAAATTATCATTTTAATAATAATTTTAATCTTGCAGCTATCAACCACACTTTAAATGAACAAATATCTTAATTGTTTGAAAGTTGGAAGGTGTCATAATATCGGGCAGCCAATATTTCAATTTAAAAAATGTGTAAAGCATCAAAAAAATCAACACTCGATCCCTCTCATCCATACATCAGTCAACTTTATAAATAGTGTGCTGACCATCATATTTAATTTCACCCACTACATATTCTATGGTTGCAAAGAAAATATGCTTTTGACATGGTAAATCGATTAGCAACCTAACTTTTATCATGTTTGATGAAAATATCTACTTTATATTTTCCTTTTTCTGATTTTTCAATGTATAATTTTGTCTTTTTTTACTAAAAGTTTAATAATGTATAAAGTTATATAAATTCAATCATGGTGTTCAGATTTAGTTTTATATATGTTCCAATATAAGTTTTATTATAAACTAGGTCTTATCAAATTTTAAATTTTGTATTTGATGCAACTAAGTATAAAACTAAATACTCACATCAATATAGCACCACTTAAAAGTTAGGCTGTTAGGGTGAATATAATACGAAAACCCGGGTGAGTTCAAGATAGAGCCTGACACCTCTGCAAGGATGCTAGGTTGTATCAATTATTGTCATATCCACCAAAGTGACACAAGTGGGATGAACTTGAGTCTTCATTGGAGAACTCAAGCCTCTCAACCACTAGGCCACAAGTGGTGTATATATATTCTAGAATAATTAGTGTAAAGTATGAGTAGATATATCATTAGCCATTCCAAAAAAACATATTAAATTATCCAAAATTACACTGATTGCCCCACTATTCACTCAATTACGCGTATGGCATTTGACAGTATTTAACGTTAATTATATGTTAAGTTTTAGTAAACGCAATAATGCTAAGGAAGAGCACATCTATTTAATAGGAACTAAAAAATACGCGACTGTGATACACGATAGCAGCTCGTAGAATATATGCATTCATGAGAAACGTAACATGCATAAACAAGCGACACACCACGAAAAAAGATCATACACTATACTTATGTCTTGTAACATCTATTTCAGACTAGACTACATGGGTGTATTACATTACAAATATAAAAGTAACTAGTTCTATCTTCTATGGTTTTCTTTTAACCATCCTATTGCCAAAATTAATAGAAACCGGCAGCAGCTTTGCTAAAATTTACCCAGATGTCAGTACTTTTAGTTTTCTTATTTTATTTTAACCAACATATTGCCAAAATTAATAGAAAGCAACAGCAACTTTGTCAACCAGACAGACCCGTCAGATACCTGTCAGTCTTTGTCTAGTTGACCGGACCAAAATGCGACGTTTTTGCCAAAGCTCGCCACTGCAGGGTGTGTGAATAGACACAAGAGTTGTGTGAATAGATATGCCTTGTTAAAAACGTACTATCAAACATCCCACAAACTATGGTCGAGGTGACAGGCGAGTTTAATTGCGACATGAGACAAGTCAATGGAAGTGACCGGCAAGACAAATGACGCACAACACCTGGTCGTGGCTCACACCACACCACCCCACCCGTCACTCACATATCAAAATCAAACCATCCAATCCCCACACTTCCTAGATAGATGACAGTTGATCGAACCCGTCAACTTAACAGTAAATTAGAAAACCATCAACAGATTCAACCAAACATAATTAATAAACCCCAATAATAATAATAAAAAATCTAACCTCTACCAATAACCCAAATAAAACCATGGTTATGTTCATATGATCGATACTAATATTCCGTATTGTATAGTTAAGTTAACCAGACCATAAAAACATTCTACTACAACAACTACGATTCCGATGAGTTCAAATCTAATCCGTTACTCGTCGTTGTTGTACATTCGCAAGTAACCGCTCCAGAGACCTTGCCCGTGTGACGATTGCTGTTCAATTTCTCCCCCATCCCTTCAGAACTCAAAGAAATGAAATTATATAACGTCCCTTTGTTACCTTCACTTGCTTCACTAGAACCTGCAGCACACACCACCCGCTGCTTCTTTCGCTTTGATAAACATTCACCAATATCCTGAATTAAATTCATATATCAGAGATTAACGAAGTTGATCGCTAAAATCACTAATATATATATACATATACAGGGTAGGGATCCAGAGAGAAGCCACCTTATTTGAGAAGGGTTCAGGACCACACATTTTCCTAAACTTCTCGTAATATATACATATATAGTTTAAAATTGACTTTATACATATACGTATATTGTCAGATCTTGAATTATATATATATATATATATATATATATATATATATATATTAAAATCACAAGAAAAATTTGTTGTACCTCATCATTCACACGTTTTCGCTTGACGAAAACGGGTGTATCCCCAACAGAACAATCATCACTACTGGAAGAACTAGCAGGCGGAGGTGGGGTATAACATAGCGGCACTATTTGATTATGGTCATCATCTCTTACATGAAGCTCGGTTTCACAGTCTTCATCGTAGTCATCATCTTCATTATTTTCTTCTTCACTTTCATCTCTGTCGTCGTCATCATCATCATCGGAAGTGTCATCCGCCACACATTTCTGACAAATCGACACCACGGAGGGGCCGAGTTTTTCTCCGGCGGCCGTCCACGGCGTCGGAGAGTGGCACTTGCGGCAGAGGAGGGTTCTGGAATGGCGTGCAACGAGGAAGTTTGCGGAATGGACTTTATTGTCGCAGGTCCAGCATAAGCTAGCTTGGTCTGAGTCGCAGTAGATCTTGGCCGGAGATTTGCAAAGCTCGCAGGGTTTCATGTTTGTAGATCTTGGGTTTCTCTCTCTAGAAGTTTCTCTCTCTTGAGGAACACTGGAAACGGAATAGAAGGGAGGGGAAGAAAGATAAGAAGATGGGGGATGTTATACCCAACAGCAAAAAAGGGCAACTTGCTTTGACCTTTTCAAACGCCTCTGTTTGGAGGTGTATTTACGAAATTGCCATTGTCTTGTTTTAGGGTTTTATACTATAAATTGTATTGTTTTTATACGGTTATCTAAGCTAAGATACATGTATTTAAATATAAAGCTTGTATGTCATCCTTTTATATGTAGGAATAAGTCTTGAGCTTACCCTAAAAGTATATGCTTGACAAAAATATCAATTTAATTTAGACATTATTGTTATTTTGAAACGTCAATTACATTAAACGAGCTAGCAAGAAGCTAGAGAAAACATAAGGACTACTTACGAATTGAAAACACTCTAATCTTTGATTTTTAAAGGATGAGCTATTTTTAATCCAAATAAACGCTAAAATTTAATCTCTTTAATCACTTTAGCGACACTAGTCTTCTTGTTTGTGAAATAGACTTGATTCCACCCTTCCAAATGCACTCGCGTGAATCACTTTGCCTTTTCGAGCTTCCACATTAAGAATAGATTCTTGTAAATCGAACACAAATCTCAAAGATAAACACATAAATGTGAGGGATACGACACTGTTTACTTATACCTTGCCAAATCTGAGATATGAAACAACATGAGGTAAGAAAATGATCTTTCGTTCCTCATTATCTTCACACAAACCACATATCTCCGACACCACTTGCACGTTTCAATGTTTCAAAGCCACCTGCACTTGAATTCTTTTATTAACTTTTTTGGCCATCCAGTTGTTCCACTTTGGTACATATGGAACTGTTGTTGCTACTAATTTTAAGATGGTCTTTTTCTTCGACGAAACTGAGAAAATACCCTTTGAGCCCGACATCCACATCTAGAGATCTTGATTGATAGTAAAACCGACCCCATTAATCAAGCTCATACACGCGCTTAATTCTTCTATTTTGCTCTGATTAAGCTGTTTTTTTTTCCACCTCCACATTACGACCTCTTCAACTTTCTCAAAACAACCCCTAATCATAAATGTTTTGTCTTGTTCAATCGAGAATGAATGCGGGTAAAGAATCTTGAGCGGCTAGTTCGACACCCGTAGACTACCCAAAAACGAACTTTGTCCCCCATACCCACATTCTCCTCTAATCATCAGAGAAAACATTAGACCCGAATTTTCAAGGACCGACTCAATACAAACAATGTTATTCCACATACTCGTCTGATTTTTAGTATATGGAATAGTTAACCACGAACAAGCTGACGAGTGAAATGCTACAATAACCTTTCTCCAAAGTTCATTGGGCTCATTTTTAAACCTCCACAACCATTTTGTAAGAAGCGCAATATTTGCATCTTTATGAGGAGTCAAACCGAGACCACCTGCTTCAATAGGAGATGTTATAGTACTCCAACTTACCCAATTAAATTTTTGTTTATCTTCATTCATACCTTAGAAAAAACCTTTTTTTATTTTGCTTCAAGTTGATCAAGAATTCTACAAGGAGATTTTAATAAAGAGAAAAAAATAAGTCGACAATCTTTCCATCATCAACTTGAATAATGTTTGTAACGCTTCGTATTTTGTACT
Source organism: Scalesia atractyloides (assembly GCA_947069175.1). NCBI lineage: Eukaryota > Viridiplantae > Streptophyta > Magnoliopsida > Asterales > Asteraceae > Scalesia > Scalesia atractyloides. Next base: position 79,949,209 of record CAMTDV010000019.1, on the reverse strand, counting down.
TTCCTTACTTAGAAAATATGTTCGTATTTCTATATTTGGAAACTTGTATCGTAACTTGTACTTTTCATTTTCAACCCTTGTACTCCGAGATTATGATCATAATGTAACTTTACGCAATATTTATACGTCTTTTATACACTTGAATCATACTTTACAAACCTTAATACATGATTATATGCATGAAACACATACTTGAATGTCCGAATACTCGATCCATATATGCATTTACTTAGACGCCATCCTAAAAATGTTCAAAACCAACCATAATACGGAAATGTAAATCAAAACAAAACCTTTTGTGCGATCTGGATCACCTCGCACGAGGTGGCAAGCACCTCGCACGAAGTGATCAACCACTTCACACAAGGTGACACCTCGCACAATGCACCTCGCACGAATGGGCACCTCGCACCAACTCTCATGTCAGTCAACTTTTCCTATAAATAGACGCACTTGTTCCCACTTTCACCCTTCCGAACTTTCTCATTCTCCTCCCACTGTTGCAAGATCATGGCAGAATTATAAGTGAGTTTAACTCACTAACATTTGCCATTTTATAACTTTTATTTTTCTTTACATTCTTTTTCTTTTGCAACAAGTGTTGTAAGCTAACCTGGTTCATCATCCTCATAGGATTGGACTGGAGTTTCAGCTAGTGAGAACGTTGGAAGGTTTGGCTACCCGAATTAAGTTACACACTTCACTTGAACATTTTCACTTTCTGTTAATTCATGACCAACCGGGTTGTTATTTGAAACTTTGTGCTTTGGTGAATCATATAATGAGATTTAACATCTCCATGCTTGACTTCTATGACGAACATGACTGATATATACACATAAACTACGCGTATTTCTCGAATTTTCCTAATAAGACAGTAAAAACCGAATATAATCGTTTACTGATTAAGTATTTCGACCCTAGACTGTTTTGCCTCGTTGCCAATACCCTGTTCGCAAAAGTCAGTATCAAAACGGGTGCAAAACAAGCTTAATCATTCCAGAAACTGTCACCTCGCACGAGGTGGACTGCCACATCGTACGAAGTGGGTTGTCACCTCGCACGAGGTAAACACTTCGTACGAAGTGGCATTTTACTGTTATTTTCGTACTTTTTGTTTTTTGTATCTTCCAACTTTGAATCTGAACCACTCACCGATTAGAGTCTACTAATGCACTTCGGTTTACCCCTTTGTAGGGTGACTCCTGTTGCATCATTTCAACACTCCATCTCAAACAACTCGTGGAACACTAGTAAACTTGAAAAATTGTGAGCATACTCGACCCCGTTTATCTTTATCACTTTTGAGTGTAATACATGTAACTTATCAAAACACACAAACATATTTATACTCAAATCACAAAAAAATCTTCATACGTGCTCTTTGTGCTAAACTTGAAATCACACATGCTTATAGTTGATATGCTTATAATCATTAACTTCGATCAAGCTTTCCTTAACATGTATAGCGCTATAGGAGTAACGCACCGCCCGTAAACTTGAGGTCATGTTAAGTTATACACATACGGTTTTTTCATTGCTATGATTAGGTTACGCTAGCGAGAAACTTTGGGTTGACGAATACCTATGCATGATAGTTAATGTATGTTAGCCTCGAGAATAGACATTTATGCATGAAAGATTTGTTTGAACGCCACTCTATGCTATTATTTAAACTTGTATGCTTGCCAATGCCCCGTGTGTTGAACCATACTTTAACATGTATTGCAAGTTGAATGTTGATGATGATGACTTTGGAAACAAGTAGGATGACCTAGATACACATCTAGATTTTGTATTAGACATGCTATTGTACTTGTATTTCAATTTCAAACATGTTGTATTTGATTTCAAACAGTTGGACTCAATTATTATCAATGAAATGAATTTTTGTTATTTAAAATATTGTCTCTCATTAGTGTTATGAAGTCTCGAGTAATCTCCTTCGTTCCGCCCGGATGTTCCTGCCATATGTTAGGGTGTGACAATGTTAATCTACCTCCAACTGAAAATGTTAAAGCTTTCCAAAGAGTGAGTCTTTTATTGAAAGTGTCAAGAATCGAATTCAAATGAGAAATTCTATTTGTATTTGCCCCAATAATAAGAACCAAATATTGGCATGGTAAAGATCCCACTTGACAACCCACCAACTTGGCAAAACCAGTAACTTCTTCCATATTCGCCCCACTCTAATTAAATTTGACTTTGCATAATTTATTTGAATATCCATAACCAATTTGAAACATCCTAGAATTCTTGCCACGTTAAGCACCTTTTTCTCTGACCACTCTCCAATTAACAATGCATCATCCGCATAGAAAAGATGCGAAACAATAGGACCGACATTCGTGGTTTAGATACCTTTGAAAATATCTAAAGCAACCGCCTTCGAAAATCATACAAGATAACACCTCCATCCCGATTATAAAAATAAAAGGCAAAAGAGGATAGCTTTGCTTTAGCCCCCTTTGAAATAGAAACTCGAACGATAGAGAACCATTAATCAAAACTGGAGATCTAGCCAAACCCAAGACCCCTTTAATCCACATTCTCCATTTACTCAAAATATTTATTTGATTCTAATCGAGTCTATAAACCCCAATAATACTATGGAATGCTTTCTCAAAGTCTATTTAAAAGAGTAACTTTTTTCATCTTTTATTCTCTTAGCTCATGTTATAATTTCATTAATTATCAATGGCCCGTCAATGATATTTCAGTCTTTCAAGAACGCCAATTGAGTATCTAAAATGATCGAGTTCATAACCTTTTTAAGCCTATTAATGAGGACTTTAGAGATGACGTTACTAATAGCGCAATAAGATTAATGGATCTAAAATCTTTGAAACCTTTAGGATCCGACATTTAAGGACATAAAGAGATAAAAGAGGCAGTACAATCTTTGGAGATAACACCCGACTCATGAAAGTGGTTTAGAATTGCCATGAAATCAACCCCAACTTCCCGATACCGTTTAACAAATCGAAATTTAAAACCGCCCGGCTCGATCTCCACTACATTCCCAAACAACTTCTTTGACTTCAATTCAGGAAAATGGAAGTATCAACAACTCAACTTTGATGACATTTAACTTCTTTTATATTAGGGCACTGCAGAATCGGCCTTAAAGGCAATGGTTCTTTAAACCGACTTGAGAAAAAAAGAGCTTTTCTTTTAATTATCTTTGGATTGTTACACCAAGCCCCTTTTATTTCCATACCGTGCATCCTACTTTTAATCTTCCTGTGAAAAAAAAAGTTATCATCTCCAAAGGACGTCCATTTTGCACGCATTATCAAAAAAATAGAGTAAAGTGCCATTTTGGTTCATGAGGTTTGGGCAGTTTTGCTACTTTAGTCCAAATCTCAAATTTTTTGCATTTGGGTCCCTGTGGTTTCGGTTTTGTTGCCATTTTGGTCCAAAATTGAAATCAGCTCAAATTCCCAAATTAAATCCTCATATTTTGTCATTTTCCAGCAGGGGCATTTTGGTCATTTAAGCATTAATATATATATATATATATAATATAATATATATATATTATAAAATAAATAACCCCTTAAAACTCTCGCTCTCTCTCTCTCTAACCCTATCTTCAGTCGCCTCCTCCTCCATCCCCACCTCCACCACCATCACCCTCACCTCCTCCTCCATCACCCCGCCACCATCGTCACCCTCACCACCATATCCGTACTCACTTCCACACCTAAAGTTACACTGTCGCCGCTGCAATCCCTGCACCACCCCTGCGGTTGCATCACCACCGCTGCCGCTGCACCACCACATCCTCCACTGCAATCCTTACACCACCCCTGCTGCTGCAGCACCACCGCCGCCGCTGCACCACCACTGCCTCCACTGCAATCCCTACACCACTGCCGCCGCTGCACCACCACCGCCTCCATTGCAATCCCTACACCACCGTCGTCGCTGCACCACCACCGCCTCCATTGCAATCCCTACACCACCGCCGCCGCTGCACCACCACCGCCGCCGCTGCACCCACCACCCATGTCGCTGCTCCACCACTGCAATCCTTACACCACCCTGACGCTGCACTACCACCGCCGCCGCTACACCACCACCGCCTCCGCTTCAATCTCTACACCATTGTCGCCACTGCAAACCCTTTTTCAATCAGCCTTGGTTCTTTAACAAGGATGCAAAATTCGGCCATCAAAACCCCCAATTTGTAATGGGTTTCCTAAGGTTTCCTTTATTTCACTTTAGATAAAAAAAATTTACATTCAAGTTGTTTAAAATTTGTTCTCTGTGTGTGGTGATAGAGTTTAGAGAGAGAGAGAGTGTGAGATGAGTTTAGAGAGAGAGAGAGAGGAGAGAGAGATTGTTTAGAGAGAGAGTGTGTAGAGAGTTTATAGAGAGAGATGTTTTGAGTTTTTTTATTTTATATATATATATATATATATATATATATATATATAAATATTAATGTTAAAATGATCAAAATGCCCTTGAGGAAAAGGACAAATAACCAGGTTTTTCTTCTAGAAATCTGGCAAAATTTAATTTTTGGACTAAAATGGAAATAAAAACGAAACCATAGGACCCTAGATGCAAAAAGTTTGAAATTTGGATTAAAGTGGCAAAACTGACAAAACCTCAGAGACCAAAATGGCAATTTACTCCAAAAAAATATGTTTCCGCAGGCATATAATATAATAAAATATTAAGCTTATCCTAATGAATATTACCAATCATTTGTGACAGCGAAAGTTGTTAGATCAAGTGTATTTGGCATTATGATAATGCTTCTCCTATAAGGTTATGTTTTTTTTGAACGGTGATAATCTTTAACTGGTTGTGAGAAATCTCACACCCTCTTATCCACTCTGGCCAGACTATGTTGTCTTAATCGAATCCACGCTGGCGTCAGAGTTTGGCTAACGATATTCCCCGGGAAACCATACAACCCACTGCCAATGACAGAAGCTTGTGCCGCCACAAGAGGGAACCTCTCTGGCGTAACGCACGGTGGACTAAAACCCAAGGTGGCTCGGGCTCGAACTCTTGACCTAGGGTATGGGAGAACTAGCCTTCATTGCCTTTATCCATCAAATATGACACTAGTGAAGATTGAAATTGAGTCTCCAAGGAGAACTTAAGTCTTTCCAACCACTAGACAACAATGATGGATCCTATGGGGGTTATGTGACATGTGATATCAAGGTAATCCGTTCAAGAACAAGGTCCTCAATTTTCTTCACTGACGTTTTCAAAATAACGCTAACACTAATATTATGAAAATCACGCTCGAAGACGGTGTACGAAGCATTATGATGCGTGATCTTTGTTAGTTCACACCAAATCACATTACCCGCTACACATGAACTTATTGTTATATTGTATGGTGACATGATATGGGTAACAATGTTTTATTTTAAAGATTCATTACATGCATATGGGTAGCAATGTTTTATTTTAAAGATTCATTACATGCAGTAATAGTAATTGCGTAATTTAGGTGGCATCTAATAATGATGCGTAAATAACTTTATTGATAACCGAAAGAAACTTTTTGAGTGTTCTTTAATAAAATACCAATTATATGTTTTTAATTAAAGATTTATTTATTTACTAACATAAGAATATTTTTTGTACGGAATTATCTTTTTTTAACATTAATCTAATGTCCACTGGCCACAGTTTCACTGTGGGACTCGAACCTTGACTCTACCGTAGAACATCAATTTAAATAGTGACGAAATTTGAACGAAAATTCAATAAGAGCCGTACGTTTAAAATTAAATTGATGAAGCCTAAGACTTATAAAAATTCCCTAGCCTCAATAAAGCTTCGCCCATAAATTTACACTTCTAAATACCGTGTTAGTGTGTTGATCTGTTTAGAGTGTGTTAGTAATATTATTGTGAAAGATGTCATAGTCGTGTTAGAGTGTTGATCTTTTTTGTTCAACACCCAACAGGTTAAAGGTCAACTTAACAATCTATCTTTTTAAACGAGGTTACCAACCAAAACCCGACATGTTTATTTTGATACGATAAACATCCATCAAGTACCCTGTATACGTTATTGAAATCATATGTACAGTAATAAAAATATACATACGGATGATGTAGAGGGGCAAAATCGTCTTTTGACAAGAGAAAAAGGAGTTTTAGAAATTTCCACCGCCGGAACTTGTGGTCAATATTGGGCGACGGTTAGTGCCACGTGTCGCATAGTGGGGAACAAGAGGGGTTTAAAATAATATAATTTATGTGGTCGAAGGTAAGGTGTGTGGGTCCCAATTGAAAGATATTTTGGGGGGAGGTTGGGACTAGATATTGTTAGACGTGTCAATTGACATGGAGGTGTAAAGATTATTACCTGCCAACGTGTATTATCAGATTTCCTTTTATCAATAACTATATTGAATATAGAACATCTTATAAGAGATTATTGTTAAAACAAAAATAATAGTTAGTGCTACACATATGATTTGTAACCATGGTTGTAAAACAAGCTTTTCAAGACCGAGTACTCTTTGAGTAGTCGCTACAAGGTAGGCTGCCAATGAGACTTTCTTCGACTCCGCCTAATTACTCGTAGTCGGTCAACCTCGGCCAGAATTGGATCTAGTAGGTCAACCCGGGCCTAGTTTGATTTAAATAATAATAAAACATAATTTTTATGCCTATCATATTAAAGAATTAATATCATTTTCACGTATTTTGTTATAAATATTAGTAGATTTATGTTATTTGACATATATTTAATCTTCAAAAGGTAATTTATTTATAATTTAACATGTTCGAGTACTCCCCGAATACTCTTCGCATAGACCGAGTACTCTCAACTCTCCGGTTGACCGACTAGGGAGCGCCTAACAACTTTTGCAACCATGTTTGTAAGTAGTGAAATTCTCCACGTTATACGTCACGCTTTTGGTTGATATCGGTTTTGTCTGTTTTAATACAAGTATGACACCGACACTCGTTATAGCAATCGTCATGTGTTTTATATCGATCAAAATCGTAAAAATAAATATCAGTACTAGTATCGGTGTTTTTTTGGACGGTATCTAGCACCTTTCGGAACAAGGTGTGACATAAATGATATGGTGGACGGAAGATGATCGACCTAGCTACCTTTTTTTTATCGTCCTTCTTGTTGGGTAACAGTCAACTGATTGATCTCTGATTCACTCACAAATGACGGTGAACTATGAGAGCGCGCTTTAGAAACAAAAGCCGGTTCTTTAGGATCTGGGAGGCTCTCAATATCCATCCCCATCATAAGCAGCACATTTGTCATGGTAGGCCGATCTTCAGGGTCTTCTTGTACGCACAACAACCCAATGATCATACATCTCAACACTTCAATCGAATTGCATGATTCAGCTAGTGCTGAATCTAGTAAATCTAATGGCGTTTTCTCTTTCCACAAGCCCCAAGCCTGAAACACATCAAGATTAAACAAATAGCTATGAAAAAGATCCGGGTTTCAGTAATCTTTAAGAACTCACAAATGATACAAGGCTGAAGGCTTGTTGATTCTGATAATAACCCGTGTTTCTTTTTCCACTGATAATTTCAAGTACCATTACCCCAAAGCTATAAACATCTGATTTTACTGAGAAGAACCCATTTAGTGCGTATTCTGGGGCCATATAGCCGCTGCATTAATCAAATTTAAAATGTAAGAAACTAGAACCAGATTTGAACAAGATATATAGGTGTGAAATGTAGTTACTAGGTGCCAATCACTCTGGTGGTGGTAGTTTCTGTATCTCTGCCTTTAATTATCTTTGCCAAACCGAAGTCTGATATCTTGGGATTCATTTCCTCGTCTAATAAGACATTGCTTGCTTTCAAATCTCTGTGAACAACCCTCAACCAAGAATCTTGGTGAAGATAAAGAAGTCCTCGAGCAATTCCCATAATAATATCAAAACGTAACGCCCAGTCAAGATGTATACAAAGCGTCCTATCTACCACCAAAACCATAATTTCAGATTATTGTCAAAATTAAGCAATTGAAAATAAAAGATTATGAGGCTAACCAAATATGAAACGGTCCAAGCTTTTATTAGGCATGTATTCATAGAGTAGTATCATTTCACGATCCTTCATGCTGTATCCCAAGAGCCTAACAAGATTACGATGTTGGAGTTTGGCAATTAATAATACCTCGTTTTTGAATTCCTTTAAACCTTGTCCAGACTGACTCGACAACCTCTTCACAGCCATTTCTGCTCCTCCGGGAAAAGTTCCCTAGTCAAAAGATATGCAGTCAGTAAAGCACCACATGAGGGGTGGGAAATGGATGGGTCAGGTAGCATACTTTTGGGTAGAGGTCAGTTTGCTAATAAAAACTATACTTATGAGTTGTTTTTACCTTGTAAACAGGGCCGAATCCTCCCTGTCCAAGTTTATATGCAAGTGAAAAATTCTCAGTGGCAGATAATATTCTTTTGAATTCAAAGAAAGGTACATCAAGACCCTTTCTATCTTCTTCACTCAGGATCCCTCGGTCTACATTACACAGAATATAATATCATAGCAAATGTTCACTGAGATTCAATTATGCAATCAAAATGTGGCATTTACCTCGAACTATCTTCTTTTTATAGAATATAACACCAATGCTGCAAAGAAACACAAGACCTAAGCTCCCTGAAACGATCCCTGTGATGCAGAACCAACAAATTCTTATTAGTGGTTGAATATAAGAAATATGGAAATTGCAATCACAACCAACATAAGATTACCTGCTATTAGCATTTTCGTATTGGTTTTATGATGATCAGATGAAGAAACTTTGATGTAGAACTTGTCTAGATATGGTTTTTGTGAAAGTAAAAGTGGTACGTTATTCAAGTTTATGCTATTCCAATGCAGACATTTATCGGAGATAAAAGTATATGCAAAACAAGGGCAGTAACTCAAGCAGAACTTCTGCATTCTGATTCATCTAATGCATTTGCTGGGCTCCATTTTCAAGAAATGTAGAAATAGATCTTATTTTGACATAAGTTAAGATGAACTTGGGGTTCTTCATCTTACAGTTAAATTCAGTTTTTCTCACACACCCACTAGAGAAATGCTTAGATTCCAATCACTCTCTGATCTAGGCTTGAAATCAGTCAAGAAAGTTACAAAATGGCAACCCCTGCTCATTGCAAATGCCATATGGCCCACACGCCCATAAACATTCACAAAATGATCGTGGTTGAGACCAAAAAATTCCACGCCGGGTGCTGTCCAACCATGACAGCTGTTTAATCTGCCTGGGACGTCTATAATAAATCTTGAAATAATTAAAGGATTGTATAAAGAATAAGTGAAATAACTCTCGTTTTCATTATCAACATAGCTGAAATTATAGATATAATTTAATCTCATTTCAGGTACTAAGCTAAAGAGTTTATCTCGATCATTCCAACTTCCACTAGTCCAATACACTGTATGATCTATTCCACTTGATTAATACTGCTTTTATTTGATCAAGCTCTAAGGAAAAGAGTCCCACCCCGGATCTCTATTTCTCCATGAAGTAAGAACCTGGCTTGTGTTTGTACGCTTGTCGTATCTCAACTTACCACCAGGCATGAAAGTGTGGGTTGGATGATCAAAGCTTTGCCATATAGGTGTGCTTGAATTTGATCTTAAAACTAAATTACCATCATCAAGAAGAGTTGCGAATACCGGTGTAGCAGTAGAATCATGTTTGTTGACCAAACAAGGGAGTTTGACTCATTCAAAAGCACCAAGTTACCATCTATGATTTTCAATTCAGAAGAGAATGTTTTCACGGATGGGTGTATCTCTATTTGCTACCCAGACTACTGTTTCAATGGTTACTATGGCCGTGTTGTACCAAATTCCGATATAATAGTTGGAAGAATTACCTGGTCTAAAGAAACCCATTTCAAAAATTCCATTCCGAGAGACAAGTGTCTGGTTTCCCGACAGAGATTGATTTACAGCCAAAGTATCGCCTGCAGATGAGATAGCAGGATTAAAAAGACATAGAAAAACAACTGAAAAGCGATTAAATTAATCATTTTTTAATAGTTTATCTTACCAACTTTGGTTGATTTACATAAATATGATAACGGAAATCAGAGATACTGAAAAACATGTGGTCAACTCTCAACAGACGACTTGAAAAATCTGCCAAATTACGTATGGAGAATAACAATCTAGTAAGCAATAGCCACGAAATTTCTACAAGAAAACAAAAATCTGTTTTAAATTAAAAGGACCCTTCTATCTTTAAGACCGTGGGGTGTGGAAGGCTTGTGTTGGGGGCATTGCTCAACACGTGGCGAGTGTGAAATCAACAGTCCACCCAAAAAAGTGGGGTGTTGTGGGGTGACATGTGTATATATTTTTTTTATATACTTGACATTTATATAATAAAACACAAATTTATATTAATTTAAAAAAAGTTACATAGAATCCTAAATAATTTAAAAAACATACTTATTAGATCCCAAAAAAATAAAAAACTACTTAATAAATCCTAAAAAATAAATAAAACTACATAATAAATACTAAAAAAATAACAAAAAATACAAAGTACAGTAAATATTAAAGTGGGGAACCCAACAAACTTCTAATTCCCATCGTGCCTATACTCCATCTTCGCGATCTCGACTCGATCGTCGTGGGCCAAGTCGCCTGCAGGGACACGGTCGATGCAAACTTTAAACCGATCCAACTTCGTTTGAACTCACACCACTTATGTTGACACACGTTTAAGTTGTGACGCGCGCTCCCAACGTGTTGTTGGTATTGATGAAATGCTTGTCCCCAATAGGCGGTTTGACTGCGTCGTAGGGTTCGTTGTGCGTCAACAATTTTCCTCCTCCTCGGTCCAATGCACCATTTTCGTTTTTTTTGGTGTGGTTTTGGATGAAGATTTGTTATTTGTGTTTGGTTTTGGTTGAGGAAGATAAATGTGAAAAAATGTAGTTTGGGATGAGTATTACCAGCTACCTCACCTCACCCCCCGCCCCATGCCAGGCTTCAAAGCCACGCCAGTAGGGCAACGCCGTGCCCAACGTTGGCTCGGTGTGGCTTAGCCAATGTTGCTTGGCATCCCCCGCCCCATAAAACGCCCCACATCCCGAGTTCTAACTAACATTTTTGTACTTTACCAAAAATAACATTTTTGGGTATTAATGTTTTCAAGTTATAGCAGATTCAATCTTTAGGTTAGGTGGCTTTCATTTTATAACACAACTGAGGCTTTACCAAAAATAACAACTTTAAGCTTTCCGAGTAATAGGTTCTGTGTCTTTCATTTTGTAATACTTTTTTGAGTATTAAGACTAAATTGTGTTAACTTTTCTGTCAAATTTAGATAAAATGACAAAGTCAATTTAGATAAAATGACAGTAGTCATCTTTTACTTAAGAAAAACTAGGATTTTCTCATCACGCGTTACGACAGGAAATCCATATTCGACTCGTTACTTACCGCTATCATATCCGCAATCGCTATAGCTTATTACCCCCATGCTGAGACAACCATAAAAAATGAATATAGTATTCGAATGATAACGGTATATTCAAAATTATAAAACGTTATATTATATTACTTAAATACGTCATGTCTATAAAACCATAAAAATGTTGTATGTATCGGATGCTAATTTTCTTAATAAAGCCATGATTCCCGTTTGCCACTCTAACAAGCTTGAGTTTGATACTATGGGGTCCCTAGAAATATTTTCATGGGTCCTTTAAAAAAAATTCTATACCATCTCTATTACTTTTTGAAAAAAGACCGGGTCCCGGGACCCCGACCCTCTAAGGGTGGGTCCGCCCCTGGTCATTTTTGTAGTTTTCTTAAATTTTTCAAATTAATCAAACAATTTCTTTACATTAATTTTTTTATATAAACCAGAAAACTTCAAGTTACATCAAAATAGAAGGTAGACGGGCAACAAGCTGCGCCGCCAACCCTTTCTGAATTGCACACCCTAACCTTCCAAAGACAAACGCCTGTGCCCCCTGGGGTTGAACAATTGCTATGGGTGACCAGTTGGACCCTCGTCAAGAAGTGGATAGCTTCTCGCGCTAGGGATCCACATGTATCAAAGGCAAACGGGATAAAGACATGCTGGTTCTCTGGGCAAGCTTTAGCGTGGTTATCCACTTTCTTTGATTCTGCCTTTCTTGCTGCTTGTTCAGATACAAACCCGTTTTCCCTTAAACCAACCAAAGGGGAAACCCCGTGACGTCCACACAAGCATGTTTCCCCACAACCCAGCCAAAGACGAGCAGACCCGCTGGTCGCAGAGTAGATATCCCTTCCATAGAGTCCGTGATGAAATTCACAAGGGCCCTTTTTTAGCAGAAATCTCAGCTCTTCATAGGATGTCCCACAAAACATCTCGCACCCAGTCATGCCGATATTTGAACCCAGGGAGCTCTTTACAATGAACTGCGTGCTCCCTGTGTTTATTCATACAAGCTTTACGGCATATCAGGCAGGTTTCATCTTCCATGTAAACAGGGATCATCAACCGGTATTTGAGAATGACTCTGTATTCTACTGCAAACATGCATTGTCCTAACCCCTTAATTGGGATAACGGTCAAAAAATCCTAAGCATGGGGACCCTTCAGGCACTCAAACACCGCCTTCTAGCGGGATCACAAATAAAAACTTCTCCCAGGCTTTGTAATACACCAACCGCCAGCCCCTCGTCCACACCCATTGTTTTCCAGAAACGTTCTAACTACCTTGCAAATCGCCAGCCGCTACCTCTTTTCATACACCAACTCCATACCGAGCCCACCTTCCAGCCCTCCTCACCACCCAGAACTTCGATTATGACTCCCAAAAACTCTGATTATGGTCCAAGAACTCCGCTATGGTACAAGATTTTGCAACATAGCCCTAACTATATAATAGCACATTCTCTCGATCAACTAGAATTTGTTGCACATTCTTTCAGAAAATCTCATACTCAAACTTACTACAACCATTCTTTATGTACATGGCCAATGTTGTATTACTTAGGGGGTGCGCAAAACTGAAATTACCAAACCAAAATCAAATTAACGGACTGAACCGGATTAACCACACCAATTAGGACGGTTAGTTTGGTCGTTTTTTTAAAAGAAACCGATTCTGAGTTTCGGCTTCGGTTTTGTTTTGGTTTTGGTATCAATTAATTAGACCCATGGTGTTTATGCGATATCTAAACCATTTTGAAGTGATGTTATTTCTTTCTATCATTAAAGTTGAGCTACAGTAGGTCAAGCTTCTAGTAGATTAATCTTTAATGTGCATTAAAGTGTTATTTCTTCGACACTAGAAATCTCTATATGGTCTCAAAGGATGGGTCACATGATGTAGAACTCTAGAAACAATTCAAAAATAAAAATCATGATATCTAAACTTTGTTTATATATATATATATATATATATACACCCCACACACCAGGACACACCTTGGTCTTTCTTTCATTTTTTACTCTATTTATTGTTGAATTTGACTGTGTGAACATCCCTAACCGACTTGATGTGTTGCCGAAGGTTCCTCATCTTTTTTCTATAAGCTACATCATGGTGGGGGCTTTACTCGATATCCAAGGCTCACTTATGTTGAAGGTAAAGAATATTTCATCGATATGATAGATATTGACAAGTTCTCGGTGCTTGATTTGGATTGGGTGATGACATTGCTAGGGTACGATGCTACTTCGACTATGTATTACCCTTTTCTAGAACCGTATATGGATTTAGGTTTTGGGCTACAAACCTAACATAACGATTCATATGTTGTGAGTTTGTCCAAGTACGTCCAAGTGTCAAAGGTGATTAATGTGTACACTGAGCATGGATTGTCCAAACTACACACATATCTGCCTTCTATTGGGTAGCAAGATCAGGGTGCTAATGTTAAAGATTTTAATGAGCTTAGTATTTTGATTTTTCTTTGATGACATTGCATATGAAAATGATGAATGATGAGGATGGAAATGTGAACGAGGTTGTTGTTTATGAGAATGAGAATGCAAGTCAGAATGATAGTGATGAGGATGATGATAGTGATTTCATTGGTGATCAGGATGATGGAATGGTTGATGTTGAAGTTGATATGACGGATTTAAGGTTGCATGTGGATGCAGATGTAGAGGTTCCCCTTTAATCTAATGAACATGAAGAGGAGGATAAAATTGACGTAACTGACAATGTTCTCTTTGACATAAGGACAAATTTTGATGAGAATGCCTCTAGCATTAGAAAAAGGAAACTTAAGTATCTTGGGAAGGCAGATGAAAAAAAATGCCAACTTTTACCTTGATCAAATATTTGGTAGCAAAGAAGAAGCGAAGACGCTGATTAGAGCATATAGTGTGCAAAGTAGAAGGCAACTAAAAGTTTTGAAGGATATGATGAGGCAAAAAGGTTAAGGGTTGTGTGTGTGTGAGGGGGGGGGGGGGGGATGACTACTTTTGATTTAAATGAAGATGGAGCCCACAATGAAAGTCAAGGTAATAATGAAAGCTCTAGCATAGTTAAGGGACAAAGTTGGTAGAACGGGGAAGAAAACAAATCATGGTCAGTATTTATGACTGTGGGTAATGTTGTTATCAACGATACTGGATCTAAGACTTGGATGTTGAAGACCTTCTGTCAAGAATGTAAATGCTTACAGACCCGAAGCATTAAAGCTTGCACTTCTTCCTTTTTGTCTATCAGAACACCTAGTAGATCAAGGCAAAGAAAATTTACAAATCCGTGTCAAGGTAGTTCAAGAACAATTTCAAAGGAAGTTTCAGGTAGAGATTTCTAAAATGAAAGCTTATAGGGATAAATCCAAAGCTCTGCAACATGTACAAGGAGACTATAACTCACAATATGGGATACTTAGGGATTACATTGAAGAACTTTTGAACACGAACCCATGTACAATAGTGAAATTACAGGTTGAACCATCCACTGGTCCAACTGCAAAAACCAGGAAATTTAAAAGGATCTATATGCGTTTAGGGTCATTAAAACAAGGGTTTAAAGAAATTGGAAGAGATCTGTTAGGTCTTGATGGGGGGTTTTATGAAAGGTCCATTTCCTAGTCAAGTACTTACTGCAGTTGAGACTGGCCCAAACAATGGTATATACCCAATGTTATGCAATTGTAGAAGCTGAAAATCTAAGTTCTTGGACTCGGTTTCCGGTTTCTCCAATGTCTCGCAGATGATCTGGAGTTTACTGCTAGGTCCAACTTCACATTTATCAACAATAGACAAAAGGTTAGTGCTTTATACAAATATGATTATATGTTATAAATATGTGTTAACGTTTGTGTATGTTGATTGGATTAAACAGGGCATTATTCCTGCCATTTCAATTGTATAATCTAATCTAATAATGAATATAATTTCTATTTTAATATTCCAAGTTAGAGGAAATATGATAATTATTTGCAACTAGAATTTAGATCCACTGGCCTTGCCTCGCAGGCTAGTAAATTTTATAGCGTGTGAGCGAGGCGTATCAAAGTTAGCAAAAATGTTGTATTCTGTGTGTTTCATAACTCACCACATGTGGTTCTCTACTCAAAATATTTTCTGTATAGAGCGTCCCTCTATGTATATTACAATGTAGCATAGAAAGTAACTTGGTCCGGAAACAACCAGACAACAAATACAAAAGGGAAGCATATCAATCTATTATAAGTGGAAAGAATTGCTAAAGGATATACAACATTATCCATGTAACAATCAAACTTTAACCCGAAAACAAAATTTAAGCACCCTCGAACACGTTGTGCATCGTAATCATCTTAACATATTATATGAGGGATCCTAAGAAGAAGCATTGAAACAATCACAAATGTTTTGAGGATGCTGGTAAATCCTTTCTCTGTAATGTTGTAATATTAATCAAACTACTTAGTGATTGAATTGCTATCAATTTCCAATTATCTGGCTGAAGAAATACGGTGCAACAACCGCATCCAGCTACTTGAAGATGCTTTTCTACCAACACCATTGTCATGTGGTTTGACCTTGAAGGTGCCACCCATATGGATGAGGTAGATGCCTTTGGTGCACTACTTATCATCTGCAACAATCAAGAGTCAAAAAGTAAGTATCATAAAAATGCTTGTCAAAAGGTAAGTATCATAAAAATGCTTGTTAATAGAAAATAAAATGTTGCATAATAACCAAATGGTCGAGGACTTGCTTGTTTTCCATGTGAAAATCAGGCAGTAACCCCTTCTCAAAATGGGCAAGAGTACCTCTAGTGGGACAATCGTCGTCCAAAAGAATGAAAACTATTTCCTCTACTAATCGCTCAGATGCTCATACAAAATTTGAGATAAACTTAAAAATTAGAGCTAACTTATAATTAAAAATAAAAGGGAAAAGTACATACCAAATGAGAAATAAAAGAATAATATTTACAGACACAACATCCAGGAAATATTATTATATACTATGTATTGAACAAGTATTCTCTCTATATTAATTAAAAAATACACTTCTCCTCACATTAACACCTTATATTATACATATTAATAGAAACCTTTCATGAAGAGTGATTAATGTTTTTTTTAATATTATATATATTAATAGAATATTTAGTCTTAAACATCTAATATATAATATTCTTAACATTTAGTATTTTATATTAAGTTGATTATTGATGTTAGTTTATATATATATATATATATTATATATATAATTTTATTAATTCGAACTCAAACTCCTGATGAATAGTAATTTCTATTTTTTATGTATTTGTTTTATAATTTTAGTGATATTTTATTTAACTTTTTTAGTAATAGTTATGGATATTAATTCAAAATCTTGATGAATTATTTAATTTTTTAGTAATAAATAGTAATTGATAATATTTAAGTACTTGTTTTTTTTTTAACTTTTATTATTTATTATTCAACTTTTTAGGATGTTGTTTGAAAGGTATGGTTCAATTCAGATTGTCACGATAATGGTACTGATATTCATTTATTGTTGCAAACAAAATTGTGTAAATGAAAAATTATTGAAACCGGAAACCACAAAAATAAATACAAGTACAGGTACCGACTTTGTTTGGTATGCTACGGTAGCGATACGGTGTCAGTTTATCAAAAGAAAAAACATTAAAAAATAGTGTTACCGAAATCAATGTTGTTCATTCAGTTCACTACGGTAGCGACACGATATTCGTTATAAAACAGAAAGCCATAAAAGTGAATATATACTGATACAGATGTCGTTTAGTCGGTTTCGGTTCGGTTTATTATCATAGCGACACCCGCCGCGAAGCGCAGGAGAATCTCCTAGTTATACTTAAAACAAAGTTAAACAAACATTTGGTTTATTATTTGATTTTTTTAATTAACTTACTTTGAAAATTTAAGTTGTAAAATTGCTAATTTAGCACAATGAGTACCAAAGTGAAAGTTTAACTTTAATTAATCATGTACAACTACCAACATCTGTTTAACTCAATTTCAAACGAAATACAATAAGTAACAATAAGAAGAACCTGATTAAGCTCTAATTTATTGTACCACAAGGGCACGGAAACCATCAAGTCCTCCATAATACAATGTCTTCTTTGACAACATCTCTTAGGCATACATCGAAGGAGCCACCTGAACAAATGAAGCAGATGAAGCGCCTACATCTTTTCTACTGAAACTATACATGTGTCATCAACACCAGACGTATGACAAAGAAGCAACAAAGAAAAGAAGAAAAAAGAAAAAAAAATCAAATTTTTGTAGTTAAACATAGAGGATTCTTCATTTATACCCGTAGTAGTTTCACATCAGAGAAGTGTTATCAACTAAAATTTCATATTAGAGAAGTCATCTAATTGGTAGTTTACTCATGCCAATGAGAAAAGCTCACTGTAGATTGAACTTGCTAGAAACTCAAGATATGTTAAAGACTTACATTGGTAAACTTGGGGAAATTGACGAAGCGGATCAATGCCTAAACATGCATGCACAAACTGCGGATTTAGTAAAGGTTAAAGTAAACAAAGAAATATGAGAACTTTTAATGAATTGAATTCAAATAAGAAGTCACCGAGGAAAAAGATATGCATTGTTTCCATGATTGTAATGGCCAATTTGTCCATATCCTGCAGCTATAAAAATGAATATATGCTCAAATAAGTCTTTTAAATGACTGATAATATGAAGTTGAACTGATTCAGTTTTAACATCTTGAAGTATACAGTATTTGATCTATAAATATAAAACTATAAACTATAAACAATAAACTTATAAACGTAACTTATAATTCCAATCTCATCTAAGTCTTGTTAGCGGTATTACTACACAGTTCAATTTTGTCCATTAAGAAAAATGGTTTAAAAACACTCGGGTAGGGATAATTGCGGTTTAGGTTGTTCTGCGACCTGTTTCCTTCAATATTCATGCTGCCAGCCAACAAAGAGGTTCGGGTCTGGGATAATTGCGAGGCTACATAGGCTGTTCCATTGTGGCAGTGGTAATCGACGCAAACCAGTCTCGAAAAGAATCAGATTTTGGGTTGTGACTTGTTCAATTTAATTTACTTGGTTATGATTAGTCATGTGTAATGCATATTTGGGCCCACAAATACAAACCCAACTCTTTACCCAGACACACCACAAGAGGAAAAATGACTTTTGGTTTGTAAAAGGGTGGTTTTGAAAGTACTGGATTTGTGTGAGGTGATAAAGGAATGGCAAAGTTAAATAATGAAAATAATAATTTTCTTGGTAAAGAAAGTTGGAATACGATATTCAGCCTTTCTACTATTTTTTGTTTTTATTTTTATATTAATAATAAAACAAAAAAAACTTATATAATGATATAACTTGAAATCCTTACGAGAGAGGTAAAGTTTATGTTTTTAGTCGAATTATTTATTTTGCATGCAAATTGTTATATTTTAATAATTAGTTATCAACCGCTTATAATCTCTAGCATTTTGTGTGTCGAACGTCTTCCCCTCAAAGTGTGGGTTTATGTTAACGTTTCGACGTTACCTTTTCTACGCGTAACGCGTGACTTTTTCTTTACTTCGCGTCCGTGGCTCAACGTTCTTACGCCTATATTTGTTCGGTTCAACGGTCCCGCCACAATGTGCGGCCCTAAGAACTCGTACAAGCAAATTAACCATACATAATTTGACAAAGAACTCGTCTATATTTGTTCGGTTCAACGGTCCCGCCACAAATGCAAGTATTCTAGTAGAATGTATTGCATATATATCAGTGGCGGATATAGAAATTTTAGTTAGTGTGTGCCAAAAACAAGTCCCCCTAGAATGGGCCAGACTAGAAAGCTCAATCCAAAATAGCTTGGGTCAAAAGAATTACATTACATAAACCTTATAAATAAATCAAAGCAACAAACTTCATTAGATATAATAAAACTAATGTATTTTTAACTAGAGGAGTAGGTTATATATTCATGTATCATACGCGATTGTACAATAAAGATGATATAATTATATAATTTGTAAAATACTTCATATGACTAATGCATTTTTTAACCATATAATATAGTTTACACAACTAACTTAAATTGTCACAAAAAAAGCTTACGTTAGTAAACACTAAAATACCATAATAGCTCGTGTATTACACGGAATTAATACTGAAAATACAAGGATTATGGATTATAGTTAAAGCAAATTATACAAACATTTAGTCGTAAGTAAATTATTTACTTGAAATTATTCAATGCGCTATATATATTATGTGTAAGAATATATTTTTTATTTTCTTTTTACACATTATAAACCTAAATATAAGATTATGGAAATAATATGATGATATGTGTCTAGTAATTCAAGAGATAAAATATAAACCATATTTGTTAAGAAAAACTAACGATCCAATAAAGCAACATGTGTGTTTACTCAAGTGAATTTACCCGCATCCATCATCAAAACTTTTGAAATTTATTAAACTGCTTGTATATTTTTATATTTCAGAAATAACTACAAGATATAAAAAATAACACTATACGGAAAATTACGTGAAATTATATTTTGGAAGGTCGATCAAGTTACCCAATCATTGTTAACGTTATTTTTTCTGTTTGATCGTAGAATCAAATCTTGTTTGCATTTTAATGTTTCATTAATTGAAATGGACCAGAAACATATATATGACTAATAATATAGCACGTCCACCTGTA
Organism: Scalesia atractyloides; assembly: GCA_947069175.1. Lineage (NCBI taxonomy): Eukaryota > Viridiplantae > Streptophyta > Magnoliopsida > Asterales > Asteraceae > Scalesia > Scalesia atractyloides. Next base: position 79,929,068 of record CAMTDV010000019.1, on the reverse strand, counting down.
TTGAAAATGGACTTTTAAACAACATTCAAAGCAAAACTAACGCAATATCTATACTAATATTATTATAAGTGTCCTTAAGGGAACATCTTTCTGGTGGTAAATGATGTAATTCACAATTCAAAGTTGAAAATTTAAATCACGCAAAATGCAAAGGAAAAATTGCATATTTTCCCTGAACAAGTACTTTCAGTTATATATTTAACCAAACCTGAATTAAAATTGTATATTTCCACTTGTTTATTACAAAGCCTAAATTACCCATTAAAAATTTGAAAAATTCTTATCACCTTAGTTCAACATAAGCTGATTCTCTCTCAAAAACAAAAGACTTTTTAGTTTCACCCTCAAAAAAAAAAAAAAAAAAAAAATCTCAAGGGGGCAAGGGTTTGTATTTGGAAGGTTAGGGTTTGCAATTCAGAAATGATTGGCGGCGCAGCTTGTTGCCGGCTACCTTCTGTTTACTTGGCAAGTTTTCTGGCTTATATATGAAAAACAAAAGACTTTTTAGTTTCACCCTCAAAAAAAAAAAAAAAATCCAACGGCTGGAGAACACATGAACCATTCTCGAATTTATCAGTTTCGATGTATATTACTTTATTGTAAATGAATTCGAGATATGCTGTCTTTTCTTTTGCACGAGTTTAAGCATTATTTGATTCAACTTATTTTAGTCCGTATGGATTTGAATCAATTAATAAGTTTTGTAATTTGACCTTTTGCTAGTGTTTCAAAACTAATTCGACCCTTTTTTGCTACTAGTTATATAATCAATTGATGATTTTGGAAATTGTTAGAAATTTACAAATTCAATAATATTAATTCTCAGTTTATCATTATTAATTTTTTGATGTGGCTGTTCAACGATAGTCTAAATGATATATTTAAAGTTTTAGAATTCGTTTTCCAATTACATGATTATAACTCATAATTTTAATGACACTTACTCTAGCTCATTATAGATAGACAATAATGTAAAAAAAGCAAACGAAACAAAAAACTTACTAAAGTTGTAAGAAACGAAAAACTAGTAAAATATGGGAAAATATGCAATATTTTAAGTTCGATTAAAGTTAAGGGTAAAATAGTTATTATATAATTTGTTTTTAATAAAATAAATCAAAATTGGTAAATTTGTAATTTTATTAGTTAAGAAAGGAGATATATGCAATTTATATTTTTACCTGGGTAAATATACAAATTAAAAGTTTTATAAGGGGAAATATGCAATTCACCCGAATACAAATTGTGTTGTATTTATTAGAAAATCTTAGCAAGTGTTGTTTAATTTAATTTAATTTAATTTTTATAAAGTGTACGTAATCTGTAATCTGAAGTGGGCTGACCCAGTAAAAGCTAAACAGTGGGACAAAGTTTATGGGCTCTGACATCTTACATCATCATATTTATCACGTCTCATTTACTTGTACCAAGTTTTTTTTATTGCATTTATTGGAGACTTTCTTTACGTTAAGCTATCAGTATCCACATTAGTACATTACATTTATAGTTCTCTATTTAGGCACGTTGTGCGCTTCGTGACATTTCACATATTTTAGTTTTTGTGTGGCTTAGAATCGACGTTGTCAACTAACTTCATATTTTTGGAGGCCCAAAACAAGTGCCATTAAGAGTTAAGACTACTGGAAAGCTACTTGATGAGTTGATGTACATTATTATTTACCTGCATTTAATTCAAGGGCAGTTTTCTAGCAATGGTATATCGTTATGACTTTTTTAAGTAAAGGTAGAGCTACAACGGGATTACGTACGACGTTTGGGTGGGATCTTCTGATCTCGACGTGATACCTCGATCTACAATATAATCTTGGTTTTAAGACCTTAAACAAACCTTGATTATGAGCAACCAATAATATAAACCATGATTTATCACGAATTTAGAATCACATTGAAAAGGGATTTTATTACTTTGATTTTAAGTATTACTTTTTCGTCATTTCTTAAAGCATCTCTTACACGGAACACACATGGGATCCATGGGCCTACGTGGCCGATTAGTGGGACAGGGGCATTGGAGCACCTAGCCCATGAGGAGGGGTGAAATTCGCCTGCTTTACCTTCTACTTTTAATTTCTTGAATATGCAATTTATCGATTTAGCCAACCATTGTAAGAAGAACTAAAACAATGAGTCATAAAGTATATTGGTTGTTTATGAAAATGTAAAAAAAAAATGAATACAAGTCATTCGATATTTCTTTCCTTATAACAGCATGCTCCAAGGCAAACCATTTTTTGAAGACCCGAACCCGAACCAAATTGATTTTTTTAAACGAAATATTTTAACCTGAACCCGTTACTTGATGTGTCCATTTTGCCATGCTTATCAGTTACCACCAACCATGACACTTTGGATTGTGTATGCTTGTATTGTCCATATGTGATAAAACAAAGCAGAAGCAAATTGACTAGCTTCAATACATAATCCCATAACTATAAAGTTAAAATAGTAAATACTAGATACATGTCATAGTTACTTAAAATCCTATTACTGTTTGCAGTTAGTTATTCAGAATTAGTAATGGTTGTTGAAAGAAGAATATATACAGATTTCATCCAAAATATATTATCTAAAATATATTGATTTTATTGTACTCAACATGACCAACCTTAATATTTACCGTCCTTCTACCTCAGTAATTGTCAACTGATTGATCTCTGATTCACTCACATATGATGGCAAACTACGAACGCGTGTTTTAGAAACAAAAGCGGGTTCTTTAGGATCTGGAAGGCTTTCAATATCCATCCCCAACATACCAACCACACCAGTCATGGTTGGCCGGTCTTGTGGGTCTTCTTGAACGCACAGCAGCTCGATAATCGTACATCTCAACACTTCAATTGAATTGCATGATTTGGCTAATGCTGGATCAAGTAAATCTAACGGCTTTTGCTCTTTCCACAAGTTCCAAGCCTGAAATGCATCAAGGCTTAAATGAAAAGCTATAAAAAGATTTTTTTTCAGTGAGGGGTGTAAACGAGCTAAGGCGCTCGTGAACTACTTAAGACCGGCTCGCTAAGAACTTGATTTGAGCCAATCTTAAACAAGCTCAAGCTTAAATATTCGCTCGTTATTAAACGGGCTTGGGCCTGAGCCTGAGCTCGTGTATGTTCATGAGCCAAGCTCGAGCTTCAATAATAAAGCTTGAGCTTTCGTAAGTTAGACGAGCCAAGCTTGAGCTTAGACGAGCTCTGACACGGCTCGGGTTGTTAACACCCCTAGTTTATGGTAATCTTAAAGAACTCACTCACATAGGATATAAGGCTAAAGGCTTCTTTATTATGATAATAACCCGTGTTTCTTTTTCCACTAATCATCTCAAGCACAACTACTCCAAAGCTAAATACATCTGATTTTACTGAGAAGAATCCATTTAGCGCATATTCTGGAGCCATATAGCCGCTGCATTAGGATCAGCATAAGAAGATTCTAAATGTGAAAAACTAGAACTAGATTTGAACGCATGTGAAATGTACATACTAAGTTCCAACAACTCTGGTGCGGTTGTCGTTTGTATCTCTGCCTTTAACTATCTTTGCCAAACCAAAGTCTGATATCTTGGGATTCATGTCCTCGTCATTGCTTGCTTTCAGATCTCTGTGAATAATCCTCAACCGTGAATCTTGGTGAAGATAGAGAAGTCCTCGAGCAATTCCCATAATAATATCAAAGCGTAACGCCCAGTCAAGACGCATACAAAGCTTCCTATCTTACAGAAATATCATCAAAACAGATTTCAGATTATTAACAAAAAAAGTACTTGCAAATAAAAGTTAAAGATTGAGAGGCTTACCAAATATGAAGTGGTCCAAGCTTTTATTAGGCATGTATTCATAGAGTAGTATCATTTCATGATTCTTCATGCTGTATCCCAAGAGCCTAATAAGATTACGATGTTGAAGCTTAGCAATTACTAATACCTCGTTCTTGAATTCCTTCAAACCTTGTTTAGACTGACTCGACAACCTCTTCACCGCCATTTCTGCTCCACCTGGGAAAGTTCCCTACTCAAAACAATAAAACGGGCCGGTCAGGTTTGATTAAAAGTTTGTTCATAACCAATATGGTCAAGTGTTATTGTCACCTTGTAAACAGGACCGAATCCCCCCTGTCCAAGTTTATTTGCAAGTGAAAAATTTGTTGGATTTAGGCCCCAAGTTTAACTCACAAAAGAACACTCAAGTTTGTGTACTGTGGAATATGTAGAAGAAATAAAAGTGAACGACTTGCAAAAGAAAAGATGAAAGAGACTTTGTTTATTCAATAACCAAAGGGGCTATAAATAGCCTTACATACATCACGTGGGAAACAATAAAATAGCAACTGAAACTAAAAACTAGGCTCAACCTATGACCTATTCTATTCTTCTAACGTACACTTTCTCACATGCATATCCATAGAATTCGGTCAACCTATATACCGAGTCAAACCACTAACAATTATTAAATAAACTCTAAAATATAAAACCAATTACTCTACTTCAAGTCTTCAGTCATGTCCTCGTGAGAACTTGAAGTATTTCCTTATTCCTTAACCATGCAAACTAATCACTACCACATGTTGACCCATTAGACTAAAACACTTCTGACCAATTAAGCCCACGACCCATGTCAAGATTATCCAACAAAATTCTCAGTTGCAGATAATAATCTTTTAAATTCAGAAAAGATTATGATTTTAATAGTAAGTGTTCAGTAAGAATCATATATGGTGCACATATAAAAGGTTCTAAATTGTAGCATTTACCTTGACTTTTCATCCTTCTGTAGAGTATAACACCAATGCTGCAAAGAAACACTAGACCTAAACATCCTGAAATGACCCCTGCGACTAGCACTTTGGTATAATTTTTACGGTTATCAGACGATGAAACTTTGATGTAGATCTTGTCTAGATATGTCACATTTGACAAAAGTTCAAGTGATACGTTATTCAAGTTTTCGCGATTCCAATGCAGACATATACCAGAGATAAAAGTATACGCGTTGCAAAGGCAGTAATCCAAGCACGCACTTCTGCATTCTGCTTCATCTAATTGCTGGCCTTCGTTTTCAGGAAATGCAGAAAGAGATACCTTCTTAAAATAACTTAAGATGAACACTGGCTTCTTTATCTTAATACTACAATTCAACGCATTTTTTCTCACACACCCGTCAGAGAAACTTCCTAGATTCCAATCACTTGGTGATCTAGGCTCGAAACCAGTCAAGCAATACAAGACGGCAACATCTGCGAATTGCAAACACCAAACGGACCGCACCCGCCATAAATATCACAAACTTCATGTGGTTGAGTCCAAAACAAAGCCCACTGCTGTTGCTCTCGAACCATGACATCTGCTGAATCTGCCCCGAGACATCTAAAATTAATCTAGAAATAATTGAAGAATCGGATATATAATAAGTGAAATAACTCTCGTTTGCATTATCTACATAGATGAATTTATAGATATAATTCAATCTTATTTCAGATATTAAACTAAAGATTTGACCATCCCAACTACCACTAGTCCAATACTGTACAGATCTATTCCACATGACTACAAACTGCTTTCGATCTTGGTCAATCTCTAAGGAAAAGAGTCCCACCGCAGGATTTTCTATAGTTTTCTATGAACTAATAACCTGCTTTGTATTCGTACGCTTGTCGTATAGTAACTTCATACCGGGCAAGAGAGTATGAGTTGGATGATCAAAACTTTGCCAGATTGGTGGGCTTGAAATATTTGATCCATATCTTAAAACTAAATTACCATCGTCATGAAGAACTAGTGATGCAGGTGTAGTAGTAGAAATCATGTTTGTTGACCAAATTTGGATGTTTGACTCATCTAAAAGTACTAAGTTACCATCCATTATTTTCAGTTTAGAAGAAGAACTATCAGAGATGGGTGTTTCTCTATTTGCTACCCACACTATTGTTCTTGTGCTGACTTTTTTGTACCAAATACCTATGAAGTAGTTGGGAGACTTACCTGGCTTAAAGAAGCCCATTTCAAAATTTCCATCAAGAGAGACAAGTGTCTGGTCTCCAGAGAGAGATTGGTTTGCAGCTAAAGTATCTGCTCCGTTTGAGAGAGGCGGAATGATAAAGAAATAAAAAGAGTTGTGAAACTATCGAAATCATGCTTTTGCTTCTGCATATGCTCAAATTGGCAGATTCCCACAAATTATAAACATGGCAATCAGATAACTTAAAAGTTGACTTGGTAAATTTCGCTCAAATGATTTAAAATATATATGTGACTATGGGATATAATAGTTAAAAGATGTATGATTCCCTTATACACCACCTTCAGTCAAATGGCATCACAAAGTCGTTGCCCTCATGGCCAAGGCGCACACGCGAAAGGAATATGATAATATAATCATAATCATTTCACTATTAGAGAATTAGGCTTTGTTGAAATTCCCATCTTTGAACTGTTCTTCCTCTCCTGTTTTCAAAGCTTCATAGTCAGTGGCGAAGCTTACCACCTGTCCACTTCTGTTTCCCTCTAGCTTTCTTCCTAAACTCCATTCTAGAACAAAGAATATACATGAAATTAAACCAACATTGATCACAAAAATTATCACAACCATTAGCTTCATTCTTTCAAGCTGTTTCAGAGTCACAAATTAGATGATTAAAAACCAAAGAAAATCAATATCATGAAGCTCAACTTGGCAAATGATTGGTGTGTGTTTGTGTATGTTTGTTTGCGTGATATCGAAATACACGATGGTGGAAAAAAAACAAAAAATTGTGATGACAAATCTTGATAGAAGCAGAACATTCCTAATGCAGTGAGAGATATGAAAATATTGTCACTTAAAATATAGAAAGTTATAGAAAAAATCAAAATTTAAGACGAATTATTTTTTAAACTAGAAGTTAAATTTGATTAAATATACAAGTAAACTTATCACAATAAGCCCCTCAAACTTCTTTCTTATTACTTTGGTCAATTTTCCACTGACAATCAAAATAGTTATTCTTCCTTTCTTTCCTTTTACAGTACTTAGCAAGTCAACTATTATTACAAACATTTAATGATAATGAAAGGGTGTTTGGTTACATGACTGATCTAGCACCTTTCGGAACAAGGTGTGACATAAATGATATGGTGGACGGAAGATGATCGACCTAGCTACCTTTTTTTTATCGTCCTTCTTGTTGGGTAACAGTCAACTGATTGATCTCTGAATCACTCACAAATGACGGTGAACTATGAGAGCGCGCTTTAGAAACAAAAGCCGGTTCTTTAGGATCTGGGAGGCTCTCAATATCCATCCCCATCATAAGCAGCACATTTGTCATGGTAGGCCGATCTTCAGGGTCTTCTTGTACGCACAACAACCCAATGATCATACATCTCAACACTTCAATCGAATTGCATGATTCAGCTAGTGCTGAATCTAGTAAATCTAATGGCGTTTTCTCTTTCCACAAGCCCCAAGCCTGAAACACATCAAGATTAAACAAATAGCTATGAAAAAGATCCGGGTTTCGGTAATCTTTAAGAACTCACATATGATACAAGGCTGAAGGCTTGTTGATTCTGATAATAACCCGTGTTTCTTTTCCCACTGATAATTTCAAGTACGATTACCCCAAAGCTATAAACATCTGATTTTACTGAGAAGAACCCATTTAGTGCGTATTCTGGGGCCATATAGCCGCTGCATTAATCAAATTTAAAATGTAAGAAACTAGAACCAGATTTGAACAAGATATATAGGTGTGAAATGTAGTTACTAGGTGCCAATCACTCTGGTGGTGGTAGTTTCTGTATCTCTGCCTTTAACTATCTTTGCCAAACCGAAGTCTGATATCTTGGGATTCATTTCCTCGTCTAATAAGACATTGCTTGCTTTCAAATCTCTGTGAACAACCCTCAACCAAGAATCTTGGTGAAGATAGAGAAGTCCTCGAGCAATTCCCATAATAATATCAAAACGTAACGCCCAGTCAAGATGTATACAAAGCGTCCTATCTACCATCAAAACCATAATTTCAGATTATTGTCAAAATTAAGTAATTGAAAATAAAAGATTACGAGGCTAACCAAATATGAAACGGTCCAAGCTTTTATTAGGCATGTATTCATAGAGTAGTATCATTTCACGATCCTTCATGCTGTATCCCAAGAGCCTAACAAGATTACGATGTTGGAGTTTGGCAATTAATAATACCTCGTTTTTGAATTCCTTTAAACCTTGTCCAGACTGACTCGACAACCTCTTCACAGCCATTTCTGCTCCTCCGGGAAAAGTTCCCTAGTCAAAAGATATGCAGTCAGTAAAGCACCACATGAGGGGTGGGAAATGGATGGGTCAGGTAGCATAGTTTTGGGTAGAGGTCAGTTTGCTAATAAAAACTATACTCGTGAGTTGTTTTTACCTTGTAAACAGGGCCGAATCCTCCCTGTCCAAGTTTATTTGCAAGTGAAAAATTCTCAGTGGCAGATAATATTCTTTTGAATTCAAAGAAAGGTACATCAAGACCCTTTCTATCTTCTTCACTCAGGATCCCTCGGTCTACATTACACAGAATATAATATCAATAGCAAATGTTCACTGAGATTCAATTATGCAATCAAAATGTGGCATTTACCTCGAACTATCTTCTTTTTATAGAATATAACACCAATGCTGCAAAGAAACACAAGACCTAAGCTCCCTGAAACGATCCCTGTGATGCAGAACCAACAAATTCTTATTAGTGGTTGAATATAAGAAATATGGAAATTGCAATCACAACCAACATAAGATCACCTGCTATTAGCACTTTCGTATTGGTTTTATGATGATCAGATGAAGAAACTTTGATGTAGAACTTGTCTAGATATGGATTTTGTGAAAGTAAAAGTGGTACGTTATTCAAGTTTATGCTATTCCAATGCAGACATTTATCGGTGATAAAAGTATATGCAAAACAAGAGCAGTAACTCAAGCAGGAACTTCTGCATTCTGATTCATCTAATTGCATTTGCTGGGCTCCATTTTCAAGAAATGTAGAAAGAGATCTTATTTTGACATAAGTTAAGATGAACTTGGGGTTCTTCATCTTACAGTTAAATTCAGTTTTTCTCACACACCCACTAGAGAAACTGCTTAGATTCCAATCACTCTCTGATCTAGGCTTGAAATCAGTCAAGCAATTACAAAATGGCAACCCCTGCTGATTGCAAATGCCATATGCCCCACACGCACCATATACTTCACAAAATGATCGTGGTTGAGACCAAAAGATATTCCACAGCCCGGTGCTGTCCAACCATGACAGCTGTTTAATCTGCCCTGGGACGTCTATAATAAATCTTGAAATAATTAAAGGATCGTATAAAGAATAAGTGAAATAACTCTCGTTTTCATTATCAACATAGCTATAATTATAGATATAATTTAATCTCATTTCAGGTACTAAGCTAAAGAGTTTATCTTGATCATTCCAATTTCCACTAGTCCAATACACTACAGATCTATTCCACTTGATCTGAAACTGCTTGTTAGTTTGATCAAGCTCTAAAGAAAAGAGTCCCATCCCAGGATCCTCTATGTTTCTCCATGAAGTAAGAACCTGGCTTGTGTTTGTACGCTTGTGGTATCCCAACTTACCACCAGGCATGAAAGTGTGGGTTGGATGATCAAAGCTTTGCCATATAGGTGTGCTTGAATTTGATCTTAAAACTAAATTACCATCATCAAGAAGAATTACTGATGCAGGTGTAGCATTAGAGCTCATGTTTGTGGACCAAATTAGGGAGTTTGACTCATTCAAAAGCACCAAGTTACCATCTATGATTTTCAATTCAGAAGAGAATTTATCAGAGATGGGTGTATCTCTATTTGCTACCCAGACTACTGTTTCAATGGTTACTATGGCCGTGTTGTACCAAATTCCGATATAATAGTTGGAAGAATTACCTGGTCTAAAGAAACCCATTTCAAAAGTTCCATTCCGAGAGACAAGTGTCTGGTTTCCCGACAGAGATTGATTTACAGCCAAAGTATCGTCTGCAGATGAGATAGCAGGATTAAAAAAGACATAGAAAAACAACTGAAAAGCTATTAAATTAATCATTCTTTATTAGTTTATCATCCCCAACTTGGCTGATTCAAACAAATATGATAATGGCAATCAGAAAAAAAGAACTCAAGATGATAACGGAAAAGCTATTAAATTAATCATTTTTTAATAGTTTATCTTACCAACTTTGGTTGATTTACATAAATATGATAACGGAAATCAGAGATACTGAAAAACATGTGGTCAACTCTCAACAGACGACTTGAAAAATCTGCCAAATTACGTATGGAGAATAACAATCTAGTAAGCAATAGCCACGAAATTTCTACAGGAAAACAAAAATCTGTTTTAAATTAAAAGGACCCTTCTATCTTTAAGACCGTGAAGTGTGGAAGTCTTGGGTTGGGGGCTCAACACGTGACGAGTGTGAGATCCAACAGTCCACCCAAAAAAGTGGGGTGTTGTGGGGTGACATGTGTATATATATTTTTTTATATACTTGACATTTATATAATAAAACACAAATTTATATTAATTTAAAAAAGTTACATAGAATCCTAAATAATTTAAAAAACATACTTATTAGATCCCAAAAAATTAAAAAACTACTTAATAAATCCTAAAAAATAAAAAAAAACTACATAATAAATACTAAAAAAATAACAAAAAATACAAAGTACAGTAAATATTAAAGTGGGGAACCCAACAAAACTTCGAATTCACATCGTGCCTATACTCCATCTTCGCGATTTCGACTCGATCGTCGTGGGCCAAGTCGCCTGCAGGGACACGGTCAATGCAAACTTTAAACCGATCCAACTTCGGTTTGAGCTCACACCACTTATGTTGACACACGTTTAGTTGTGACGCGCGTTCCCAATGTGTTGTTGGTATTGCTGAAATGCTTGTCCCCAATAGGCGGTTTGACTGCGTCGTAGGGTTCGTTGTGCGTCAACAATTGACGTCACTAGTGCTATTTCCTCCTCATCGGTCCAATGCACCATTTTCGTTTTTTTGATGTGGTTTTGGATGAAGATTTGTTATTTGTGTTTGGTTTTGGTTGAGGAAGATAAATGTGAAAAATGTAGTTTGGGATGAGTATTGCCAGCTACCTCACCTCACCCCCTGCCCCATGCCAAGCTTCAAAGCCACGCCAGTGGGGCAACCCGTCGCCAACGTTGGCTCGTGTGGCTTAGCCAATGTTGCTTGGCATCCCCCGCCCCATAACGCCCCACACCCTGAGTTCTAACTAACATTTTTGTACTTTACCAAAAATAACATTTTTGGGTATTAATGTTTTGAAGTAATAGCAGATTCAATCTTTAGGTTAGGTGGCTTTCATTTTATAACACAACTGAGGCTTTACCAAAAATAACAACTTTAAGCTTTCCGAGTAATAGGTTCTGTGTCTTTCATTTTGTAATACTTTTTTGAGTATTAAGACTAAGTTGTGTTAACTTTTCTGTCAAATTTAGATAAAATGACAAAGTCATTTAGATAAAATGGCAGAAGTCATCTTTTACTTAAGAAAAACTAGGATTTTCTCACCGCGCGTTACGACAGGAAATCCATATTCGACTCATTACTTACCGCTATCATATCCGCAATCGCTATAGCTTATTACCCCCATGCTGAGACAACCATAAAAAAATGAATATGTATTGAATGATAACGGTATATTCAAAATTATAAAACGTTATATTATATTACTTAAATACGTCATGTCTATAAAACCATAAAAATGTTGTATGTATCAGATGCTAATTTTCTTAATAAAGCCATGATTCCCTTTTGCCACTCTAACAAGCTTGAGTTTGATACTATGGGGTCCCTAGAAATATTTTTATGGGGTCCTTTAAAAATATTTCTATACCATCTCTACTACTTTTTGAAAAAAGACTGGGGTCCCGGGACCCGACCCTCTAAGGGTGGGTCCGCCCCTGGTCATTTGTGTAGTTTTCTTAAATTTTTCAAATTAATCAAACAATTTTTTTACATTAATTTTTTATATAACCAGAAAACTTCAAGTTACATCAAAATAGAAGGTAGACGGGCAACAAGCTGCGCCACCAACCCTCTCTGAATTGCACACCTTAACCTTGCAAAGACAAACGCCTGTGCCCCTGGGGTTGAACAATTGCTATGGGTGACCAGTTGGACCCTCGTCAAGAAGTGGATAGCTTCTCGCGCTAGGGATCCACATGTATCAAAGGTAAACGGGATAAAGACATGCTGGTTCTCTGGGCAAGCTTTAGCGTGGTTATCCACTTTCTTTGATTCTGCCTTTCTTGCTGCTTGTCCAGCTACAAACCCGTTTTCCCTTAAACCAACCAAAGGGTAAACCCCCGTGACGTTCACACAAGCATGTTTCCCCCAACCCAGCCAAAGACGAGCAGATCCGTTGGTCGCAGAGTAGATCTCCCCTCCATAGAGTCCGTGATGAAATTCACAAGGGCCTCTTTTTTAGCAGAAATCTCAGCTCTTCATAGGATGTCCCACAAAACATCTCGCACCCAGTCATGCCGATATTTGAACCTAGGGAGCTCTTTACAATGAACGGCGTACTCCCTGTGCTTATTCATACAAGCTTTACGGCATATCAGGCAGGTTTCATCTTCCAGGTAAACAGGGATCATCAACCGGTATTTGAGAATGACTTTGTATTCTACTGCAAACATGCATTGTCCTAACCCTTCAATTGGGATAACGGTCAAAAAATCCTAAGCATGGGGACCCTTCAGGCACTCAAACACCGCCTTCTAACGGGATGACAAATAAAAACTTCTCCCAGGCTTTGTAATACACCAACCGCCAGCCCCTCGTCCACACCCCTTGTTTTCCAGAAACGTTCTAACTACCTTGCAAATCGCCAGCCGCTACCTCTTTTCATACACCAACTCCATACCGAGCCCACCGTCCAACCCTCCTCACCACCCCAGAACTTCGATTATGACTCCCAAAAACTCTGATTACGGTCCAAGAACTCCGCTATGGTACAAGATTTTGCAACATAGCCCCTGACTATATACTAGCACATTCTCTCGATCAACTAGAATTTGTTGCACATTCTTTCAGAAAATCTCATACTCAAACTTACTACAACCATTCTTTATGTACATGGCCAATGTTGTATTACTTAGTGGGTGCGCAAAACTGAAATTACCAAACCAAAATCAAATTAACGGACTGAACCGGATTAACCACACCAATTAGGACGGTTAGTTTGGTCGTTTTTTAAAGAAACCGATTCTGAGTTTCGGCTTCGGTTTTGTTTTGGTTTTGGTATCAATTAATTAGACCCATGGTGTTTATGCGATATCTAAACCATTTTGAAGTGATGTTATTTCTTTCTATCATTAAAGTTGAGCCACAGTAGGTCAAGCTTCTAGTAGATTAATCTTTAATGTGCATTAAAGTGTTATTTCTTCGACACTAGAAATCTCTATATGGTCTCAAAGGATGGGTCACATGATGTAGAACTCTAGAAACAATTCAAAAATAAAAATCATGATATCTAAACTTTTGTTTTATATATTTTTTATATATTATATATATATATATATATATATATATATATACACACAAACACCAGGACACACCTTGGTCTTTCTTTCATTTTTTACTCTATTTATTGTTAAATTTGACTGTGTGAACATCCCTAACCGACTTAATGTGTTGCCGAAGGTTCCTCATCTTTTTTCTATAAAGCTACATCATGGTGGGGGCTTTACTCGGTATCCAAGGCTCACTTATGTTGAAGGTAAAGAATATTTCATCGATATGATAGATATTGACAAGTTCTCGGTGCTTGATTTGGATTGGGTGATGACATTGCTAGGGTACGATGCTACTTCGACTATGTATTACCCTTTTCTAGAACCGTATATGGATTTAGGTTTTGGGCTACAAACCTAACATAATGATTCAGATGTTGTGAGTTTGTCCAAGTACGTCCAAGTGTCAAAGGTGATTAATGTGCACACTGAGCATGGATTGTCCAAACTACACACATATCTGCCTTCTATTGGGTAGCAAGATCAGGGTGCTAATGTTAAAGATTTTAATGAGCTTAGTGATTTTGATGTTTTCTTTGATGACATTGCATATGAAAATGTGAATGATGAGGATGGAAATGTGAACGAGGTTGTTGTTTATGAGAATGAGAATGCAAGTCAGAATGATAGTGATGAGGATGATGATAGTGATTTCATTGGTGATCAGGATGATGGAATGGTTGATGTTGAAGTTGATATGAGGGATTTAAGGTTGCATGTGGATGCAGATGTAGAGGTTCCCCTTTAATCTAATGAACATGAAGAGGAGGATAAAATTGACGTAACTGACAATGTTCTCTTTGACATAAGGACAAATTTCGATGAGAATGCCTCTAGCATTAGAAAAAGGAAACTTAAGTATCTTGGGAAGGCAGATGAAAAAAATGCCAACTTTTACCTTGATCAAATATTTGGTAGCAAAGAAGAAGCGAAGACGCTGATTAGAGCATATAGTGTGCAAAGTAGAAGGCAACTAAAAGTTTTGAAGGATATGATGAGGCAAAAAGGTTAAGGGTTGTGTGTGTGTGGGGGGGGGGGGGGGGGATGACTACTTTTGATTTAAATGAAGATGGAGCCCACAATGAAAGTCAAGGTAATAATGAAAGCTCTAGCATAGTTAAGGGACCAAAAGTAAAAGAAAAACAGTTGGTAGAACGGGGAAGAAAACAAATCATGGTCAGTATTTATGACTGTGGGTAATGTTGTTATCTAACGATACTGGATCCAAGACTTGGATGTTGAAGACCTTCTGTCAAGAATGTAAATGCTTACAGACCCGAAGCATTAAAGCTTGCACTTCTTCCTTTTTGTCTATCAGAACACCTAGTAGATCAAGGCAAAGAAAATTTACAAATCCGTGTCAAGGTAGTTCAAGAACAATTTCAAAGGAAGTTTCAGGTAGAGATTTCTAAAATGAAAGCTTATAGGGATAAATCCAAAGCTCTGCAACATGTACAAGGAGACTATAACTCACAATATGGGATACTTAGGGATTACATTGAAGAACTTTTGAACACGAACCCATGTACAATAGTGAAATTACAGGTTTAACCATCCACTGGTCCAACTGCAAAAACCAGGAAATTCAAAGGATCTATATGCGTTTAGGTCATTAAAACAAGGGTTTAAAGAAATTGGAAGAGATCTGTTAGGTCTTGATGGGGGGTTTTATGAAAGGTCCATTTCCTAGTCAAGTACTTACTGCAGTTGAGACTGGCCCAAACAATGGTATATACCCAATGTTATGCAATTGTAGAAGCTGAAAATCTAAGTTCTTGGACTCGGTTTCCGGTTTCTCCAATGTCTCGCAGATGATCTGGAGTTTACTGCTAGGTCCAACTTCACATTTATCAACGATAGACAAAAGGTTAGTGCTTTATACAAATATGATTATATGTTATAAATATGTGTTAACGTTTGTGTATGTTGATTGGATTAAACAGGGCATTATTCCTGCCATTTCAATTGTATAATCTAATCTAATAATGTATATAATTTCTATTTTAATATTCCAAGTTAGAGGAAATATATGATAATTATTTGCAACTAGAATTTAGATCCACTGGCCTTGCCTCGCAGGCTAGTAAATTTTACAGCGTGTGAGCGAGGCGTATCAAAGTTAGCAAAAATGTTGTATTCTGTGTGTTTCATAACTCACCACATGTGGTTCTCTACTCAAAATATTTTCTGTATAGAGCGTCACTCTATGTATATTACAATGTAGCATAGAAAGTAACTTGGTCCGGAAACAACCAGACAACAAATACAAAAGGGAAGCATATCAATCTATTATAAGTGGAAAGAATTGCAAAAGGATATACAACATTATCCATGTAACAATCAAACTTTAACCCGAAAACAAAATTTAAGCACCCTCGAACACGTTGTGCATCGTAATCATCTTAACATATTATATGAGGGATCCTAAGAAGAAGCATTGAAACAATCACAAATGTTTTGAGGATGCTGGTAAATCCTTTCTCTGTAATGTTGTAATATTAATCAAACTACTTAGTGATTGAATTGCTATCAATTTCCAATTATCTGGCTGAAGAAATACGGTGCAACAACCGCATCCAGCTACTTGAAGATGCTTTTCTACCAACACCATTGTCATGTGGTTTGACCTTGAAGGTGCCACCCATATAGGATGAGGTAGATGCCTTTGGTGCACTACTTATCATCTGCAACAATCAAGAGTCAAAAGAGTAAGTATCATAAAAATGCTTGTCAAAAGAGTAAGTATCATAAAAATGCTTGTTAATAGAAAATAAAATGTTGCATAATAACCAAATGGTCGAGGACTTGCTTGTTTTCCATGTGAAATCAGGCAGTACCCCCTTCTCAAAATGGGCAAGAGTACCTCTAGTGGGACAATCGTCGTCCAAAAGAATGAAAACTATTTCCTCTACTAATCGCTCAGATGCTCATACAAAATTTGAGATAAACTTAAAAATTAGAGCTAACTTATAATTAAAAATAAAAGGGAAAAGTACATACCAAATGAGAAATAGAAGAATAATATTTACAGACACAACATCCAGGAAATATTATTATATACTATGTATTGAACAAGTATTCTCTCTATATTAATTAGAAAATACACTTCTCCTCACATTAACACCATCATATTATACATATTAATAGAAACCTTTCATGAAGAGTGATTAGTGTTTTTTTAATATTATATATATTAATAGAATATTTAGTCTTAAACATCTAATATATAATATTCTTAACATTTAGTATTTTATATTAAGTTGATTATTGATATTAGTTTATTATATATATATATATATATATATATATATATAATTTAATTCGAACTCAAACTCCTGATGAATAGTAATTTCTAATTTTTATGTATTTGTTTTATAATTTTAGTAATATTTTATTTAACTTTTTTAGTAATAGTTATGGATATTAATTCAAAATCTTGATGAATTATTTAATTTTTTAGTAATAAATAGTAATTGATAATATTTAAGTACTTGTTTTTTTTTAACTTTTATTATTTATTATTCAACTTTTTAGGATGTTGTTTGAAAGGTATGGTTCAATTCAGATTGTCACGATAATGGTACTGATATTCATTTATTGTTGCAAAAAAAATTATGTAAATGAAAAATTATTGAAACCGGAAACCACAAAAATAAATACAAGTACAGGTACCGACTTTGTTCGGTATGCTACGGTAGCGATACGGTGTCAGTTTATCAAAATAAAAAACAACAAAAAATAGTGTTACCGAAATCAATGTTGTTCATTCAGTTCACTACGGTAGCGACACGATATTCGTTATAAAACAGAAAGCCATAAAAGTGAATATATACCGATACAGATGTTGTTTAGTCGGTTTCGGTTCGGTTTGATATCATAGTGACACCCGCCCCGAGAAGCGCGGGAGAATCTCCCTAGTTATACTTAAAACAAAGTTAAACAAACATTTGGTTTATCGATTTTTTTAATTAACTTACTTTGAAAATTTAAGTTGTAAAATTGCTAATTTAGCACAATGAGTACCAAAGTGAAAGTTTAACTTTAATTAATCATGTACAACTACCAACATCTGTTTAACTCAATTTCAAACGAAATACAATAAGTAACAATAAGAAGAACCTGATTAAGCTCTAATTTATTGTACCACAAGGGCACGGAAACCATCAAGTCCTCCATAATACAATGTCTTCTTTGACAACATCTCTTAGGCATACATCGAAAGGAGCCACCTGAACAAATGAAGCAGATGAAGCGCCTACATCTTTTCTACTGAAACTATACATGTGTCATCAACACCAGACGTATGACAAAGAAGCAACAAAGAAAAGAAGAAAAAAGAAAAAAAAATCAAATTTTTGTAGTTAAACATAGAGGATTCTTCATTTATACCCGTAGTAGTTTCACATCAGAGAAGTGTTATCAACTAAAATTTCATATTAGAGAAGTCATCTAATTGGTAGTTTACTCATGCCAATGAGAAAAGCTCACTGTAGATTGAACTTGCTAGAAACTCAAGATATGTTAAAGACTTACATTGGTAAACTTGGGGAAATTGACGAAGCGGATCAATGCCTAAACATGCATGCACAAACTGCGGATTTAGTAAAGGTTAAATAAACAAAGAAATATGAGAACTTTTAATGAATTGAATTCAAATAAGAAGTCACCGAGGAAAAAGATATGCATTGTTTCCATGATTGTAATGGCCAATTTGTCCATATCCTGCAGCTATAAAAATGAATATATGCTCAAATAAGTCTTTTAAATGACTGATAATTTGAAGTTGAACTGATTCAGTTTTAACTTCTTGAAGTATACAGTATTTGATCTATAATATAAAACTATAAACTATAAACAATAAACTTATAAACGTAACTTATAAATTCCAATCTCATCTAAGTCTTGTTAGCGGTATTACTACACAGTTCAATTTTGTCCATTAAGAAAAATGGTTTAAAAACACTCGGGTCAGGGATAATTGCGGTTTAGGTTGTTCTGCGACCTGTTTCCTTCAATATTCATGCTGCCAGCCAACAAAGAGGTTCGGGTCTGGGATAATTGCGAGGCTACATAGGCTGTTCCATTGTGGCAGTGGTAATCGACGCAAACCAGTCTCGAAAAGAATCAGATTTTGGGTTGTGACTTTTTCAATTTAATTTACTTGGTTATGATTAGTCATGTGTAATGCATATTTGGGCCCACAAATACAAACCCAACTCTTTACCCAGACACACCACAAGAGGAAAAATGACTTTTGGTTTGTAAAAGGGTGGTTTTGAAAGTACTGGATTTGTGTGAGGTGCTAAAGGAATGGAAAGTTAAATAATGAAAATAATAATTTTCTTGGTAAAGAAAGTTGGAATACGATATTCAGCCTTTCTACTCTTTTTTGTTTTTATTTTTATATTAATAATAAAACAAAAAAAAACTTATATAATGATATAACTTGAAATCCTTACGAGAGAGGTAAAGTTTATGTTTTTAGTCGAATTATTTATTTTGCATGCAAATTGTTATATTTTAATAATTAGTTATCAACCGCTTATAATCTCTAGCATTTCGTGTGTCGAACGTCTTCCCCTCAAAGTGTGGGTTTATGTTAACGTTTCAACGTTACCTTTTCTACGCGTAACGCGTGACTTTTTCTTTACTTCGCGTCCGTGGCTCAACGTTCTTATGCCTATATTTGTTCAGTTCAACGGTCCCGCCACAATGCGCGGGCCCTAAGAACTCGTACAAGCAAATTAACCATACATAATTTGACAAAGAACTCGTCTATATTTGTTCGGTTCAACGGTCCCGCCACAAATGCAAGTATTCTAGTAGAATGTATTGCATATATATCAGTGGCGGATATTGAAATTTTAGTTGTGGGTGCCAAAAACAAGTCCGCCTAGAATGGCCAGACTAGAAAGCTCAATCCAAAATAGCTTGGGTCAAAAGAATTACATTACATAAACCTCATAAATAAGTCAAAGCAACAAACTTCATTAGATATAATAAAACAAAATAGTTCATTAGATATAATAAAAGAAAAAACTGATTACAATTGTCCTCTACGTGATTTCATCTTTTGAAAACGGTCGATCACAGCTTCATTCGTAACACTTTCAAGTGCTTCTTTTTCGACACTACAAATTACACAAGCATTCAAAAAATCTTCACCAATCCGATTGCGCAAATTCGTCTTTACTATCTTCACTGCTGAAAAACATCTCTCGACGGTTGCAGTTGCAACGTGCAAAACCCATGTTAGCTTTAATAATCGATACACCAAATGAAAATTAATATGATTTCTTGTTTCCACCATAACTCTAGCAAGATCGGCAATACCCTTCAAGTTAGCAAATCTTTTGTCTTTCGCACGCTATCGATGTACAAGCCAAGTTGATTGAAAGAACAATTTTCTCCCCATTATCAAATTCAAAACTCACACAATCTCATTAACTTTGATGCATCAAACTTAGAAAATGAGTTGTATGGGATGAAAGCTGATATGTTTTGAAGTAATTCCATGTTAATTTCATTAAAGCAATCACCAAATTCTTGAATTTCCATATCGACAACAGTATTGAAACACTCAAAATTATAATAATGTTGATTGGTGATATTGTACCTTTGTCTTTTAGGTCTGTAACCTGTGTCATTGGTATAATTTCCAGCCATGTCCACTGTTTGAATATCATGCTTTGTACAAAACAATTGGATTTTCTCAAAAAGTTGATCAAACCCACTTTTTCTGAAATCTTGCAATTTTCCTCTAGTAGTTTCTACCAGTAACACAACTTCTAAAATATCTTGATTTCTTCTTTGTAAAGCTCGTGATAACACATCCGTGAGCCCCAAAATGTGTAACATCAGATGCATATAAAAAACAAATTCAAATGAGCTAAAAAAAGATAGCATTTTGACATAAGTTAAGATGAACTTGGGGTTCTTCATCTTACAGTTAAATTCAGTTTTTCTCACACACCCACTAGAGAAACTGCTTAGATTCCAATCACTCTCTGATCTAGGCTTGAAATCAGTCAAGCAATTACAAAATGGCAACCCTGCTGATTGCAAATGCCATATGCCCCACACGCACCATAAACTTCACAAAATGATTGTGGTTGAGACCAAAAGATATTCCACAGCCCGGTGCTGTCCAACCATGACAGCTGTTTAATCTGTCCTGGGACGTCTATAATAAATCTTGAAATAATTAAAGGATCGTATAAAGAATAAGTGAAATAACTCTCGTTTTCATTATCAACATAGCTATAATTATAGATATAATTTAATCTCATTTCAGGTATTAAGCTAAAGAGTTTATCTTGATCATTCCAATTTCCACTAGTCCAATACACTACAGATCTATTCCACTTGATCTGAAACTGCTTGTTAGTTTGATCAAGCTCTAAAGAAAAGAGTCCCATCCCAGGATCCTCTATGTTTCTCCATGAAGTAAGAACCTGGCTTGTGTTTGTACGCTTGTCGTATCCCAACTTACCACCAGGCATGAAAGTGTGGGTTGGATGATCAAAGCTTTGCCATATAGGTGTGCTTGAATTTGATCTTAAAACTAAATTACCATCATCAAGAAGAGTTGCGAATACGGTGTAGCATTAGAGCTCATGTTTGTGGACCAAATTAGGGAGTTTGACTCATTCAAAAGCACCAAGTTACCATCTATGATTTTCAATTCAGAAGAGAATTTATCAGAGATGGGTGTATCTCTATTTGCTACCCAGACTACTGTTTCAATGGTTACTATGGCCGTGTTGTACCAAATTCCGATATAATAGTTGGAAGAATTACCTGGTCTAAAGAAACCCATTTCAAAAGTTCCATTCCGAGAGACAAGTGTCTGGTTTCCCGACAGAGATTGATTTACAGCCAAAGTATCGCCTGCAGATGAGATAGCAGGATTAATAAAGACATAGAAAAACAACTGAAAAGCTATTAAATTAATCATTCTTTATTAGTTTATCATCCCCAACTTGGCTGATTCAAACAAATATGATAATGGCAATCAGAAAAAAAGAAACAAAACTTATGTTCAACACTCAACAGACGACTTTGAAAATCTGCCCACAGTCAACGGTTGGCGCAAAATTATGTAAATTTTAGCCACGAATATACAACAAGAAAACAAATATCTGTTGTATACTTGAGTTGAACGAGGTGTCTTTCAACCTGTTTATCATTTTCTTCGAAATTTATCCAGCTTGGTCGCTATTCTTTCAAAAATTTATCCAGTGTTGTGGATGAATGAGGTGTCTTTCTTGGTCATTATTCTTTCAATATAACAATAATAACTAGTATTAAGCCTCACCTGTTGCGTTGGGGGTGTAAAAGGGTTTTAAATAGTACCAATTTTACACCATCGCCAATGACCAACACGTATTAATGTGAAGAAATTAGATCATAACGTAAAACATAGAAAATAATAACTATGTCACAAATTAGTACCGGCTCGTTGCGACCAACCTGTTATGTTAAACGGTAAAAACTACGTAAAAATGTTGAACCATACACGTATGTTGCGTCGTATTAACTCGCAAATTTAGAACGAAGTGTTAAACGAAACATAATAACGTTAAAGCACACACGCACGTTACACCGTGTTAACCCGCAAAATTTAGAATGAAACGTAAAACAAAATTTTGTGAAATATGATAAGTATATGGGACCAAAGTTGACAGTAAAAAAATTGTGAGATTAAAAATATAAACTTTATGTACAACAACCCAATGCACATACATGTTGTAAATTCATAGAATAGAAATGGAAATAATAATAATAATAATAATAATAATAATAATAATAATAATAATATATATAATAATAGTAAACTTCCATTTTCTTCTTGTGATTTGGTCACTTTAATGGTTTTGCCCAAATTATTTAAAAACAACTATTTTTCTCTAATAGTTTACTATATTTTCCCATTTTGCTCCCCGCCTCTAACTCCATCTAAATTGTTTGTTAAATGAAAGGGTATTTGGTAATTTCAAATATAAAACTAAGGGTATTTAGTAAAACTACAACTCAAGACTATATTATATATAATATTAATATATGACAAAACCCATAAACTGATCATCTCTTCTCTCTCTACCCTCTCTTCTCTCTCTCCTCTCTCTCTCTTCTTCATCACCAACAACCACCACTACCAACCATCACAACCCTCACCGCCCTACCATAGAGCAACCACCACAACCGTCGTCACTCTCTCATCCTTCCCTTTCTCCCGACCCTCCTCCCTTCTCTCAGAACTGCCACCGTTACCCAGTCATAGGACCACCACCTCACCGGAACCCAACCAATATTCAAGAAAAGCTCAAAACCTAAACCCCCAACGCCGCCATCAACACTGAATCGGAGCTCAAAACGTAAACCACCACCATTTTCGTCATTGTGATTAGCAACGAAACCCTAGCCACCGCCTCTTAACCGTTGTAAGGGTAATGAACGGAGGATTTTGTCAGTTGATAATGTTGAGGTGCAGAGTATGATAACTTCTGGGTGTTCTTCGTGAAAGATTTGGAAGGGTTGTGGAGGCGGTGGGGTTTGGAGGGATGGGGGTGTGGTTGTGGCAGCGAATGGTGGGAGGTTAGGTGGTGGGTGTGGTGAGAGGGAAGAAGGTGGTGGTGGTGGTGGGTGGAGAATTTGGATGTGGTTGGAGAAATGGTGAGCATTTTCGGATGAGAGTTTTGGGTTTTCCAGCAAGGGTTTTGGGTTTTCCGGCGAGGGTTGACTGGTGTTTGTGTTTGACAGAGCTGGAAACTGGAGGTTTGGTTTTGTGTTAAAATGTTGAATGGGACGAGGCGGTGACTAATGGTGATGGTCAGGTGGCAGTTAGAGGTGGAGGGGGTGGTCAGGTGGCAGTTGGAGGTGGCAGTTAGAGGTGAGGGGTGGTCAGGTGGCAGTTGAGGTGGTGGTGTTGGTAGAGAATATGTACAGGTGGCAGTTGGAGGTGGTGGTGTTGGTAGAGAATATGTACCGAGTGAAAGGATAAGAGAGATGGAGAAACTCTTCCTTTTATATTTAATATACATGTATGTATATAAATATGATAAACTAGAAGTTATACGTGCTTTGTGACGGTGTAACTTTAAAGGTGCGCGTTAGGGCTGGTTGTTTATAAAATTCAAACGTAGAAATAACGCACTTAACAACTATATATTTGAAAAGCATAAAAATATATGTCTTTGTAAAAGTGTATACATAGAATACCCAAAAATAAATTCAAAGAAAGTCATGTATCATTTAATTTGACTCGTGGTTTCCAAAAAAAAATACGCCAAAATGTAGACCAACCGAAAGCGTACATAAAAATATGCACAAAAACATATTATATATGATTTGACATATTTTCGAATAAATTTTTCTTCGAAACATAAACAACTTGAATTTATACTGGCATGTACATAAAAATAAGTTCGTAAGAAAACAAATTTTCTTTTCTGAGTTAAAGAATGGTACGACGCATCGCGGCGGTGTCGAAACGTAAAATGGATCGAATTTATACCATTAGTGAAAACACATTAGATTTGACCCGATTCGTTTCCTAACAAAATTTACATCAATACGTAGACAAACTAAAAACGTGCATAAAAATAAGCATGAAAACGTATTATATCTGAGCGACTCATTTCTGGGGGAAAAATAATTTTTATGTCAAAACGTAACTTGAATGTATATCAACACGTATTTAAAACTTAACACATAAAACTCGATTACCAAGTCTTCAGAAAGTTAGAGGATTGTAAGTGTCAATATTGAAAGTTGAGAAAACACAAAAAAAAAAACGTCGAAACATAAATCAACTTGAATTTATACCGACACATAAATAAAAATAAACACATAAAACTCGATTAAAAAGTCTTTAGAAAGTTATAGAGTTATAAGTGTCAATGCTAAAAGTTGAGGATTTAAAGTATAAAAAACAAAGAGTTAATTGCCCGGATGATCCCTGTGGTTTGCCGATTTTTCATCTTTACTCCCCAACTTTTCAAAATAGCATGTTTGTTCTCTGTGGTTTGTTTACTTGTTACTTGGATAGTCCCCATAATGGATTAGTCGTTACTTTATTCAATTAAGTTGATATGAAATGACCAAAATACCCTTAATAATTATAATATTACTCTATCAGTAAAAAAAAAAAGTTTGTCCTTCTTGTTAAATTAAATATAGAAATCAAATAATAACTAGAGTGGACCCCATCTTTTTATTTAAATATAAACAATTAACCCTCACTCACCCCACCCCCACCCCATCCCCATCACCTACTTCATCCGTCATCTTCAACCTCCAAACTTCTTCTTTCTCACCTATTTTGTCACCACTCACCAGAAAAAGATTATCACTGGAAAAAAAAATATTACTAGAAAAACAAACAGAGCAGGTTTAGTGGCCGGTGTAAAGTTTGTCACCGGAAAAAACCGTCGACTCGTCGGTGATTCGTTGTGAGGCAAGACTCAGATTTGTTTGTTGGAAAGGCGACGACTGTTTGAGTGTTAACGGATTTTGATGGTTTTTCCGTGAGGCCAGACTCGGTAGTTATGCAGTGTTATTTTTCGGTGGATGATTGTTGTTTCAGTGTTAACGGATTTTGATGGAGGGTGGCGTTTTGTGTCGGCTCAAGTGATGGTGGTGCTTAGTTGTTGGTATATAGATAACATAGAAAGATAATGTGATAACCATCACCAAGGGTATCTCCCACTCAAAACCAGTAAATTGAGTCCTGTCATCAACACACCAAATCGAGTCCATTCACGTGTGCAAGGATTCTTGTGTGCGAATGTTTTTAGAGATATAGATCAATCGAGTCCAGGTGATCGGAGTTTGGTGGTGGTTGCGGGAAGACAGTCGGCAATGCACAAGGGAGAAGGTGGTTGGACGATGAAGGTTGCGTGTGGAACCATCAGAACAGGGCCATCGGTACGTTTTCTTGAAGCATAGAATAGAGCGGCTTGATCTGGATGTACAACATGAGTTCACCGGACCTTGAACGGAAGGTGTCTGGTGGTGGTGAAGAAGAAGAAAAAGGGGGGTTGGGGTTTGATTTAATATTTATATAATAGCTGTGGGGCCCACTTGTTTTTTAATGATCAATTAGATTTTTTTGTTTTGTTTATTTATATTAAAAACAAGAGTAATTTAGTCATTTAACACATATTTAACTGAACAAACTAACGCCCATCTAGTGTGGGAACTACCCGAGTAACAAGTGAACAAACCACAGGGAACACAATTGCTATTTTGAAAAGTTGGGGACTAAAGATGAAAAACGCCAAACCATAGAAACTATCCAGGCAATTAACTCAAAAACAAAAATAAAAGGAAAGTCAAAAACATTGTTCACACAAACATACAAAAGAAAAACACTATTGACAAAACTTGCAATTGTTATATAGATAATTATTAAATCTTTAGATTTTAAAATTACTAAAATACCCTTAGTTTTATACTTGAAGTTACCAAAATACCCTTTCAGTTAACAAACAATTTAGATAGGGGTTAGAGGCGAGGAACAAAATGTGAAAACATAGTAAGCTATTAGAGGAAAATGACTGTTTTTAAATGATTGGGATAAAACTGTTAAAACAATCAAACCACAGGAAAGCAAAACAAAAGTTTACTCTAGTAATAAACTTCAACAATTATCACCATTTGAATTGTCAAATAAAAGAAAAAAAAAATCAAAGGTTTAGTGCCAGTCATTTAAATGATTTAGAAATTATGCACATCGTTTATGGTTTTGGATGGAAAGAAAAAAAAAATAAAAGGAAAGAAAAAAATGCAAAGCACAGGGACGTAAACTGTTAAGGTAAGTAAAATACATAAGGTTATATTTATCTTTTTGGTGTGTTTTTAACATAAATTTAAGGTTTGTTTAAGCTAGGGACACAAATAGTTGCGGACTTGCGGTAAGTAAAAGACAAAGACTCATGTTGGATCTGAGAGTGTGTGGCTTTGGTAAAAATTGTTAACAATTTAAAAGATCAATTACTACAAGTTAATAATAAGCACATCAATCAACGCAGTAACTGGATTTGGAAGAAATTATTGTATAATGATTTCTTTGTTACTAATTTCAGCAATAAATCATAGTACAAAATACACTCTTCTTCACCAGACGAACTTTCTTTTACTTAAGCCTTTCTCTTTCTAGATTCTTTGATTTGAGATATCCACCTGTAAGAGTTATCAAATTACACCATTGTACTGTTCTATTATTACTGACTGATCTCCTCTGTGTAGGTAATTTCACAGGCTGATATCCTCTTCCATCACTGCTCGTGGGAAGAGACAGGCGTGGTGTACGAGCGGGGATCTATTTTTCCTTTATCGCCTCTTGTACAAGAGGTTATTGGCTTTCGCACATGGGTTGGCGCAATACTTCACCTCCGCATATCATCAGCAGGAGCGCAGATTATTATACGACATCTACGTCACACTGATAACCCTTTCATTTTGCTATCACCCCAAGGGTGACCCGCAGTTACTTCCGGTGATACATCCGAAGAGGTTGGGGATGTGCACGTTATCCGGGATGAAGATTGTTCGAAAGTTCCTACCCCACGGGAAGTGTTTGCGGGGTAAGAACGACCAGCCCTTCGTGCCCAGCCAGCTGTTGGAACAGTTCAACCCGGTATATTCGCCACCCATGCTGGAGGGGGTGCCAAAGCCTGCGCCGAATATGGACATTCCGGACCTACCATAGCCACGTGGACCACCCGAGGCGCCTCAGCTCCCACGGCATGTTGGCCCAGTCTTGCCCCAGGAGCAGCGGCGTATCAACAGCTACGGCACAATGTTGACAGGTTGACGTATGTGATGGAGTGGTTAGTTGAGGAGCGTCGACAACGTGAGGGGTTACCTCCACGACCCTTCCATCTGCCTCCAGTATGGTATCGCAGAAGGATCCCTGCCAGAGTATTTTATCTTTTGCTATGTATTTAGTTATATTCTATCTTTTGTTATGTATGTACAAACTTATGATATTTATATCAAACTTATGTTGTATATATCAAACTTATGTTGTATATAAGATATTCAGTCGTATTAAAACAGTATAGTATCTTAATTTAAATGGTATAATATGGAAACGGTATGATATATTCAAACTGTCGTCGAGTATCTTTTTTTAAACTGGTTTAATATATTAATTTAAATGGTATAGTATAGAAACGATAGAATATATTCGAACCGTACCCGAGTATTTCAAAATAATTAATGGTATAAAAATGTATAATATTCGAACCACACCCATACTTGGTATATTATTTTAATTTAAACGGTATAGTATCGGAACGGTATATTATATTCGAACCGTACTCGGATATTTCAAAATATTTAACGATATAATATTTTAACGTTATAGTATTTGAACCGCACCCATACTTGGTATAGTATTTAATTT
The DNA here is from genome assembly GCA_947069175.1 of Scalesia atractyloides. Taxonomy (NCBI): domain Eukaryota; kingdom Viridiplantae; phylum Streptophyta; class Magnoliopsida; order Asterales; family Asteraceae; genus Scalesia; species Scalesia atractyloides. The sequence goes on along the minus strand of CAMTDV010000019.1, from coordinate 79,901,069 downwards.
AAACGGTATAGTATTCAAACGGTATAATATATTCGAACTGTACACGAGTATTTCAAAATAATTAACTGTATAATATTTTAAACGTTTATAGTAACCACACCTAGACTTGGTATGATATATTAATTCAAACGATAACGAAATAATATATTCGAACCGTACCAGAGTTTTTCAAAAAAAAAATTAACGGTATATAACATTAACGATATAATATTTTAAACAATTTAATGTTGGAACCAGGTGAGAATTTATAACACAAAAACCCCAATTCACCAAACATAATTCTGATGGGTTTTATACGTCGCGTATAGCTCTATACGCAACGTATATAAACCCTAGTATTCTGTGCTGATGGTTGTTGGTCATGCGCCGAAATCCATGCATTCTATACATTGCGTATAGCTCTATATGCAACGTATATAAACCCTAAGTGTGCAAATAGTGAGTAGCAATGTGCCAATAGTTTGAGCCTTTTTTAAGTTAATTGGCAAACCATTGTCACTTAAAAATCCTAAACTAAAACACCAATTACAACCATTTGATTCGAGATTCAAAAGATTGCAAAGCGGGGAAGCTCCTTTCAGTGAGGTGTTTGTAGGGTTATGTATGTCCATTGATACAGGTGCTATTGAATCTGCTGTTACGTTTGCCCCTTACAACTGTTGAGAGATTGTGACCGATGCCTTGTTCACCATATTGGATTTGGGAGAGTGTCGGTAGAAAATTACCTTATATGTTTAAAGAGCATGCCAGCAAATAGTTCTCATTTCGTATTGCTTGTGTTGGGCGCCTAAGTTTAAAGAGCATGCCAGCAAATAGTTCTCATTTCGTATTGCTTGTGTTGGGCGCCTAATATGTTTAAAGAGCATGCCACCAATTAGTTCTCGTTTCGTATTGGTTGTGTTGGGCGGCTACCAAACATGCCAATTGGCTTTCACTAGCTTTGTTTATTATTATTTCTTTTGCTCCTTCAACTTGAAAATGCCTATATATACAACTGAAGTGTTGTTTTTTTTAACGACTAACGAATCCTTCAAATAGGTTACTGGCGAAATTCACTACATCGGGATACACTCACCTTCCGAACCGTGGAAAACCTCACCTAGGGTCGGAGCCCATGAACACTCGCCCGAAGGCACGACAGTGCGGTGAGGTAAAACCCGCTCAGTTCAAGGATCGAACTAGCGATCGCCACCTACTCGCCTAGTCTCCCATCATCACCAGATACCACATAAACTAAATATTGAAGGCGGAAATTGAACCTGGGTTACTTGAAACACCAGGTCTCTCACTTACTACTCGACCACTACCTCATTGGCAATTGAAGTGGTGCTATTGTTTTATTTATAATCAACATACATGGGTTCAAATCCCAATTCTTTCAACTTTTTGCTGATTTTTTTAGATGGTTGTTAAACATTGATTATTTAAATAAAAAATAATAAAGAGTCGTAAAAAAGGTAATCCAATGGTTGTTAAACATTGATTATTTAAATAAAAAAATAATAAAGAGTTGTAAAATAGGTAATCCATATTTAAAAAATGATTTTTTTTACTGTTATGTGTAAGCAAGTGGTAATTTTGATTATAGATTTGAGTATCATGAAAAAGTTTAAAAACAAAACTAATGTGTAAGCAAGTGGTACATTTTGATTATAGATTTGAGTATCATGAAAGTTTAAAAACAAAACTATTACTGAAAAAAAAATAATAGGAAGCTATGTGAAGTTTTATATATGTATAAAATGGCCATCAAATACAATGGATTTGGGTTATAAAAAACCTTTTTATTTTGGTTTATTTTACCGAAATTGGTACTATCGGAACCAAATTAGTATTCCTTTCTAAATTTTCAATCAACGCCAAAACATGTGTCAAGATCCTAGTGGTATATCTAGACTTTATTTTTTGGCTTTCTCTTTCGGTTGCTATACCAAGTGCCAATATCATATCAATGTCATCATGAACCAAATTAAACTGATCCCGTCCACATTCTCAGCGAAACGTGTAGGGCAGGGGAATAATAACCATGCCATAGGCGTCGGCTAGATAGTCCACTAGATTGGTGACATGCGATGTTTTCCCGTCGCGAAGCGCGGCAACAAAAACCAGTGTATGCTAAAACCTATCTTTGGATTAAAAAATTAAAAAATATCAAATAAGCACAAATAGAAAACAAAAACCAAGCCTTGGCGCTCGGTAGACCAGCCAAAAGATAAAACCGGAAAAAAAATAAAGTCGATGTGTTTTATATCAATTGAAAATCACAAAAATGGATATCAATATTTGCATGGTTCCGATGGTACCAATACCATACCGATGTTGTTCGGTTGAAAACACTGTCGTACTAATATTGTAAACCGACACTCGCTATAACATGTTGTGAACAAGAGAAAATATTAGAGAGAATTCAAGTGTGTATTTATATCAACTATTGGATTATTTGTTGATTTGTATTGTTGTGGAATTTATAGGGTTCACTAATCAACCGGGTTGAACCACTTCGGTTGAATCTGTATAACACCGTGAAGAGTTTTGGAATCGAATAACACCTTTATCACACAACATTGGAACGAGAGTACTATAGGATAAATGATAGGCCCTCGTCAAAGTGCCGTGAAATAAATACTGCCATGACGGCCTTCAACGGCCACTACAACAACATAAAGAACAACCCAAAGAGCAGCGAGACCGACGCCGATATGTTGACATGTGCGTTGAGTTTGTATTCAGATGGGATGGAAAGAAAGGGGTGACCTTTAAATTTATTCATTGTTGGGATGTTGCGAGAAACTTCTCAAAATGGGCAAGAGTACATCTAGCGGGACAATCATCGTCCAAAAGGATGAAAACTATTTCCTCTACTAATCGTTCGAGCATATACCGAGTTTGAGATAAACTTAAAAATTAGAGTCAACTTATAAACAAATTAACAGGGAAATGTACATACCGAATAAGAAATATAAGAAAAACATTTACAGACGCAACATCCAGGAAATAAAGCACACAGTTTAAACAAGTCGATGACTCCTTTATTTCATAATGATAAAATGTAAAACCAAGAAATAAGAAAGTTCATTTTCAAGATGATGCATTCTTAGGCTAGGAATTACCATCCAGTAAGCTTACTTAACTGAACTGGATTCAGGAAGACGGTTTGAAGAAAAGAAAATCCTCCATGTCATCATCAAAATACTTGACGTATTGCGGGATTGGAGGCATGCTCACATCCAAAACCCCTTCAAGAATACGCTCCACCTCACTCATTGAAGGCCTGTTGTCTTCCTCATCTTGTATACACCAATATGCAACTTTGAAAATTTTGGTTACTTGTTCAAGATTAGCTTCCCTATTTAACCTACTATCCAACAGGCTAAGGATATCCCCTCCAACCATCAAAACATTTGCAGCTAAATTAGGGAAGAATGTGAAATTTAAATCTTCAAATCGCTGGGAATTTCTTTTACCATGTACCAATTCAAAAAGTATCATTCCGTAGCTAAAAACATCTGCTTTGGCAGTGACAGGCACCCCCGATAACCATTCAGGAGCTAGATACCCTCGTGTACCTCTCATAGTTGTCAAAACCCTGCTAAAGTCTCTACCCAGGAGCTTTGCCAGACAAAAATCTGCTATCTTTGGACAAAAATCAGCATCCAAAAGAATGTTTTCAAGCTTTATGTCACAGTGAATTATACGGTCTCTGCATTTCTCATGAAGATAACCTAACCCTCTAGCGATTCCAAGTGCAATCTGATACCTTGCGTTCCAGGATAAAGGACAATCTTCTTTTTCATTAAAAAGACGGGAATTTAGAGAACCATTTCAATGTAATCATACACCAACAATCTGTTTTTACCCTGTGCGCAGAACCCACAAAGGCGCACAAGATTAACATGTTGGATGATCCCAAGTGTGCCGACTTCACTTCTGAATTCTTTTTCTCCTTGTCTGACACCTTCAAGTTTTTTCACTGCTACAATGGATGAATCATGCAGTACCCCTTTAAAAACCGAGCCAAAACTACATCCTCCCAATTTATCTGTAAAATTTTTGGTGGCAATTTGTAAATCTCTGTAGACAAATGCCACCAACGATCCTTCCATTGTCGTTTTCCCAACCAATATCATGGTTCTCCTACGGATCATGAGAAAAATTACACACAAGAGGAATACAACAACCGCAATAGGCCCAAAAACAGCACCCAGATTCACATCCTTTTTATTTTTACAACTAGTTTCTATAAGGTCTGGAAAATCTTCAGAAGAAACTTTGATGTGAATTGAGATTTTTCTTGATATGAATCGTTTGAAACAAACCCAAGTGATATGTTATTCAAATTTTCGTGATTCCAGTGCTGACATTTAGAGGAGATGAAACTATATGCATTACAAATGCAGTCAAGCAAGCAAGAACATCTGCATGCTGATTCATCTAACTGTTGGGCTTCATTTTCAAGAAATTCAGAAAGAAAGCTTTTTTTTTTTATTACATTAAGGATATAAGCTAGGTATATACATATATACATATATATTACATAGTATAGTTTTTTTTATTATTTAAGCATCGTTATTTTGTTATTATTATTTCTCCTAAGTATTGGCGGTTATCTATTCAACCTGCCGTGTATATATATAATGTATGTATCAACATTGTGACTTACCAATTCGAATAAGAATATAGTTTTATCTCTCAATCTTCGAAACCCTAATCTGCATATTCTAAAAAGTGGTATCAGAGCCACAACAATCCACGCACGTATTTCTTTCAATCTGCAATTCAAATCCCAATCTCAATAAATCATCATTATGGCAACATCGAATGGAGGAATTCAAACTCAAATTCCAAAATTGCTTGGGCAAAATTATTACCACTGGCACATACAAATGAAAGTTCTACTAGAATCACAAGATCTATGGACAATTGTAGAAGAAGGATATAATGAAATCGCTGCCGGTGCATCAGAAAACGACCAGAATATTTATAAAGAAAAGGTTAGGAAGGATAAGAAGGCATTACATATAACATTCCAGGCAGTGAATGAAACTGTTTTTGAACAGGTAGCAACTAGTAAAACTTCCAAAGAGGCATGGAACATTCTTCACAAAGCATACAGAGGAGAACGCAGGGTTAAAACAGTAAAACTTCAAACTTTACAATGTGAATTTGACACTTTACGAATGAAAGATAGTGAGTCAATAGAAGAATACATTAATAGGACAACAATTATAGTAAATAAATTACGGTTAAATGAAGAAGATGTCCCCGAACAACGAATTATAGAGAAAATTCTTTGAAGTCTTACACGAAAATATGAGTCAGTGGTTGTGGCTATAGAAGAATCTAAGGATTTAAATGCAATTACAACGGAAGAACTACTCGTAATTCTGCAGTCACATGAATTAAGATTAAAGCAATATGATGACTCACCAATGGAACAAGCGTTTCAGATTCGAAGTCACACTCAGGATCGTTCAAAACAATTCAGATCCGATTACACAGGAAGAGGAAGAGGAAGAGGTAGAGGAAGAGGAAGATACAATGGACAGATCCGTTGTTATAACTGTCAAAAATTAGGACATACAGCGTGATTTTGTCAATGGAGAGAAGAGACTGAGAAAAACAATAATGCTCTCATGCATGAAGGTGAGAATGAAGGAAATGACGAAACCATGTTATGATATTTAACGTAGAAGAAATAACGAAAGATGATTGCTGGTATTTAGATAGTGGGTGTAGCAATCATATGACCGGGAACAAAAGCCTGTTCATCACACTGGATGAATCCGAAAGAAGGGAAGTAAGAACTGGAGGTAACAAGAAACTCGAAGTCTTAGGGTGTGGAGATGTATCGATAAAAGTTAAAGGAACAAAAAAGAAAGTGCCAAATGTATTTTATGTTGAAGGTTTAAAACACAACCTTCTAAGTGTAGGCCAGTTAGTGCAAAAAGGATATGAAGTAAAATTCCATAATCATGAGTGCATAATTAAAGACCCAAAGAGAGCATGCATAGGAACGGTCAGGATGACAGGAAACAAAATGTTTCCTTTAAATCTGAAACATGATGTTACACCAAGAGCTTATAGTTTGATGATGCAGGATACTTCAGTTCTATGGCATCGAGGATATGGTCATATTAACTTTGAGACTCTACACAGTGTGGGAAAGAATAACACAGTTAAGGGACTACCGAAGATCTCAAAATCTTCACATAACATGTGTGAAGGCTGTTTGTTTGGAAAGCACACAAGGAAACCTTTTCCTAAACAAGCAAGATGGCATGCATTTAAGCCTTTACAATTAGTCCATTCTGATATATGTGGTCCCAAGAGAACTCATTGAATAGGTGGATGTAAATATTTCATCACTTTTATAGATGACTTTTCGAGGAAGACATGGGTCTACTTCCTGAAATTGAAATCGGATGCACTAATGCAGTTCAAAGTCTTTAAAAGACTTATAGAGAATCAAGTAGATCATAAAATAAAGGGAATACGCACTGATAGGGGTGGAGAATATTGCAGCCGTGATTTTCAGAATTTTCTCAAAGAAAACTGTATACATCATCAATTAACAACAAGCTATACACCCCATCAAAACGGAGTAGCGGAGCGAAAAACAGAATGCTAATGGAACTCAGTAGAAGTATGTTAAAAATGAAAAGACTTCCACATTCTTACTGGGCAGAGGCAGTAGCATGTGCGACATATTTGCTAAATCGAGCCACCACAAAGAGTATACAAGATATAACCTCTCAAGAAGCATGGAGTGGAAGAAAACCAAATGTAGATCACCTCAGGATTTTCGGTAGCATAGCATACGCTCATATACCAAAACAACATCGTGGAAAACTGGATGACAAAGTATATCTTCATCGAATACAGTGAGAACAGTAAAGCCTACAAACTTTATAACCCAACTACAAATAAAACTATCATTAGTAGAGATGTCACGTTTGATGAAAGCCAAGATTGGGAAACAACCAAATCAGATGGAAACTTCACAAGTATACAGCTGAATCACGAAAATGAAGGTGATCAAGAGGTGGAAACTGCAGATCAAGAGACAGAAACCAGAAACCAGTCACATGATGTCAATTCTCAAGAAAATAATCAAAATGTTAGTCAATCAAGCAATGAAGAAGTGCAGAATGATATTTTAGAAGATGAAGAATTATCAACTACGTCAGAAAATGAGGAACTCAGAACTTGAGACATCACGGAAATATATCAAGACTCGCAGCCACTGACTAAAGCACAAGTTGATCAATTATATGGAAACAATTAAGTTATGTCAAATGATGTAGCAAACTTTGTGCTTTATGCAGATGCTGATCCTACCACTTACTATGAGGTTGTAAAAGATGTTAAATGGAAGGAAGCAATGGATAGAGAAATGCAATCAATACAAAGAAATGGAACCTGGGAACTGGTGGAAACTCCAAAGAATCAGAAACCAATCAGTGTTAAGTGGATATTCAAAACAAAATATGATGAACATGGAAATGTAGATAAATATAAGGCACGGCTAGTGGTAAAGGGTTATAATCAGAGGTATGGAATAGATTACCAAGATGTGTTTGCTCCCATAATGAGATTCGATACAATCAGACTTGTTCTAGCATTAGCTGCTCGTCATGGTTGGCATTTACATCAAATGGACGTTAAAATAGCCTTCCTGAATGGCAAGTTAAATGAACAAGTATCACAGAACAACCAGAAGGTTACATTAAGAAAGGAGAAGAACGAAAGGTGTGTCACCTTAAGAAGGCTTTATATGGATTGAAACAAGCCCCAAGGGCATGGTACAACAGAATAGACGAGTATTTCAGATCAAATGGTTTTAAAAGGTGTGTGTATGAGCATACCTTGTTTATTAAAACCTCAAAGAATTCAAGAATGTTAATATGTCTGTATGTCGATGATCTTATCATAGCAAGTGATTCGTTAGATATGATAGATCAGTTGAAGCACTCAATGAAGAGGGAATTCAAAATGACTGATCTTGGAAACCTACATTATTTCCTGGGAATGGAGGTAAGATAAGAGAATGGAAATATCATTCTGTCACAACAGAAATATGCAAGCAACTTGCTCGATAAGTTTAATATGAGAAACTGTAATGCAATTTCAACCCCAATGGAATATGGACAAAGATTATCTAAAGAGGATCCTGATGATGAAGTAAACGAAAACTTGTATAGAAGTCTGGTTGGGAGTCTAATGTACCTAACAAATACACGACCAGATATTATGTTTGCAGTTTGTAAAATAAGAAGCTTCATGGAGAGAGTAAAAAGAAGTCATCGGGAAGCCGGAAAACGAATATTAAGATATATAAAGGGAACACTGAATGAAGGCATAGTGTATTCAAAGGGTAGCAAAGGAAAATTGGTTGGTTTCAGTGACAGTGACTATGCAGGTAATATGGACGATAGCAAGAGCACTTCAGGATATGTCTTTCACTTAGGATCTAGTGCAGTCGCTTGGCAATCAAAGAAACAGAAGGTCGTAGCATTATCTTCTACTGAAGCCGAGTATATCGCTTTATCAATGGCCGGATGCCAAGCCCTTTGGATAAAAGGAGTTCTGAATGATCTTCTTTTTAATATGGATTGTCCTCCTACCATCTACTGTGATAACAAATCCACAATATGTTTGGCTAAGGATCCCGTCTACCATGGTAAAAATAAGCACATAAGAGTCAAATATCATTTCATTTGAGATCTGATCAAGAATGATGAAGTAGAGATCATTTTTTGTTCAACCAAAGATCAAGTAGCCGATATCTTCACAAAAGCTTTGCAGCCTAAGGACTTTAATCATTTCAAGGAACTTCTTCATGTTGCACCAATCTAGCTTACGGGAGGGTATTAGATTAAGGATATAAGCTAGATATATACATATATATATATATATATTACATAGTATAGTTTTTTATTATTTAAGCATCGTTATTTTGTTATTATTATTTCTCCTAAGTATTGGCGGTTATATATTCAACCTGCCGTGCATATATGTAATGTATGTATCAACATTGTGACTTACCAATTCGAATAAGAACATAGTTTTATCTCTCAATATTCGAAACCCTAATCTGCATAGTCTACATTTTTGACATAACTTAAGATGAACGTGGGTTTCTCTATAGTGATACTACAATTCACTTCAGTTTTTCTCACACACTCACTAGAGAAATCGCCCAGGTTCCAATCATTCTTTGAACTGGCTTCGAAATCAAGCAAGCAACTACATTCTTGGAACATTGGCTGATTGCAAACACCGAATGCCCCACACCTACCATAAACATCACAAGAACTTTGTGGTTCAGACCAAAACCAACTCCAATTCTGAATGCTATTTAACAATGACAGCAGTTGAATCTCCCCTGAGACGTCTATGTTAAATCTTGAAACAATGGAACAGTTATATAAAGAATAAGTGAAATAACTCTCGTTTTCATTATCAACATAGCTGAAATTAAATATATCATTCAACCACATTTCAGGTACAAAGCTAAAGTGTTTAGTGCTATCATTCCAAGGTCCACTAGTCCAATACACTACAGATCTATTCCACTTGATCTGATACTGCTTGTTATCTTGGTCAAGCTCCAAAGAGAAGAGTCCCATCCCAGGATTCTCTATGTTTCTCCATGTAGTAAGAATCTGCTTTGTGTTTGTGCGCTTGTTGTATCCTAACATCATACCAGGCAGGAAAGTATGGGTTGGATGATCAAAACTTTGCAGAAATGGTGGGTCTGAACTTGATCCATATAAAACTAAATTACCATCATCAAGAAGAATTGCTGATGCTGGTGTAGCAGTTGAAATCCTGTTTGTTGACCAAATTTGGGAGTTTGACTCATTTAAAAGGACCAAGTTACCATCTATGATTTTCAATATAGAGGAAAAACTATTAGAGATGGGTGTATCTCTATTTGCTACCCAGACTACTCTTGCACTAGCAACATTTCTGGACTTAATGTACAAGATTCCAATGTAATAGTTGCGAGACTTACCTGGTCTAAAGAAGCCCAATTCGAAATTTCCATTCAGAGAGACAAGTGTCTGATTTCCTGACAAACTTTGATTTACAGCCAAAGTATCAGCTGCAGATGAGAGATCTGGAATTAAATATATATAGAAAAACAACTGAAAAGCTATTAAATTAATCTTTTTTTGTTAGTTTATCTTACCAACTATGGCTGTATCACACAAATATGATAATGGCAATCAGAAAAAAGTTAAAATTTTGTGGTCCACACTCAACAGACGACTTGGATAATCTGCCCACAGTCAAAGGTTGGCGCAAAATCACGTATGGAGAATAATAGTTTACTAAAATAATAATCTAAACACTAGCATAATTTAAGCCACGAGTTTTCAACAAAAAAAACAAATATTTGTTTTAAAGTGAACTTTTTGTATTCTTGAGGTGAATTTTCCACCTGTTTATCATTTTCTTCGACCTGTTCCTCGTCTCCAGCTTTTGAAATTTCTTCGTAGCCATTCTTTCAAAACAATTATAAAGAAAATAGAAACATCAACAATCACCACCTTTTGAATCGACAATCAAAAGATTAAAAAGCAGGGGAGCTTCTTACAGTGAGATTTGTAGCGTTTTGTATGTCCGTTGATCCAAGTGCTACTAGCTGTTAGGTAACCTCTGTTTCTCAACCTGTCCGGATTTGTTAACGTTAAAAAACAGCAATTTGAACATTTTAAGCTGTTTTTCTATCGTTTCTACACCACCTATTCACCATTTTACCTCATAATGTTGGTATTAATAGGTATTTGGTGGTTGGGGTTGATCATTGCACTCAAAAACGCAAAACAAAACCCGAAAACACAATAGAAAAAAAAAAGAAAAAAAAAACACTTTTGAAATACATCCACTTGTTCCCTTTGGACCGAAGACTATAACACATTTATAAAATAACCGGTTATGTTTTTTAACATTTTTTTGTCGTCAAAATGGTTAAAAAATGTGTGGGCAAGAACCGTTTACAAATCAGGACTGAACCGAACTGGTTCCAAACCAAAACCAGTTTGACTTAGAACCGACCAAAGTCAAAACTGATTTGGGTTCTTAAAGAAAAAGATTTGTTTATCTCTAACCCAACGTAGCCATAGTACTCGGCATCCTATAGGTCTGCCAACCCACATTGCTAGCCAAGATTATAATACAAAACCGAACAAAATACATATAAAGTTTCCAATCTTTAGAGCAGCCCAGGCGTTGGACATATGGGCCATGGGCAACAAAAATATCTTCAAGATTTGGGCCGTAAAGCGCAATACCAGTCCAGAAGACTATCCCACTTATGGGCCTTCACACGCAGCTGTGGACCAGGACATCAAATAAAATTGGAACGACAAGTTTGATTTGGATTGTAGATATCAGGATTCACAGCATACGATTAGTGTGACTTTAGGGCATCAGCATCAGGATTGATATATATACCATATCCTTAAACTACTTGAGAATATATAAAGTTTGAGTTAAAAGACTCTTACTTCAGATTCCTTTATCTTATCCAAGTTATATAAAAATAAACAGTAGAATCTTACATATACCAATTCCTTAACTGTTTACTTAAAACTATAAGGATAAGGAATGAGATGTGGGAGGTTTTAGAAAATGAATTTTTTTAAAGAATAAAGTTTTTAATTAAATTTAAAGGATTATGATATGCTCTTAGTTTGATTGAGTGGTATCGTATGATACCTTTTTAATAAAAACTAGAATTTTAAATTAATTTTGTTAATCAAATCGAGTCATGTCCGTTTTCCATGTGTGAGGAGAAAAATGGAGCATAAGATGCTAGGGTCGGATTATATTTATATATGAAATTTTATTTATTAAAAATAAAAACACTTTAATTACATTAAAAAATAAAAAAACAAGTTAAAATCCACGTCATCATTGGACGTTAGCATCAAACGAAAGGGAAAAAAGAAACAAAAATTCACATCACCACGGTTACCTATGAAATTGATGAAAAACCCTTAATTTTAATAAAAAATGAATGTTGAGTGACCTAATTGAAACACTTTTGAAACTTGAGTGACCTAATTGGAACACTTTTAAAACTTGGTTACCATTCTACAAAGTTACCCCTTTATCAAATTAGACATATAGTAGGTTTATGCCCGCTCGCGTTGTGGGGCAGTAAGCCGAAGATTTATCAGTTTAATAAAATGTGCGCATGCGTTTCGGATACTTGTACATATTACTCATAACATAATCCCAATCAAAATTACATGAAGACGTAGACAAAGATACGATCGTCAAACAAGTTTTTTTTACTAAGTTTACGATTTGTAAAGTAACTTTATTAAAGTCTAGGATTAGCAGCTTTTGTCCACCAATAGCAAACGGTCACTACTTCCCACGATTGGTTCGTCATGGTAGCAAGGAGAAAATGCTAAAAGATGAAATACTAACAGGAATAAACAAAAAAAAATAGCTTTAGCGGAGCCAACCGCCCTACTCCACCAATAACAAAGTGCCAGGCACTATTCCCGCTCATGAAGTTTATAGTTATAGTAAATAAATATATAAATAAATAGGTTTTAGCCCCGCTCACGTTGCGCCACGCTTAAACCAAATTGTTCTCGGTCTGATAACGTATGTGTTTATACTTCAGTTGCTTGTATTGTACTACATATAACACGGTCTTTTAAAAAAATATATATAGCGTGACCTAGAGAAAACCGATTTTATTAAAGTTAGGGTCTGTAGATTAATTAATTAAAGTTAAGGGGCAACATCACAAATTGGGTAAAAAGGAAAAAAAGTATGTGATTAAAGTTTAGGGTGTCAAGTGAAACATTGTTGCCTGACATTACTCCCTCACATCCCTCTTGTAGCATATATAAATAAATAGGTTTTGCCAATAATCTCTAGATCAAGTGGTGGAAGGCTTTGTAAAAAATCTATGGTATATGAAAACAACAAGATATACTAAGACAATCAATACAAACACCAAATAAGCGACAAAACGGTGACCAAAATATTATTATTACCCAAACCAGAAAAACACCCCCCAGATGCCCTTTGATCTCACAAATTGTGAGATCTGTAAACAATACACAGAAAGAAACGATCAACTGATGATAATCAGTTGGTCTATACAAACCGTATACAAAGGATCTCACACACGAGATCTCAGAGATCACAAGATCTCAACTGAACAATTACACAAACCATAATCGTACACAGAACGCGAGAGACAACATAATGATCTGGAAGAGTGATGAATGGAAACCCTAACAAACTAATCTCTTTTATACCCGGCCAAAAGATACTTTCACAAATGATCCCTCAAGTATCCATCTTGTTCACAATGACCCTCTGCCATAACTAATAACTCCTTTGACTTTTAAACCTACACACTTAACACCCTTGATCAAATAACAACTTAACAAGAAACAACTAACAACTTTCTAACACATTCCAAAAGTCATGTTGCAACATGAATTACTTGTTGCCTTTTATTTTCACATGCCCCCCTTAATTCATGTGGTAAACATGTCATATATACCCAAACTTTCACATAGAGTCTGATGTTGACTAACACTCAGACCCTTTGTGAATATGTCAGCTAACTGAACTTCAGTATTAACTTTTTTAGGTTCAACAATGCCAGCTGCTATTTTCTCTCTCAAAAATGTAAATCAATTTCAGAATGCTTTGTATGTTCATGAAATACAGGATTCTGTGATATTGAAATAGCATATTTGCTATCACAGAATAATTTAACTGGCAAACTATGTTTCACTTTTAGTTCAGTTAACACATTCAAGATCCACATTATTTCACAGGTAGCTGAGCACATGGCTCTGTACTCAGCTTCTGCAGTAAACCTGGATGTTAACTTTGCTTCTTGCTTTTCCAAGAAACAAGAGTATCACCCAGTAATATACCAAACCCAGTAACAGACCTTCTGGTCTTAAGACATTTTGCCCAGTCAGAGTCAACATATCCTGATAAAACCATATTATCTGACTTCTTAAAACTAACACCTTTTCAGGTGACAATTTTAAGTACCTTAGTAATCTAAGTGCTATGTCCATATGAGACTGACAAGGACTATGCATATATTGACTTAAAAACTGAACAATATAAGCAATATCAGGTCTTGTTAATGACAAGTATATTAGCTTTCCAATTAACCTCTGAAAGCCATTTACATTTTCCAGAACCTTTTGTTCTTTTTCACACTTGTTAGTAACAAAAGAAAACTTAACTCTATTGGGGTTGTAACTGGTTTACAACCCAAATAGCCAAACTCATTTAACAATTCAAGACAGTACTTCCTTTGAGACAAATAAATACTACTGCCATTATATAAAACTTCTATTCCTAGAAAGAATCTAAGCAATCCAAGATCTTTAATTTGAAAACTCTCTTTCAAACAACTTTTAATTCTTTCTATCTCAGTTTTATTATTACCAGTTATGACTATGTCATTAATATACACCAACATAGCTATAAACACATCAGACTTAGACAAAACAAACAAAGAATAGTCACAAACAATTTGAACAAACCCCATTGATGTTAACACTTTTGTTAACTTTTCATTCCACTACCTAGGAGCTTGTTTCAAATCATATAGAGACTTTATTAATTTACACACTTTAGTATTATCATCTGAAGAGGTAATGTCATATAGACATCCTCAGTCAAGGTACCATATAGGAAAGCATTATTTACATCCATTTGATATAAAAGCCAATTGTTATTAACAGCAAGCTTCAAAATAATCCTGACAGTAACCATTTTTACCACAGGTGAAAAAGTTTCACCAAAGTCTATTCCTTCTCTTTGATTAAACCCTTTAGCCACTAACCTAGCCTTATATCTTTCTACTTCCCCATTCGCCTTGTACTTGATTTTATAAACCCACTTGCATCCTGTGGGTTTTCTACCCTTAGGAAGATCCACCACTTCCCAAGTATTATTCCTAGAAAGTGCTTACATCTCAGAATTCATAGCCTCAACCTACCTTTTGTTTTTAACTGCTTCACTATAAGTAGTGGGTTCTACACTCTTATTCAAGGAAGATATAAAACACAAGTTGTCAAAAGACAAATTAGCATAATTAACAACTTTCTCTATACCATATCTAACCTTACACTCTACAACAAAGTCCTCAAACCTTTTAGGCATTATTACATTTCTAGTAGACCTCCTAACATTACTTAAACCCTCAGACTGGGTGGTCTCATCATGTGATCCTGAAGTGTCTCTGCCCCGCCATTGAAACCTAACCTACTACTGCTCTCCTGATCTGGTGATGAACCAGTTCTATCACCAGAATTAGGGGCTGATGTAGAAGGAGACAATGGCTGCTGATCATCACTAACAGGATCATGAGCACCATGTGTCCCCTCTTCATCATTGGGTATGCTAGGAATTTCATATGAAATGCTTTCAAAAAAATTTAAGTGATTAAGATTTTTATCAAAAACAGTTTCTTGTTCTTCAAAAGACTTTATCTTAAGAGGATATACAGATTCATAAAACTTCACATCTCTTGAAAAAATATTTTTTTATTATCTAAACTCCACAATTTATATCCCTTTTTTTACACTTGAAAACCAAGAAACACACATTTAACAGCATGATAAGCAAACTTATCAAATTCATTTAAGACAATACTAAAGCATAAACACCCACAATTCCTTAAATGAGACAAAGAAGGACTAAAGTTAAACATTATTTCAAAAGGACTTCTACCATTCAACACATAAGAAGGTAACCTGTTAATAAGATATACAACTGTTAGAATACAATCTAACCAGAACCTTAAAGGTAGACCACCCTGAAACATAAAGGCTCTAGTTGTGTTTAGTAAATGTCTATGTTTTCTCTCCTCCACACCATTCTGCTGTGGTGTATAAGAACAAGTTGTTTGAATGAAGTATACCTTTAGATTTACAAAATAAGACCATTTGACTATTAACAATCTCAGTTCCATTATCACTTCTATAGACCTTAATTTTTGTTTTGAACTGAGTCAATATTAACTCATAGAACTCTTTTAAATTGTCAAAACCTCTGTTTTGTTAGACAAAAATAACACCATACAACTCTAGAATAGTCATCAACTATTGTTAGAAAATATTTAAACCCATCATAACTTGTAACCCTATATGGACCCCAAAAGTCTAAGTGTACAAGATTACCTACACACTTAGACTTATGTTCACTTAATGGAAAGGGGACTCTAACTTGTTTTGCCCTGTGACACACTTCACAAGGACCATGATCACTTGTTTTTAATTTAAACCTTTGTTTCAACACAGCTAGAACTTGATCAGATGGGTGCCCTAGCCTACTATGCCATGAAAAAGACTGTACAAAACTATTAAAGCAAGCACTAACAATATTACCAACATTTCCTACAAAATACAGACCACTGTCCTGTCTACCACTCATCAGGACTTTCTTTGAACTGGAATCCTGTAATACACAACTTTTTTCATTAAACACAACAGACAATGATTATCCCTGGCTAATCTATGTACAGACAACAAATTCACACAATAATCTGGAACAAAGAAAACATCTTTCAAAAGAATGTCATCAGTCAGTTTTAACTCACCAATGTTAAAAACTTAAGAGTTGTTCCCTTTGGATGACCCACTGTTATATTCGACTCAGACACATCAACAACATTTTATCATGTTTTTATCAGACTTTACCATATGTTGACTAGCCCCTAAGTCAACTATCCACCCATACATACTATTAAAACTGACAGAATGAGAACAACTAACAAAACTCTCAAAACTTGAACAATTAATAAAAGATGAACTCCCAAAACACTCACCTCCTACATTAGGATTCTGAGAATCCACACCATTTTTTCCCTAACTAAGTTCAACAGCTTAGCAACCTGCTCAACAGTAAAAGGTAAACTAGGCCCACTCATACAAACAGATGACCCAGTCACATTATTAGACTTAGTATTATTATTAGCACAATTCACTTTGCTAGACTGATTATTACTAACTCTTTTTTTAAAACCAGGTGGATAACCAACAATCTCAAAAAATCTATCGATAGTGTGGCCTATCATGTTACAATGAGTACATTTCAAGTTAGTATTAGGTCCCCTATTGATCTCCTTCTTGAATCAAAACTTTGATTTGTTTTAGACACAAAAGACACACTCTGTGTTTTGGATCCACTACTAGTAAGTCTATGTGATTCTTCTCTAGAAACAATTGAAAAGACAACCTTAACTGTAGGAATTGGTTCCCTGGTCAAGAGATTAGTTCTAACATGTTGTACACATCATCTAATCCCATAAGAAACTGCATTAACTTATAAGCATTGAAAAATCAGTATAATCTTTTGCAGCTGACAAGAATAGGAAGGTAGATGCAACATTGCATCCATTGTTTTCACATTGTTGTCAGCCTATTATAGTATTCAGAAACAGTACTACCATTTTGTGAAATGCTATTAATTTTTTGTACAAATCATATGCAATAGACCCATCTACTTTATAAAAAGATTCTTTAAGATCATCCCAAACCTCAGAAGCCAATCTTGAAAAAAACTTGACCAAGAAACAATTCCTCAGAAATAGAATTCAGTAACCAAGTAAGTACAACTGAATTACACCTATCCCACTGGTTAGCAAGAACTTCATCATCTTCAGATTTAATACACTTACCATCTATAAAACCATATTTATTTTTAGCCTCTAAATCAAGTTTCATAGCACTAGACCATACAACATAATTATCTGTACCCTTAAGTTTGATACTAACAATTGTTAAAGCAGAAGAATCACTAGGGTGAAGATACAAAGGATCACATAAGTCCAACTTACTTATCTTTGGGTCTGAGAGGAACTAGCATCACCATCACCCATTTTTAACAAACCACAAACAATAAAAAAACTAATAACAGACAGAATAGGATGTAACAATAACCAAAGATACACTAAAGACCCAACTGCAAACTGTGTCAGAGGTCAGATTCCTGGTTCATCACTCAAAAGGTGCCAGGACAAGCATAACCAGGTGCACACCACCAGACACAATCAATATCAACAATAAAGCCAATAAAACTGGTCCTCACTACCCCGGCATCAACTAATACAATACAAACAAACTAATAAGAAAGGAATAAGAACAATCTTACAACAGCGGTTAACTCCCTCCAAGCAGATCTATGTATGTAACCTCTAGGGTTACAAACAAGGATCAAGAAAACAAATATGACCTGGTTAATTTCCCCTGAAACTCAGTTTCAGAGACCAACACAGGCAGAAAAAGATGAGAGATCTTCCAAACACACATAAAACCCTATCTAGGGTTTTCAACTTCTCCGGATCTGGACTAGCATGATTCCCAAGGAAAAGATCTTCCACAGAAACCCTAATACTCACAACGGAAAAAACAAGATCAGTAACCAAGAGCCATCCAAGGCTCTGATACCATGTCAAAAATCTATGTATATGAATCAAAACAACAAGATATATAAGACAATCAACACAAACACCAAATAAGCGACAAAACGGTGACCAAAATCTTATTATTACCCAAACCAGAAAAAACACCCCCAAATGCCCTTTGATCTCACAAATTGTGAGATTTGTAAACAATACAAAGAAAGAAACAATCAACTGATGATAATCAGTTGATCTATACAAACCGTATACAAAGGATCTCACAGACGAGATCTCAGAGATCACAAGATCTCAACTGAACAATTACACAAACCCTAATCGTACACAGAACGAGAGAGACAACAGAATGATCTGGAAGAGTGATGAATGGAAATCCTAACAAACTCATCTCTTTTATACCCGACCAAAAGATACTTTCACAAATGATCCTTCAAGTATCCATCTTGTTCACAATGACCCTCTGCCATAACAAATAACTCATTTGACTTTTAAACCTGCACACTTAACACCCTTAATCAAATAACAACTTAACAAGAAACAACTAACAACTTTTTAACACATTCCAAAAGTCATGTTGCAACATGAATTACTTGTTGCCTTTTATTTTAACAGGCTTGCATTTCTCTTGGGAGATGCATGTTCAATTCCCACTTGGTGCAGAGTGAGGCACTGGTTGGCAATGAAAGGAGAGACCTAGGAAAATCTGTGTTTGATCCTTGAGCGAAACGGGTTTTACCGGTAATTTCATTGTTGTGTCTACGGGCGGGTGGGTTACTAAGTTTTACGCGGAATTGGTGGTTGACTCGGGTTACTTTTGGAGTACTCCGTTTGGTCCAGTGGGTGCCCCGAGAGTGCTCGGGATTGATTATGTTGGTCGTTCAAAAAAAAGTTATAGCCTGCGTTGCGCCGCGCTAAACCAAATTGTTCTCGGTCGATAACGTATAGGCTTTAATTTCTTGTATGTTACTACACCCAACATGGTGTTTTGTAAAAAAAAGTTATATATAGCGGGAGATAGAGAAAACCAATTTTATTAAACTTTAAAGACCATAGATTAACTTAATTAAAATTCAGAGGCAACATCGCAGATTGGCTAAAAAGGAAGAAAGAAATGTGAGCACATTAACAGAAAAAAAAACAACTGAGAAGCTATTAAATTAATCATGCTTTATTAGTTTATTATTCTGCTATGATTCGCACAATCATGAGCATGCAATTAAAACAAAAAAATGTGAGATATTAATAGACGACTTGGAAAATTTGCCCCAACTAAATGGTTACGTAAGGAGATAAAAGTAAAAGTCTAAATGGTTACTTGGAAAATTTGACTCCATTCTATTAACCCACTAAACACTTTTTTTCATTTCCTTACAATGGTTCATTCTATTTACGCCTTCCAACGTGTACCAAAGACTACAAGGGCATGTAAAACAGGGCGGAGCTAATGTGTTAGCAGGGATAGTACGGGCTACGGCTCAACCCGTCTTCGTAGTGTAAAAATACCCTCAACTAAGTCTTCGTAGTGTAAAAATTAAATACTCTCAACTCCGTCTCCGTAGTGTAAAAATACCCCTCAACTCCTTCTTCGTTATACAAAGGATTCCCCTGATCCTAATTTTTTTTTGGATACCTCTAAATTTTTGGGCTACGCTACTGATGTATAATCCGGAACCATATGTTATTTAGATCCTCATCGGTGTAAATAAGGGCCTCCCATCAGTATAGAATAAGTATATAAGCACATTAACCAAACATCATTTTACATAGAAAAGAGAATTCAAAAGAACACGTGTAAAATGTAATGCATTTTTTTAATCAATAACAGGGTTCAGTTTACAAATAAATTTTAATCAATAACAGGGATCAAGTGCAAAGAAAACACAAAATTTGTAACTTTTTTCTTCAAATAGTTTGTTCTTCTATTCTAGTAGAATGTAATGCATTTTTTTAATCAATAACAGGGTTCAGTTTACAACATAAAATAAAGCACACGGTTTAAACAAGTCAACGACTACTTTATTCCATAATACAACATAAAATAAAGTTCACGGTTCAAACAAGTCAATGACTACTTTATTCCATAATGATAAAATGTAAAAACAAGAACTAATCAAGATGATGCATTCTTAGACTGTAAATGGCTATCCAGTAACCTTGCTTTGTGCTTATGAAGTCCGATTCAGGAGGATTGTTTGAAGAAAAGAAAATCCTCAATGTCATCCGTAAAATACTTGACGTATTCCGGGATTGGAGGCATGCTCACATCCAAAAGCCCTTCAAGAATACGTTCCACCTCACTCATTGAAGGCCTGCTGTCTTCCTCATGTTGTATACACCAATATGCAACCTTGAAAACTTTGGTGACTTCTTCAACACTAGCCTCCCTATTTAACCTACTATCCAGCAGGCTAAGGATATCACCTCCTACCATCAAAACATTTGCAGCCAAACTAGGGAAGAATGCAAAACTCCTATCTTCAGATTGATGGGAATTTCTCTTACCACTTATCAACTCAAACAACATCATTCCGTAGCTAAAAAATCTGCTTTGGCAGTGACAGCCACCCCCGATAACCATTCCGGAGCTAGATACCCTCGTGTCCCTCTCATAGTTGTCAAGACCCTACTAAAGTCTCTACCCATAAGCTTTGACATACCAAAATCTGCTATCTTTGGACAGAAATTAGCATCCAAGAGAATGTTTTCGGGCTTTATGTCACAGTGGATTATACGGTCTCTGCACTTATCATGAAGATAAATCAACCCTTTTGCAGTTCCAAGTGCAATCTGATACCTTGTTTCCCAGGTTAGAAGGTTTTCTTGTTTTTCATGGAAAAGATGGGAATTTAGAGAACCATTTGGCATGTAATCATACACCAACAATCTATTTTTATCTTGTGCCCAAAACCCACAAAGGCGTATAAGATTAACATGTTGGATGATCCCAAGTGTGCTGACTTCAATCCTGAATTCTTTTTCTTCTTGGCTGACACTTTCGAGTTTTTTCACTGCTACAAGGGATGAATCATTCAGTACCCCCTTAAAAATAGAACCAAAACTCCCTCCTCCCCAGTTTATCTGAGAAATTGGTGGTGGCTATTTTTAAATCTCTATACCCAAATGCCACCAGAGATCCTTCCATTGTCGTTTTTCCAACCAGTATCCTCTTTTTTCTGTAGATTACAAGCAAAATTACACCCATGACTAATACCACACCTGCAACAGACCCGACAACAACACCCTGATTGACCTTATATTTTACAAGATGTGGAAGATCTTTAGAAGCAACTTTGATGTAGAATTGAACTTTTTGTGGATATGAATAATTTGAAACAAACTCAAGTGATATGCCATCCATATCTTCACCACCCCAATGCAGACACACATTAGAGAGAAAAGTGTATGCATTACAAATGCAGTCATCCAAGCAAGAACGTCTGCATGCTGATTCATCTAACTTCATGGCTGCATTTTTAGGAACTGCAGAAATAATGCTTCTTTTGACACTGCAATTCACTTCATTTTCTCTCACACATCCACCAGAGAAACCATTCAGAATCCAATCATATGGTGAACTAGGCTTGAAATTAGTCAAGCGGTTACAGGATTGCTTCGTCCCCTGATTGCAAACACCGAATGCCCCACAGACACCATAAACTTCACATAAATCTGTTGGTTGATACAAATTCAAACCCCACTTCCAGTAGTTGTCCACCCATGACAGCTGTTTAAACTGCCCTGAGACGTCTATAATAAATCTTGAAATAGATGAGGTGTTGCATAAAGAATAAGTGTAATAACTCTCGTTCTCGTTATCAATATAGCTTTGTTTACAAAAATAATCAAACCTCCTTTTGATTCCACCAGTCCAAATGTAGAGTGATAACGGATAAGTAAGATCGATCACAACGATTCTGCGAATACCCGTGATGAACTTGTCCCAACCCCAAAATTCAACCCAAAGGGCACGGAATTTGAAGTGAAAAGTTGTTTTCTCAAAACTGAAATCTGATCATTATCACGCGATCTTGGGCCTCTAAATATAACATGGCCCGCTCCTCCACACGTGGGCCCGCATCAAATATTGTATATAGATCTATTCCACTTGAGTACAGACTGCTTCTGATTATGGTCAACCTTATAAGAAAAGAGTCCTGCCGCAGGATTTCCTTCACTTTTCCATGAAGTAAGAATCCACTTAGCATTTGTACGCTTGTTGTATCCCAACTTCATACCAGGCAAGAAAGTATCGGTTGGATGATCAAAACTTTGCCAGATTGGCGGGCTTGAATTTGATCCAGATCTTAAAACTAAATTACCGTTATCAAGAAGAACTAATGATACAAGTGTAGCACTAGAACTCACGTTTGTTGACCAAATTTGGTTGTTTGACCCATCTAAGAACACCAAGTTACCATCCATTATTTTCAATTTAGAAAAGGTAATATCAGAGAAGGGAGTTTCTCTATTTGCTACCCACACTATAGGTGCTGTGTCTCTTGTGTACCAAATTCCTATGTAATAGTTGTAAAACTCACCAAAGACACCCATTTCAAAATTTCCATCAAGAGAGAGATTGATTTCCAGCCAAAGTATCATCCGCAGATGAGAAAGTAGGAATGCAAAAGAAATACAAAAACAACTGAGAAGCAATTAAAATCATGCTTTCTTAGTTTGTTCTGCTCAACTTGTTTGATTCCCACAAATCTGAGTATGACAATCAACAAAAGTGAAAAAAAAAATTAAAAAGAAAGACGTGCGGTCAACATTCAACAGTCTACTTGGAAGATCTGCCCTAAGTCAACAGCTCAGTGATTGGTGTAGAAAACTTTAAGATAAAAGTTACGAAATAAACGTAAACAAAAAAGGACTATACACCACATACGAAATACAAATGAAAGTAGGAAACCATTTACAAACACAACCTTAAGGACAAGTTGGCATTTTGTCATATGTTTTTTCAAAGTTAAATGGCAACCAATGTCACGTAGAAAGTTGTAAAAATCCTAAAATTAAAACACCAATCACCAACATTTGATTAGATAATCAAAAAATTGCAAAGCAGAGCCGCTCCTTACAGTGAGGTTTGTAGGGTTTTGTATTTTCATTCGCGGTTCCGATCGGAACCTTAACTAGATTTGGATTGGGACAGCAAGGTAGAAACTATTAATTTTTATTTTGAAGGGCAATAGCTCGAATAAATTTAATTTAATTAATACTTAGACCATGAGTAGTGGTTTGGGTGAATATAGCCTCCACTCTCGGGCGTTTTCTGTCATGTGGCAGTCCAGTCAGCAAGGGGTTTTATTGGGCGTTTTTACAAAAGGGGTGTAGTGTACTAATGCCTAATGATGCGTCATCCAATCATTAAACAATTATATATTTTTTTAAATTAAAAACTAAAAATATTTCATTAAATAAAAAAATTACAATACTAGTATTAGAAACAAACGATCATACTTAAAAAAACACATTAATTTTCATCTTCGCTTACTGCATTCTCGTCATCTTCGTCTTCCTCGTCCTCCGTTTCTTCTTCACCCTCTTGTGGGATATACCGAACCGACCATGCGTGTTGTACCAAATCAACTGTTAACACGGAAGGTAGGGTTCGTAACGCAATTCTCGTGCATTATTCACTTTTTCTTCCATTGACGCTTGCGCATGCTCCTCCTGAACAGCTTCCTGTACATAATTCAGGCATATCACATTTCCTTCGTCTTCCAAAATCATGTTGTGCAAGATTATACAAGCGTACATAGCATCTCTCATTTTTTGCTTGGTCCATGCACGGCAAGGATTTCTCAAATATTGCCATCGTTGTTTAAGAACCCCAAAGCATCTCTCAATGTCTTTCTGTAAAGACGCTTGAACCTTTTTAAAGTGTGCTCTTTTTTCATCGAAAGGATCACTAAAAGTCTTCACGACAATCGAATACCTAGGATAAATTCCATCACACAAGTAGTATCCATGAGGGTAGTAGTTTCCGTTTGCGTAAAAAGACGGTTTTGGAGCTCTGCCAGAATTATAGTCCTCTAACAACGGAGATTGTTCAGAAACGTTTATATCATTGCATGACCCGACCGCCAAAGTAAGTCGACCAAGCCCAAAGGTCCGGTGAGGCAACCGCCTGAAGAATAACAGTAGGTTCCTTTTGGTCACCCCGTGTGTGTTGGTCTGATTGGCTAACAATTTCACCAAACAACGTGTATCAAAGCACGCCAAAACAAAACTTAGACCCAAACGCGCCCAGGGGGTGGTATGTTACAAGGACTTCACTCTGCAGTTGAGAGAATGACAAGGACCCTCTAGCCCTCTTTAATATATCATGGACAATCTAGTACTCAACAATGAAACAAGGACATTCCAGCCCTTAAAGATGTAACAAGGACACTCCGGTCCTCAAAGATGTAACAAAGAAATACAGTCCTTAGAGATGTACAAGGACAATCCGGTTCTCAGAGACAAATCATGCATGTTTCATAAAACTTTGTATGCTTTTGTAAGACTCGTGTATTTTTGCATAGAGTTTGCATAATTCATAAATCGCGCATGCTTTTGTAAAACTGGTATATTTTAGCAAAAACTTGCATAAACCGTTTGTGATAGTAGAAATCTGTTTGCCGAGCATTGTTTAGGAAACTCATGAGTCGTTTATTGAAATATCGTATGCCTTTGCAAAACTTGCATGTCCCCCCCCCCCCCCCAAAAAAAAAAAAACATTTATAAAACTATAAAAAGTGGTGTCGTGAAACTCACCTGGAATGATATGCTAGCAATAAACAAAGTCGTGCACGTGAAATAACCCCTTATTTTGCCCCTGTTAGGATCGATCCGTCCACTTGTCACGGAACCTAAGTTTGTATCTATGTCATCGTAAGCGGAAATTACGTGATTAGTGACAAATACACAAGAAGTACTGTTTAAACGTCAGTTTATTAGTCCAAATGTGTTTACAATCTAAGAAACCAAACCGACAAAGCTTCGCCTCAAAAGTTGCAAAGTTACAAATGATAGATCCTGAGGCTAGTGTATATAGGGATACAAGTTCGCCTGGATTGTGACTTGGCCAAGTTCGGGCGAACTTGTCTAATCCACTTACAAGTTCGGGCGAACTTGTCCCTTTACATCATAAATACTTGAAAATCTAACAAATCAAACCCTATACGATACATAATCGATCCAAGACTTAGACTATAGATATTATGCACCTACAGACTCCCCCTTGGATATTGTCATAGTCTTGATAAGTCTTAAACTTCAACCTCTTCCGAAGAAATTCTTGTAGGGCTTTCTCCTTCTTTCCTGTTTAGGAATTGGCGTTTGATCTGTAGGCGGCGCCCATTTCATGAATTGAAAACGTTGAAGCCTTGCCTCTCTTCCCATTTCGTGAATTCTTTCTAAATGCTTTTCTTCTTTCAGAAATTCTTCCCTTTCTAGCTGCTCTCTCCAGCTTGATTCCCACATTCGCCGTGCAAAGCAAACATTTACAACATTTTGGAATTGTAACGCTTGAACTTTCTCTTTCTTTTCAAAGCAGATTTTGTTGAAGAATAAACATCGAATGTCTTCTTTCGAGCAATTTACTAGCCACAAAGGGTCTAGTACCCTGATCGTTTCCTATAAACCCCATATCCTTCGTCTCTCTATCATTTCTGGTGTTAGCACTTTCGTAATATCCCAGTTATCATCAACACGTAGCACTATGACAGCTTCACATGTTTCTGGGTCTATTTGCCACCATTTAAACATTGGAGAGAAATCTTGTTCGATTGGCATCAAAGGCATATTCTTCATTGTTCTAGGCCTTTTCATCACAAGTGTCACATCTTTTTCACCTGTCTGTTTATCGATCTTGATTCGACGTTTTGGAATGAACGGCTTCCAGCATCTAAAACCATGTAATGCTTCAAACTTGATCACCTTCCACTGCCTTTGATCATTAAACTTCATTTGGTAGCTTATATTGCGCGTCTGTACCAATTCTTCTATATCCCAAAATGGTAAAGTCTCCATATCTACCATATGTCGGAAGTACTGTTGATGCATATGTATGTTTCCTACGTCATCGTATAAAGTCGAGTCTGTATTTAGGAGCGAAATGTCAAAGTTTATGTATGTTTAGAGCCAAGTTCGCCCGGACTTGGGTTGTGTAGGGACAAGTTCGCCCGAACTTGTCATGCCTAGGACATGTTCGCCCGAAATTGTCCATGACACAGTTCAAGCGAACTTTCATCCTATATATAGATGTCCTGTCATCTCATTTGTAAGATTCAAAGATTTTGTTTACTGGACGGCGAAGCTCTGTCCAAGTGTTTCCAGGATCTGTAACGTTTTACTCATTAATGAAACAGTGATTAATCAGTAAAGAACTTGTATCCAATGTCGCCTATGCAAACGTATTCCACACGTTTACCTTAGGATTGCCAAATTAGGACCAGAACGATCCGTACGACAGACCTACAAGTACCGAGTTCTCGTTTAATAGCATAAACATTCAACTCTTTCAACCATACCCAACTTAAAATATCTCCCAACGACTTGTCTTTGTCTCTGGTAAAGAATGCAAGCGGAAGTCTAAACTTTCGTTTTTTCGGCATCTCTTTAAACCATGACTTTTTTGCTTCAGCAATTTCTTTTTTTGTCATTCGTTGTGGCACATTTCCTGCTCTAACATTCTCTTCAACTTTACTTCTCAACAAATCTTCATTTAATTTTCGTACATCTCTTCGAATGTAGGAAAATTATCAGTGTTCATTCTAGAATACTTTTCAGCACCATCTTCTTCATCAGACGCATCTTCAATAATAACTCTATTATAATCATAAGCTTCAGGAGTATGTTTGTTGAAGTATTCTTTCGGCTCGAATGTATTCATAGTCACTAACTCCTCTTCGAAATCAAATTCAAACTCTTCAAGCTCCATCTCAAACATCTTCGCCAATTCTTCTTTAGTGTAGTCATGAACAAACTCTCCCTCTTCTACATTATGCTCTAACATCAGAATTAGGGGTTGTTGATCAGAAATAGCTACAAATGGCTTAGCAATAACCGCATCTGAATCATCTACATCTTTAGGGCCTTCTTAGTTGAACCACCAAATGACAGTAACACTCTATCATTTGCTTTATCGTTTCACCTTTCATCATTGTAAAAATATCGAACTCCTTCTTGATGAGAACTTTCTTGCTTTTTCACATATCCGTACTACCATAATATTTTGCACGTAATGCATTCAACAATTCCTGTGCCTTGTCACATTTTGGTGGCAAGATCAAGACATCTTCTTAAACCGATTGCTGTAACAAGCTCATCATCTTTTTCTCATATACGTACAAATCTTTATCTCCAGGTGTAAACTTTGATAAAGCAATATCGATACCACGCTCATCAACTGGCCATGTGTATCTAGTTTGTATTGCAACCCAACTATGAAAGAAATTCGCTTGAACCTAATTCTCGAACTTCTCACGCCAACTTTCATAATTGTCAATACTCATCAACTTGGGTGGCTTCACGGAAGTCCCTATTTCGTTGTCCAAGTTAATCTGGTTTACTGCATTTGCGTTCGATGTCTGAGCTGCTGCTGTAGCGAAGGCGTTATGAAAATCCGTATCCATCTTGTCAAACTGAAACTGTATCTAAAAACACACTCACAAACACTTGAAATTTGATTAGAAGCCAGACAAGTTTGGGCGAACTTGTTTACAATTTTCAGAAAAAACTCACTTTTAACAAGTTTGGACGAACTTGTATCAGTTTGACAACTTCGTCCGAAGTTCCTTGGAAATCCCTTGTAAAACTTTATACAACTTCGTTCAAAGTTGTTAAAACACTCAAAAAGTAGAATTTTTGACAACTTCGGGCGACTTATGTATCAAGTTCGGACAGGATGTGTTTGTCAAACATTGTTTTTTGTGAATTTTGAAATGAAATTAGATGAATTTTGATTTGAAACTTTCAAGGGTTTGTTATTAGGTGATTATGTATGACATATTCAAAAATTAGTTATTTTTAACCATAGGTTCATCATTTTTGTGAAAAAGTATGAAAAATAAGAAGAAATAGGTAGAAATAGAGAATATCTTGTGTAGATATCTGCAAACTAGGTATCCATGGCTCTGATATCACTTGTTAGGATCGATCCGTCCACTTGTCAAGAACCTAAGTTTGTATCTATGTCATCGTAAGCGGAAATTACGTGATTAGTGACAAATACACAAGAATTACTGTTTAAACGTCAGTTTATTAGTCCAAATGTTTTTACAATCCAAGAAACCAAACCGACAGAGCTTCGCCTCAAAAGTTGCAAAGTTACAAATGAAAGATCCTGAGGCTACTATATATAGGGATACAAGTTCGCCTGAATTGTGACTTGGCCAAGTTCGGGCGAACTTGTCCAATCCACTTACAAGTTCAGGCGTACTTGTCCCTTTACATCATAAATACTTGAAAATCTAACAAATCAAACCCTGTACGCAACAGACTCGATCCAAGACTTAGACTATAGACATTATGCACCAACAGTGAGTTCACAGGTTTAAAGACATATAAATTGTTTTATACGTTTGAGAAACTCATAAATCAATACCTTTGAATCCTTGTAAGGTATTCCTGGAATATTTAGAAAATATTATGCAGAACTAATGAAATTCATATATGGCAAGGTCAATGCCTAGCTAAGACAAAGACAACTTGCCTGCATGAGCATATAACCAACCACTGGATAGTACGTGCCTCATAAATCGTACACTAAAGATGACGTTAAACTAGCAGTTGGTTATAGTTGTGAGATGTTACGAGGACTTCACTCTGCAGTTGAGAGAATGACAAGGACCCTCTGGCCCTCTTTAATGTATCATGGACAATCTAGTATCAACAATGAAACTAGGACAACCAACCCTTAAAGATGTAACATGGACACTCCAGTCCTCAAAGATGTAACAAGGATAATCCAGTCCTTAGAGATGTACAAGGACAATCTGGTTCTCATAGACAAATCATGCATGTGTCATAAAACTTTGTATGCTTTTGTAAGACTCGTGTGTTTTTGCATAGAGTTTGCATAATTCATAAATCGCGCATGCTTTTGTAAAACTGGTATATTTTAGCAAAAAATTTCGTAAACGATTTGTGATAGTCGAAATCTGTTTGCCGAGCATTGTTTAGGAAACTCATGAGTCGTTTATTGAAATATCGCATGCCTTTGCAAAACTTGCATGCCCCCCGCCCAAAAAAAACATTTATAAAAATATAAAAGTGGTGTCGTGAAAATCACCTAGAATGATATGGTAGCAATAACCAAAGTCGTATACGTGAAATAACCCGAACTAATCTTGACCTAAAACATGTAAGGACACCTTAAGGTCTATGAAATACCTCTAGCATTCAAGTTGTTCATGTATACTGTTCGCGCAACTAGCTACACTCGATAGAATTACTTGTCATTTTCGAAATACTTTGACTGGATGACTAGTTGGTGATATGTCTATGATTTATCAAAAAATATATATTTATATAAAATATAAAAACATAGATGATAAAAAATATCATAACTTGTCCTAGTATTTCGTATAAAAATTGTGTTCGAGTTTATCAAAAGAGTTAATTGCCCGGATGGTCCCTGTAGTTTTATGTTTTTTCATGTTTAGTCCTCACCTTTTGGAAATAGCAGGTATGCTCCCTATGGTTTATTATTTTATTACTCGGATAGTCCCTGAGTAAATGTCAGGGGACTATCCGAGTAACAAAATAACAAACCATAGGGAGTATACCTGCTATTTCCAAACTAACTGACATTTACTCAGAGGATTATCCGAGTAACAAAATAACAAACCATAAGGGGCATACCTGCTATTTCCAAAAGGTGGGGACTAAACATGAAAAACGTGAAACCACAGGGTCCATCCGAGCAATTAACTCAAATAAATAATTATTTTAACCCGAGTCGTAACTCATCTCCATTGGTAAATAAATAAAATTGGATATAAATAATCCCACCTAACTCAATTTGTCCGATAATGATCTTAAGTCAGTTATTGGCCGATAATAATCCGAACTGTTCAATTTTTTTTTGTAAAATAGTCTATCGTTAAAATAGCTTAACTGAGTTAACTTTTTTTCCGAATTACAAACCGATGTTTTAGGGCTTTTGATCAGAACGAGGATACGAGTCGATTGATGTAAAACTTACCTCGAAATTGTGCTCGAAATGGCTTGATTTTTGTTAACTGGAATTTTAAACACTCGAATTGAAGCATCGTTTTCATGGGTTGGGGCAGTATTTCGAGCTAAGTTTTACATCAAGCGACCCGTATCCTTGTTCTGATCAAAAGCCCTAAAACACCGGTTTGTAATTCGGAAAAAAACTAAACTCCGTTAAGCTATTTTAACGGCGGACTATTTTACAAAAACAAATTGACTAGTTCGGATTATTATCGGCCAATAACTGACTTGGGATTATTATCGGCCAAATTGAGTTAGATGAGATTATGTATTTACTATTTCCCAATAAATAAATAGATATGATTATATTCGATAGCGGTATTGGTACCCATTTCCCCGTTTTCAGCAATACTATGCTCGTACCTACCCTATATTGTCTTGATATGCTCTAAAATATCTTTAGAGATAAACCTTGTATGAGCTTAAAGATCATCTCCTACATGAAGGCTTATAGCTATTTAAGGAAGCAATATTATGCTTTCTTTGCCAACATCAAGGAGAAAAAACCTGAATTGAAGAAGATTCGGGATATTCCGGTCATTCGAAATTTTCTGGTAGTTTTTTTTCCTGATGACTTGCCCGAACTTCCTCTAGTCTGATGTTAGGGAGTGATATTTGATAGGCATGGATCCCTTATCCTGAGATTAGTCTGGATATATTATCCTTAGCGGGTGGTTCAGAGAGTCTAAGGATTGAGGATCCTTACTATTAGCTATAATTGTCTAACAATTGTTCCCAATGTTTTTTAGCTTGTGATTGCAGGAACAATACGAGTCAAGACTAATTCCAAGCGGGAATCTCGCGGAATATGCCATTATTCAGCACGTGCACAGGCTAGTGACCGTTGGTGGAGAATGTGGATGCATGGCTGAAATTTCGAATAGTTAGTTCATTGAGATTACCTAGATATTTAGTGGGATATTGAGCTTGATAGAGGACACGGACGCTTATTCAAAACACTACAACACTTCTCATACTCTCTATCGAAAACACACACATACACGCTAGCTTACATTGTACCAAGCTCAATATCATCCAAAGTTGTAATCTTTTGTGTTCAATATAACCGGTGATCGGTAGTTTCCATCACCCGAGGTTTTTATGCCGACGAGTGGATCAAGGGCTTTTCCTCGTATAAATCCCTGTGTTCATCTTAGTTTATCTTTCTAATTTCGTTTATACATTCATTTAACACATCAAGCACTCAACCTCACAATCAAAGTTTGGTTACATTATCCTTAATCAGATTTTTGATCAAAACAGTTTGGCGCCCACCGTGGGGAAATCGGTGCTTCAATTCTAAAAACTCATTCATTTCGTTTCTATTCATTTCCATTAATCACATGTCTTCCCAAGGAAAATCCAGTTCAAGTGCCATACCGACGGTTACCACATCTCAACCTAGTGCATCATTGCCACCCATTCCTCCTGCATGCCAGAAGAGTGCTGAGAATCTCTAGAAGAAAACTACACCTGTTTATACAGGATCGAAAACCTCTGTTGTTTCCTCATCTACTCCCACTAACAGTGATCTCTCTACTTTGATTTTGCAGATGAAAGGATACATGGAACAACAGGACAAAACCAACCAGAGGATCCTCAGGGAGATTGATGAAATGAAGAAGCAAAAGAGATCAGTGGAGGATCACTCTCCACTGATGCCCAGGTCATTGGATTTTGCTTCTCCAGCATCGACGATCCAGTATTCTCAAGGATCAGGTGTCCAAATGCAAGGGTCCTCCAACTATCATCAAGGATCATTGGCGATGACACAGGCTCAAGGATCATCTATCCTTCAGCGAGGATCACTAGGAATCACGGAGCCTCAAGGATTCTTCCATGAATCTGCAGGATCGCAAGGGACGTACCAATCCAGAGGATCCTATGCACCATTTCAAGGATCCTCATCTCAAGTTCAAGGATCCAACTTGTTTCAGGATCAAGGATCCTTAGGAAGCCAACCGTCCAGGAACTCTGAAGTTCATATAGGAGACTTCATTCCTATGCATACTATTGCTTCATCTGGTCCAACTGTTGCACCTGAAGTGTCTACTTTTAGATACACTTCTGCGATACCGGTTCCAAACCAATCAGGAGGTAACCATGTCAATACATCTTTTGGTACTAATTACGGTTCCATGCAGGATACAGGTATCAATCAGGCTATGGCACGGGAACTTCAGAAGCTTAAAGATATGATATCCAGCGTCCCAGGAGTGGTTAAGCCCATTCCTGAGATCCCAGATGGAAGTCATAGGGTGTCTCATTTTGCACCTCCTATATGCAATGCTGAGATACCAAAACGCTTTCAAACCCCCAACATGAAGCTATACGATGGTACGACTGATCCAGAGGAGCATGAGGCACAGTATCAAGAAATAATGGAAATCAACCCCATTCCAGAAAGGTTAAAAGAAGCATGTCTTTGTAAGGGCTTTGGATCCACACTCACTGGATCGGCACTTAAATGGCTGCTAAGTCTTCCTCCTTACTCAATTACTTCATTTTTCATTTAGTTAATTTGTTCAATAATTAGTTTTCATGTAGTAGAACCTTTGAACGATTAACTAGTGATTTATATAGGGTAACACAGGGCCTTGATGAATCCTTAAGGGATTATATCACTAGGTTTAGTAAAGAATCCTTAGATATCCCCAATCTGGATATTGCCACTGCTGTGGAAGCATTTAAAATGGGATTACTTAGAGATTCAAAATTCTATGATGATTTTGTTATGACACCTTGCAGGAATTTAGATGAAGTAAGGAACAGGGCATTGAGGTTCATTCGGTTAGAGGATGATAAGAGGATCCAAGAGAGACTGTCAGGATCCTCAAGACAGAAAAAACAAGGATCATTCTTTAAGAATAATCGATCCAAGTCATACCCTAAGAATGACAATCACAATGTGCATGCGGTCAAAGAGGAGGAAGATGATGAGGATTATCCTCCAATTTCTTAATATTGTTTTTCTGCTGATAATAATGAACTAATCCTTGCTATGCAGAATTTAGGTGACAAGGCTAGGTGGCCAAGGAAAACTGACAAGCCCGGAGCTACAAAGGATAAATCTAAGTGGTGTGCTTATCATGAGGATTTCGGTCATCTCACCGACGAGTGTATAGTGTTGAGGAAAGAAATATTCTATCTTTTGAGCAAGGGATACCTGAAGGAGTTGCTCGGAAGGAAAAAATCAAGGATCCAGGATCCTGAAAAAATTCCTGAAAAGGCTCCTCCTCCACTAGCTGATGCTCAAATTATAAACTTCATCTCCAAAGGTTCTGATATATGTGGAACCTCATTTCCGGCAGCAAAACGACACGCCAAGGAAACGAAAATGGAGAGTGGGGATAGACCCATTCGAACCTCCACTCTGACTCAGCAGAAAATTATACCCTTCGATGAGGACGACCATGTAGACATACACGATCCTCATCACGACGGTTTAGTCATTACATTGTTTATTTCTAACCATTTTGTTCGCAGGATCCTCATCGATGGAGGGAGCTACAGTTGGAAGCCCTCAAGAGAATGAACATTCCTGAATCCGAAATCGTTCCAAGATCATCAGTGCTTGTGGGATTCAGTGGAGAAACCAAGAATCCACTAGGGGACATCAAACTCCCAATTTATATAGAGGGAGTGAATTCTATCCATAAATTATGTGTAATAGATTCCTATCTTGATGTAATGTTATCCTTGGCAGGCCATGGATACATGATATGAAGGCAGTTCCCTCAACGTATCACTAGTGTGTCAAGCTACCAACTCCTTGGGAGTAGTAAAGATAGAGAGTGATCAGCAAGAAGCAAAGAATTGTTACACTTCCTCAATGAAACCAGCATCAAAGCCTAGGGAAGCATAGCAATTAAAGTATCCTCCGAGAGACGTCATGGAGGCTAGAGAACAGGATGTCAAGGATATTCTGTTAGATCCCGTGGATCCTGAATCCAAAGTTTATATAGGATCCGGGATCCTGGATAATATTGAACAGGATTTAATATCCTTCCTGAAGAGAAGGAAATCTACCTTTGCTTGGAAACATGAAGACATGACAGGTATATCTAAGGATGTTATTACTCATAAACTTGGTATTGACAAATCTTTCAGGCCAATACACCAAAAGAGGATAAAGTTTGCACCTGAAAGAAATGCCATTATCCAAGAGGAGGTAGATAAGTTACTAAGGGCAGGTATGATCAGAGAAGTCAAGTATCCAAGATGGTTAGCCAATGTGGTTGTTGTTCAAAAGAAAAATGGAAAGTGGAGGGTATGTGTCGATTTTACTGACTTGAACAAGGCATGTCCCAAGGATCCTTTCCTTTTACCCCACATTGACTCCATGGTGGATGCTATGGCGGGTCATGAGTTGTTAACTTTTATGGATGCTTCATCTAGATTTCAGCAAATTCAGATGGAACTATCTGATCAAGAGGATACAACGTTAATGACACCCACCGACATATATTGCTATATTGCTATGCCCTTTGGTTTAAGAAATGCAGGTGCCACATACCAAAGGCTGGTGAATATGATGTTCAAAGAACAACTTGGACACAGGATGGAGGTATACATAGATGATATGGTGGTCAAGTCTAAAAGAGCTGAGGATCACCTTAAGGATCTCGAAGAAGCATTCAACATGACCAATACAATATGAAATTGAATCCTTCCAAATGCCATTTTGGAGTCAAAGTTGGAAAGTTCTTAGGATACATGGTGACCAAGAGAGGGATCGAAGCAAGTCCAGAGCAGATAAAGGCTATAATCAACATCAAGTCCCCTGCCAACGCTAAGGATGTGCAAAGATTGACAGGAAGAATCGCCGCCCTGAACAGATTCATTTCAAAATCCTCAGAAAGATGAAAGGATTTCTATGATATTCTGAGGAAGAATAAGAAGTTCGAGTGGACGGAGAAGCATGAAGCTGCTCTACAGGCTCTCAAGGATTACCTATCCTCAGCACCGGCTTTAATGAAACCTGAAAATGGGGAACCATTATCCTTATACCTAGCTGGTTCAGGTAAAGCAGTAAGTGCGGTCCTTGTTAAGAATCATGAAGGCCAACAACATCCGGTATACTATGTAAGTAAAAGTTTACTTGATGCTGAGGCCAGGTATTCTCATTTAGAAAAACTTATTCTTACTTTAATTATGGCTTCAACCAAACTAAGACATTATTTTGAAACTCATACTATTGTCGTTAAAACTAACTTTCCTATTAAGAATGTTCTCAGGAAACCAGAGATGTCGTGGAGAATGGCAAAATGGGTTGTTAAACTTAGTGCATATGACATTAAGTATGAGCCTAGAACTGCTATTAAATCCCAAGCTTTGGCTGACTTTGTGGCTGATTTCAGTAGTGATCTACAAAGAGAAGCTGAATTGGAGGTACAACAACTTGAGGAGACCAAGGATCCTTGGACACTCTTCACAGATGGAGCCTCGAATGTCAAAGGAACTGGACTAGGCCTACTACTAAAATCGCTACAGGGGTATATTATACCCCAATCAATAGCATGTGAATTCCAAACCACTAATAATGAGGCAGAGTATGAGGCCTTGATAGCAGGTTTGCAATTAGCTAAGCATATGAGGATCAGGTATCTTCAAGTGTTTGTGGATTCTCTATTAATTACTAATCACTATAATGGTTCTTATGCTGTTAAAGGTGAGAAACTAATCAAATATTTGGAGATAGTTAAGAAATTGGCAGATTCTTTTGCTTTTTTCAGCCTTACACAGGTACCTAGAGAAGAAAATGCAGAAGCAGATGCCTTGGCCAATCTAGGATCCTCACTAAAGATGCCAGAAGATGTAAAGATACCTATTATCCATGTCCTAACTCCTGCAATTGATGAAGATGAAACAATGGAGATAGTGGGTAATACTGTAATTTTATACAGTGATGATCCGGAGTCGAATTCAGGATCCCAGATCCTTCCACTAATGAAGTATATTCAGAATGGGGAAATTCCGATTGGCGAGAATCTTAAAGCCTTTAAGATAAAGGTATCCCAATTCACTATAATTAATAACATGTTATATAAGAGATCTCTTGCAGGACCCTATCTACGATGCATTGAGGATCCTGAGATCCAAGAAGTCTTAAAGGATTTTCATGAAGGAGACTGTGGAAACCACACTGGGGGCAGAGCACTATTTTCAAGGATCCTCAGGACAGGATACTATTGGCCTACAATGAAGAAAGATGTTGTGGAGTATGCAAAGAAATGTGACGCTTGCCAAAGGCATAGTAACATTCTCCATCAACCGGCAGAACCTCTGCATCCTATATTCTCCTCTTGGCCATTTATGAGGTGGGGAATGGATATAGTAGGCAAACTTCCCAAGGCACCAGGAGGAAAAGTGTTCATGCTAGCTATGACAGACTATTTCTCTAAATGGATAGAAGCTGAAGCCTTTGCCCAAGTCAGGGAAAAGGAAGTTATATCCTTTATTAAAAGAAATATTATTACTAGATTTGGAATTCCTTCTGAAATTGTTTGTGATAACGGATCCCAGTTTATTGGGGGTCGTACTACTAACTTTTGTGATAGCTGGGGGATTAGGATGATTACATCAACACCAGTCCACCCACAAGCTAATGGCCAGGCAGAATCTGTGGCATCCCGGTTTTTTTTCAGGTACTTTAAACGCGCTACTTTATTGTTATTCATTCCTACGCTAATTTAATTCGGAGAATTAAATACGTATTTGGGAGTTTTAACGGGTCGTATGTATACGTATGTATGCATGAGGTGTTAAAAAAATAGCAAACCCTAAAACTTTTCCCCTTGTGGTGTGCGACGGCAGCAGCCCCCCCCCCCCCGGCGGTCGCGCAAACAGCCCCGCACTCTTGTATCGACTCAAGCCTTGTCCCGGTTTGCTAGTCTCCATCGTTTAAGGTTAGGGTTTTCGATTTTGTTACGATTCATGGGATAATCTTCTGTAGAATTGATTATGGTTATGTGCTCGTATGATTGTTGTTATGAAAAGTGTTGTCGTGTATGGTTAGTTCGGATGAATATGCGAATCCTTGCGGTTGTGATGATATGTTCGAGTATTAAAATCGTAGGCTGCGTTTTATCTATAAAGATCATGATATACGCTTAGGTTTGCATGAATACTGATATATTAAATGATATTTGATACAATAACCAGCTATAAATCGATACAACTAAGCGTCATGGCCGTTTAAACATGTTCTAATACAATAAAGTCGAAAACAGAAAGCTGATAGACATTTACAGCCAACTTCAGTTGGCTGTAACCTTATCATTATTTATTGAAAAGTGGATTTTCTGAAGCCTAAAACGTGTATTTATGAAAAACGCTTCAAATGGCGCCGGATTCATATTTTTCGGAGGTCGTTTGCTATTTTTAAATGACTATTTAGTGCAGCAGCTGAAGCTGCCTAATTTCGGCAGAAATTGCAGGTTGTTTATTGAGTCGTATCTCATAATCTATAAAGAGTTAGGTCAGGAAATTTATGTAGTAGATACTTTTAGATGTTCAAAAAATCTCCAACTGTAATTTCGTTGACCGGACAAACGAGTGTTTTTAAATGGTTTTTCCCGTGGACTGCGGTCAGAAAGTGACGAATCTGACTGCAGCCCAGTAAATAAATTCTAATAGATAATTGGTAATCAATTAGGACTTGAAAATTTTGTACAAAATTCTACAGTCTAGTTGACACCTCTTGTAAAAAAATTGGAATTTTTGGAACGTTGGAACTATTTTATAAGAATTCTCGAAAACAGCCCAGTTATGAGTGTACAAGCTGAAACATGATAACTTACATTTGTGTGTGTCTAAGTGTTGTATGAGTTATCCTGTGGTTGTGACAAGTTGATTTGGTCGTTATTTCGTATGGTGACACTTTGCATGCATGATTATGGTTTGAACTGGTTATTACGTGTGCCGTACTGTGTGTTAGTTGTACGTAGGGTTTTGTGTCAATGTGTTCACACACTAACTTTGAATCGGTTGACATGTTAGGACGTGATAGCGGTTCCATCATTTACTTCTTTCGCGTTTATCTAACTGAGCAATTTAAGGTGAGTTCACGGCCCCTATTTTATCCGGTTTTGAACAACAGGGGGAGAAACATGTATACGCTCTACAACTCTATATTTTTTTACGTTATGCGAATTTAACGTCGTTAACTATTCGATAACTAAGTTAATGTTAATGTATGTTATGGTCACTAAGTAGCTTTTCACGGAAGTCCTCAACCAACTCTCGGATCGTTAGTATTGGGTTAGATAGCGGGGAAATTATAGTAGTACTACTGGGCCCGACAAGCCCCACCCGAGCTAGTCGCGCTAGCCGACCGGGAATGGTCAACGGGTGATTAATTTGGCCTAACTTTCGCCATGGTCAGTGATAGACCTAGCAACACAGAGGCAACCATAGTCAGCCCTTCGATCGCGAACTCTTACGTGACGTAACTCTAGGCTCGCTACCTGCATGTTAACATTGAACTTATTTACGAATCAACATTATTATTCCAGATTAGGAATAATGGAACTATGTCGTTATTCTGGGTTAGGGATAACGGGGGAAACCAATCTTTTAAACCGAACTTGTGAACTATAAAACCTATGAACTCACTCTTCTTTAATGTTGACACTTGTTTCATTGCATGTTTCTCAGGATGCTAGGAGCGCTAGGTGCACCCACTTTGCATTTGATCAAGACATTTTTATCGAGTCTTTATTAACGATTATTTTTGGGATTTTGGTTTTGGCGTTTATGTTGGCGCCCGTTACTTTACTCTAATGCTTCCGCTAAACTTTGGAACTTTGAAAATGACTATGCATGTTTACAATAAATGTTTTTGGAAAACGTTTAAATAAATCATATAGAGTCGTTCGACATTGCTAGTGTCTGAGATTCTGGTTTGATCACACGCCTCGCGGAAATACTTCGCAAGTGGAAATTGAGGGTGTGACAGATTGGTATCAGAGCCACTAGCTATAGAGAACCAGGTTTGCATTTAAAGTAGACCTAAACTATAGCTGTTACACGACACTAGACTTAGTTGGAACCGAACTGTGATATCTTGTTATGTGCTATACTACAATTGTTCTATGTGATGTGTGTGTGTGTATATATATATATATTGTGTTATACGCAGCTCGTAACTAACTTCACCAACCCGGCATGCTATGTCGTCATCATCATCCGACAGTTCTCGACAATCAAGGGCGCCGGGGAAGGCACCCATAGTCGAACCCTCACCACCTCGTGGCGTGGAGACACACTCAGCTGCCAGGAAAAGACTTGCTCTAGGAGGGAGTCGTCCTCCCGTCCAACCACTGTTGTACCGGTCAAACCGGTCAACTCTTCAGGAATGGGGGACGATCTACTTAGAGTTGTACTAAGGAAACAACAGGAACAACTTGAGAGAATGCAAGAGACTATCGAAGCACGGGTTGGCTGATACGTCAGCTGAATGGTAAAACTGGAGAGCTCGAGGAAGAGCAAGATGAGAATAAGAGAGTTCGAAGCATTTTAGCCAAGGACCTTCATGCTGAGCAGCTGAGGGATGACTGGCTCGAAGACAGAGTTCTTGAGTCCAGTTGGAGGATTCACGAACTGGAGCAGAACCAAGCACCACCTATCCTAGTACCCGCACCAGCACCGGCCCGTCCAGCGCCGGTAGAAGACAAAGAGGAGGATCCAGAGGAAGACCCGGAGGAGGATCCGGAGGGAGAAGAGCCGGTACAGGACCCGGCTGCTGAAGCTGAAAAGCTGAAGAGGAAGACGGCAGTGACAGTAACTTGGGGGATGGAGACATAGATGACTAACCCGTCTTGCCAATCTTCGTTTTGTTTCCTTTAGTTTGTTTGTTTCCACTTATGTTTGAACTTGGAAATTTTATAATTAAACTGATATGTTTGGTTGGTATTTTGTGAGACATTAGAATTTATTTAATCGAATGTTCCTTTTGATTGTTTAATTTGTTGGGTTGACATAAATTGTGTGATCATTGAAGTGTGGAATATGATAACTATATTGGATATATATTTATCGGTATGTGTTTGTGTTGTCTTGCGAAGATCTGAAATGGCAACCGGTCGTCATGGAAATCTCAACATGTCAGCTGAAGAATTGGCCGCTTTAATCCAACAACACGTGAACGTTGCTCTGGCAGGTGCTCCTAACGCACCAGCAGGTAACCATTATTAAATTTTCATGGGAAAATCTAATAGTTCGGCTAGTAGACTTTCGCGCTGACTACCTATCCTCTATCCTCAGGAGGGGGTCTTAACCCCTACAAGATGTTCTTGGATACGAAACCGAGCAAGTTCACGGTGTAACATTCGTCGAAAAACAGGTTTTCAAAACCCGCTTCGTTTATTAATCAAATATTCAGTTATAATTTTTCGTTGCGTATTTATTGCTTAAATAAATTTTAAACAATACATAATTAATAAATATATTAGAATATAAAAACCATAATTTATAAATAATAATAAATAGTGAGAAAAAAATAAAATGGGGACGCCGGGTTTCGAACCCGGGTCACCCACAAACCCAAACACACAACACACCACTCCGCCACACACTGCTGTTGTGATAATCAAGGAAACAAATAAGACTTATAATAAAACCCGAAAGTCAAATCCAGTAATCAGCGCCCAGACTAGTCGTCATCGGAAAAATAGGCAATCCGCAATTCTTGCCATTTTCCTTTTGACTAAAACACGTTAACCGACTTCGACATCGGTTATAACCGATGTCTAACCATCAATCTCGGTCATAACCGCCGGAAAACCTTTGACCGCGAATCAAGACCCAAAATCGGACCCAATTCATTCAGTTCTTCCCTATAAAT
The DNA here is from genome assembly GCA_947069175.1 of Scalesia atractyloides. Taxonomy (NCBI): domain Eukaryota; kingdom Viridiplantae; phylum Streptophyta; class Magnoliopsida; order Asterales; family Asteraceae; genus Scalesia; species Scalesia atractyloides. Next base: position 79,859,562 of record CAMTDV010000019.1, on the reverse strand, counting down.
ACCCACTCAATCTTCCGGAAATCCTTTCGCTCAGAACCGCTCACTTTTTCGAAGCTTTAGCTCGTCGCCGGAGAATTTCAATTTCGCCGGAACTTCGCCGGAATCGATCGTCAGAAAACCGTATTCATTCATCAGTCGGTATAACTGTCTAAACTTCTCTGCTATCTCTTAATTTATGTTTTAATCGTTCAAACCAATAATCAAAACAGTTAAACAGTTCATACAGCCGGACATCGCATATCAGAGCCGACGAAACTTGCCGGAAAACCGAATCAAACCCGCTGTTCTGGTATACCATATCATTTAATTTCTCTGTTCATTTCAATCAAGTTTAGGTCGTGAACTATTAAACAAGAACAGTCGGATTTCACTGTTCTGTATTCTTAAACGAAGAAGATGAAGTCACAAATAAGTATAAGTATAATTAAAATCAGATAATCAAATGGGTTAGACACACAGTCCAGCGGTGGACTGTGTGCACAAACAATACACACGTCCCGAGTTCGAATCGCACACGTACCGACTTTCAGAAATAAAACCAACATTTTTAAAACTTAATCAGATCACGTGACAGAATGTTTATAAGAGTAATATAATCCATAATTAAACAGATTTAACACACAGCCCAACTGGTTGGGCTGTGCGCACTCGAACCGAAGGACCCGAGTTCGACTCCGGGTCCCTGCAACCGGTTCGGCCATATAAATCGTTTTTAATAAAAAACCAAAATTAATTAGTATATAATATAATTAAAACAGAGAATATTTCGGGTTAGACACGTAGCTCAGTTGGTAGAGCTGCGTGCACGTATACGAGAGGTCCGAGTTCGAACCTCACTCAGCGCATATAAACACACAGTCCGACCGGTCAACGGGGTCAAAAAAGTCAATGTTTTTATTTCTTTTTATTTATTTATTTAATCAGAAAATCATTTAAAAATACTTAAAAATAAGATTTTTAAAGTTAGAAAACTTCCTTAAACTCACAAAAATAAATCTAAAAATCCCATTAAGAGTATGAATTAAAAGTATTAATCTCAAATAAAATCCATTTATTTACCGAATCATTTCGTTATTATTTTAGGTTAGTTTTTCCCTCGTCGATCAAATTCTAAAATTCGTGCGCATCCAACGTCATGAAAGAACGCACCCAATGTGAGTGAATCTCTACCAATTCCCCATTTTACTCATGTTTTGGGGTGTATCATGTGTCATTTAATTCTTTATTATATTTAAACACTTGTGCATCCATCATATCCGTGATCAAATGTGTATCAATTGTTGTGTGGATTATATGTAGTTTGGATTTATCATTTTCAGTGCACGCATTTCATTAGGCCCATCAGTCCCCGTGGGAGACGGGTTGAGCATCAGGTGCCTCATAAGATCGCTCCGTTTGATTGAGCCTTGATCTCACATTCATCATCATTCATATCATATACTCATTCAAAGTGGTTTGTGTTTGTTTACTTATATATGTTTGCTCACATGTGATTATTGCACAAATTTTCATATTAAACAAAACAAGAAATTAATAACAATGTTTTATTAAGGTTCACTCCCCAACTTTTGTTGACCCAAAATATCCCCCGTTTTACACATGATACATGTGATCCAGCTGAGGCAAGAAACACATAGGAAGGCCTAGAAGAATAAACCAGTTTAAGCTTTGGATTATTTACATAGTTTCATTTCCTTGTAATTGTATGAATTTTTTTTTTGGATATTTAAGATGTAATTTGAATTTAATAAATACGAAACATTTTAGTAAACATCATGAGCTTTGGTGATAACCCAATTATGCCCCGACTCTTATTCCGCTGCGGGTCGGGGTGTGACACACGGGAGCTGAAGGACCCATAGGACTGGTCCGTTTGGTCGAAAAGTCTGAAATCGTTTTTGCAATGTGCAATTGCCTCGAAGCTAATAAGGTCAAGTATGCTGCCTCGACGTTGTAAGATGGGGCATTAACCTGGTGGAACGCACAAGTCCAAACGCGTGGGCTTGCTGCGGCGAACGCAATGACCTGGACCGAGTTCAAAGCTCTAATCAAGGAGGAATACTATCCTCGGGACAGAGTTCAGCAATTGGAACAAGCGTTATGGAACCACAAGATGGTCGGGTCAGAAATTGAAGCGTACACGGCAAGACATCATGTCTGGTGTTCCTTTGTCCTGATTTGTCTAACACCGTCGCTAAACGACTTGAGTTTTATCTTGGGGGTCTGGTCCCTGAGATCCAAGGCATGGTAATGTCGAGCAACCCTACGACGGAGCAACAAGCGATTAGGCTGGCACATAAACTCACCGATAAGGAGGTGGAGCAAAGGAAGTTGCCACCTAGGGGTGCAACTGAAATTGTCCCTGACATCGAAAGGAAATTTGAAGACTCACCTGCTCGGCAGTCTTCATCAGCCCAGCCACAACAAGGAAACCAGAAGCGGTCCAACAACTTCAACAACAATCGGGGTCACAACAATCAGTCTGCCAACAACACCCAGAACTCGAGCGGTTATGCGGGTCGGAAGCCGCAATGTAATCGTTGTAACCTCCATCAACACGGCCCTTGCGCCGGAAGTCGCTGCCAACGATGTGGCAAAGGAGGGCACACGGCAAAGGATTGTCGCTGGGAGATTATGTCATGACAGAATCAGAACCAGCACCAGGGTCAGCAGCAGGGTAATAACCGGGGATGCTACCAGTGCGGTAGCACTGCCCATTTCAAGCGAGACTGCCCGCAACTTCGCAACAACAACAATGGTGGGAATAACACACACAACAACAACAACAACAACAACAACAATGGCAACAATGGAAATGGTGGCACAGGAGGTGCCAAAGGATGTGCATTCACGCTAGGCCGTGGGGAGGCCAGAAATGACTCGAATGTGGTCACCGCTAAGTTTTCCACTTAACGATCATTTTGCTACTGTACTTTTTGATACGGGTGCGGATAAGAGTTTTATACTGAGTCTTTTAGGAAGAACCTAAATCTCACACCTAAACCCCTAAAGACCCCTTACGTCATAGAACTAGCCGATGGTAAATCTGTAGATGTGACTCATCTAGTGACCGGCTGTCAACTTAAACTCGTGGGTCACGCCTTTACCATTGACCTGATGACAACTACTCTGGGTAGTTTTGACGTGGTAGTCGGAATGGACTGGCTATCCGACGTCCGAAGTTGAAGTTCTCTGTTTCGAGAAAGCTATCCGTATTCCGGTCTCTAACGACGAAGTCTTGATGGTACAAGGCGAGAAGGCAGGCGTCGTCATGAACATCATCTCTTACATGCAACTCAGAAGTATCTTCGGAGGAAGAACTCTTTTGCTTTGCTCGCACTGGTCACCGAGCAGCCTAAGGACGAGAAGCGGATTGAAGATATCCCCATCGTCCGTGACTTTCCAGATGTGTTTCCAGAGGAGTTACCCGGTCTTCCACCACATCGACAAGTAGAGTTTGAAATCGAATTGGCGAGCCATACGACTCCTATCGCCAAGGCCCTGTACCGCTTAGCTCCAGCAGAGCTGCAAGAGCTGTCTACCCAACTTCAGGAATTGTTGGCAAAAGGATTTATCCGACCCAGTACTTCGCCATGGGGAGCTCCGGTCCTTTTTGTCAAGAAGAAGGACGGGACATTCCGCATGTGCATCGACTACAGGGAACTCAATAAGGTTACCGTCAAGAACCGGTACCCCTTACCTCGCATCGATGATCTTTTCGACCAGCTTCAGGGATCAAGCTACTACTCCAAGATTGATCTACGGTCTGGTTATCATCAGCTACGCGTCAGAGAAGAGATATCTCCAAGACGCATTTCGCACTCGGTATGGCCACTATCGAGTTCTTGTCATGCCCTTCGGTCTCACCAATGCACCCGCGGTGTTCATGGACCTCATGAAACCGCGTGTGTAGGCCGTATCTCGACAAGTTTGTCATCGTGTTCATCAATGATATACTCATCTACTCTAAGAATGAAGAAGAACATGCTGAGCATCTGCGGTTATTGTTGCAACTACTTCAACAGGGAAACTATATGCTAAATTGTCGAAGTGTGATTTCTGGATTCGGGAAGTTCAGTTCCTCGGCATATCGTGAATGAAAAGGGTATACACGTTTATCTCGCCAAGATCGATGATATCAAGAACTGGGAAGCACCCAGGACACCGACAGAGATCCGCCAATTTTTGGGTTTGGCTGGTTACTACAGACGTTTCATCGAGGGATTTTCCAAGATCGCACAACCGCTTACCACTCTCACTCAGAAGGGCACCAAGTATGCTTGGGGTGACAAACCGGAAGCAGCATTTCAATTACTGAAGCAGAAGCTTTGCAGTGCGCCCATTTTGTCCTTGCTCTAGGGGACGGATGATTTTGTGGTATATTGTGACGCTTCCATTCAAGGATTAGGATGTGTGCTCATGCAACCTGATAAGGTCATTGCGTATGCATCCTGACAGTTGAAGGTCCACGAGAAGAACTACACGACACATGACTTGGAATTGGGAGCAGTTGTGTTTGCACTTAAGATTTGGAGACACTACCTATATGGAACCAAGTGCACAATCTACACGGATCACAAGAGCCTCCAGCATATTTTTTATCAGAAGGAGTTGAACATGCGACAGCGTCGCTGGGTCGAACTCCTGAACGATTATGAATGTGCCATTCAGTATCACCGGGTAAAGCTAACGTGGTAGCTGATGCCCTCAGTCGGAAGGAGCACTTGAAAACTCGTCGGCTACGAGCACTACAGTTCACAAATCATTCTGGGTTACTCGAACAGATACGCGACGCGTAGCTAGAAGCAGTTAAGGAAGAGAACATCAAGGCCGAATCTGTGGGAAAGATGGAACGCGATTGGGAAGTGAAACCCAATGGTACCCGGTATTTCATGAACCGTATATGGGTACCTCTCTACGGAAACCTCAGAAAGCTAGTTATGGACGAAGCTCCAAATCCCGATACTCTGTCCATCCTGGTTCGGATAAGATGTATCAAGACCTTAAAGCCACGTAGTGGCCCAACATGAAAGCAGATTTAGCCACCTACGTGAGTAAGTGTTTGACTTGTGCGAAAGTCAAGGTGGAATACCAGAAGCCATCAGGGCTACTTCAACAACCTGAGATCCCAGTGTGGA